>CP092867.1:25414846-25990992 GCA_030710605.1 Cordylochernes scorpioides
GATCCCCTATTTATTTTCTATCCTAAATATATGAAGGATTATATATATTGTGTGCCATTTCATTATGAAGTATTATACAATTCTCATATAATAAAGAACGTCATATTTAAATTTATAAGCATGTGATTTTATAATGGATATTATATCTAGAAATAAGAGATGTATTAGACCTATTACAGAAGAGAGTAATGATAAAGATATAATCTATTTTTCATTATTTGTAGATAGAGCTATAAAGAAATTAGGCACATAAATTATCTTTGTGCAAATATTCATCATGATATGGAAAAAATCTGAGGTATTAATTATTCCCAAACCAGGTAAAACAGACATGAAAAGTTATAAAAGCTACAGACCCATTTGTCTCAACTCAAACATTTCCAAAATATTTGAAAAAATAATTAACAACAAACTAATACAATTTTATGAAGACTCGAATCTGCTTAACTATCGTCAACATGGATTTAGAAGATCAAGATCTACTATCTCTGCATTAAATTAAATTGTCAAAATAGCTCTAGAACATAAAAACAAAGAATATACAGCTATAATCGCAGTTGATATAAGTGGAGCGTTCGACAATGCATGGTGGCCGATGGTGCTAAAAAGACTAGATGAGGACAACGTTCAAGCTTCAATAATAAAACTGCTACAGTCTTTCTTTGATAATATAAGAGTGAGATTTAGATATTCATCAAATGAAACTCATAAAAAATTAAGCAAGGGATGCCCCCACAGGGTGGGCCTATATCCCCTACAATATGGAATATTATTCTAAACGATTTATTGGGTAACTATTCAGAATCAAACAGTGAAATCATTGCTTATGCGGATGATATAACTGTGATATGTTGGGGAAACAACTTGACAGAACTTCGGAATACAACAGGAAAGGTCATGGGGAGAATATTAGACTGGTGTGGGAACAATAAGTTGACCGTATCTGAAGAGAAAACGAAAATCTTATACTTGTTTAATAGCAAAATAGCTGCAAAAATTCCGAACACTATCACTGCCAATTGGGTAGAAAAACTGAAGATTATGGGAATAACTTTTAAAAATCATAGAAATAAAAAAAATTGGATTTTGTGCCTCATATTGAGGAGATTATTACTAAGACAAATAGAGCTAGTGGATACCTAATTGGATTAACCGGGAAAGCATGGGGACTGGACAGTAAAAGAAGAATAGTACTTTATAAGACACTGTTTCGAAGTTCACTAACTTATGGTTCCACGATCTGGTACAATTTTATACCCAAAAAAGTCAAAGATAAATTAAACTCTCTGCAGTAAAAAAATTTGAAGCACAGTACACAGGTTTATAATTCAACATCGTCAAACTGTACTCATATTGTTGCTAGAACACCAAAGCTCACGGATTTTATTGAAACAAATATACTAAAAATAAATATTGGATACAAAAAATCAGATTCAAATAAACGAAAAATTATATCTAATTTTATAACCAGAAATTTGAGGAATACTATGGGGGTGCCAATGATAATTTCAAGGGATTCTTTGATACTTCAAGAATTCCTAACTATGTTCAACCCAACTTCTATAACGTTCAATTTTTTACTGGACATGGTGACTTCAACACATATTTGTTTAGAATTGGCAAAATTGATTCACCTGCATGCACTTGTGGAAACGAAAGACAAACTCCTGAACACCTTCTGATAAACTGTCCATTAACTTCTGATCTAAAGGAAGAAAACCAACTTTACCTGACTAATACAAAACAAGTTGCTTGCAATAAAGACCAATACATTAAGTTTAATAGATTCTGCAGGATGTATATTTCAAGGCGAAAGTGTTGACTGTACATATTTCAAGCTACTATTTCTAATTGCTATATGCAAAATTTGACATCGAACGTTTAATTTTCATGATTCCTAATGTTCAATTGTGTTAATTGTATATAATGTAATATATACACGCAATTATCCTAATTGTGGATATGGCGTGTCTCTCCCAACTGTTAAATAAGTAAATGATATCAGTAGTTTCCAGATGATAAGGCACAATTTGGATTATAGATTATAAACACAATGTAATAAGACCAAACACATAAATAAATAAACATTTATTTATAATATAATGCGGCTTGTGATTGTAAAACGACATTTGAAAATTATCCCGCATGAGTTTCTTTTCAATGAAAAATCTAAATTTATTTTAAGGAGAAATAACGATTATTTCTAATCTTAAGGATGAGGTATGAAAGGATGAATTGTGAAGAGTAATGATAAACGGAAAAATAAAATGCCACGGGATAGGAAATCCCATTATTTTTCCGTTTATCATTACACTTCACAATTCATCCTTTCATACTTCATCCCTAAGGTTAGAAATAATCGTTATTTCTCCTTAAAATAAATTTTCATTTTTCATTGAAAAGAAACTCATGCGGGATAATTTTCAAATGTCGTTTTACAAACATTTATTTATTTAGAATATTAAATGGAATATAATTTATTTATTTAGATTCAATCTTATAATTTGGGTTTAGTAGTTCTCAGAGAAAATTTGGTCAGAAATAGAGAAAAGTATGGTAAAACAAAAATCTATTATTAGATGACATTTACCATGGTAAACAATACACGTCATTTTGATTCCTTTTTATAATAGGTACGAGTATATAATTTTTGATACGCCTGTTATTAAAAATATTTAAAATATCATTTTCTGCTTAATATGGACATTTAGTTATTTCAAATTACTTCTTTACCTTACCACTAATAAGCATGATATTTTCATTTCTTCATCAAAATTTTATAAAATTAGAATTGTTATATTGAAGAAGTGAACAATTCTGAGAATTTATAACCAAATATTTGATTTAATACACATTGATATTTTACAAGATAAATTAGGTTTTTAATAAACACACACGCACAAAAGCTTTTAATAAGACAGTCTTATACATAGATTCGTTATAGAATCGGTAAAAAAATAATAAGAAACTCTATTTACATATAGTGATAGATAATAATGCAGAATATATATACAGGTAAACCAATTTTTTTAAAGACAATTAGTATCATGCAAATATTTGTATAATAAGCCTGAAGAAAACACACAGAGAAATATAAAATGAAATAAATAAAAGTATATAAACATGAGTATATTCATATGATAAATGCATATTTAAGCCTTTATTAAGATTTTTCGTCTAATTCAAAAATTATTCAACAGAAGAATGGGGGCATTAAAATTTTGAACAGGACTATTATATAATATTTTCGTTCATATAAAAAGCAATAAACAAAAAAAAAAAGACAAGCTGAGGAAGGTAAAATAATTAAATCATGTTAAGTCTTGTTTTATTCCTATCGTCACTGCTTTTTAAAAACATGGATAATATAACTGTACAAGTTTTATATAAGATGGGGTTCACTATTATTTCTTCCATATCATCAGATAACAGTTGCTGGATTTTCCAATATATTTTCACAGTTTATTCTATAAGACATTGGCCTTTAAAGAAATAATAAGAAAACTCATTTAAGGCACTCTGTGTACACAGATAACATAGCAGGTCTTCCCTTCTGACAAATCTGGATTAATTTGGTTCTTTATAAACATTAGATATCGAAATTGAAGAGTCAACTCAACTATTGATGGAATTTATTGATTAGTACTTATATCGAGGATGTAGTTGCTGGCTCAAAAGATTCAATCAAAAAAGCCATCTCAGATAATATAAAGATGCATAAACACTCTTTATGAAATATATCTTATATCTATATATATCATTGTCTCTTTTCTATTTATTAAGACAACAATGATTAATATTGCACTGTCTCATTCCTTTTTATGAGGACAACAATGAATATTATTGCACTGTCTCATTTCTTTTTATTAGGACAACAATTTTAATTTTAGCATTATTCCATTTCTTTTTAATAAAACAACACTAGTACCATTTCCCTTTCCGATTTCTCTTTTTAGGACTATAATGGTAACAACCCACCTTTTCTATTTCCCTTAATTGAGACAACAAGGATACAATCGTCCTATGATATTTCTATTTACTAAAGTACAAAATATAATGGTACATCAAATTATAGTACAAAAGTAAAAGAGATTTTGAAAACCAATTATACTTCTTCTTCGACGATGGTTGAGGGCTGAGTGAGTGTCTTCGGACCTTTTTTCTTTTTATGAGGAAGTTCATACCTCAACTTCTCCCAAAACCAACGTTCTTTCCATTTTAAATGCGATTTAATTCGAAGCAATTGCTTTATACAAGGATTGAGGCTTGATTCATCAGGTAAATCTCCTTTGATTATGATGATCAATCTACTCATATATTCTTCCAGAATTTTCTTATAAATTGCCTGGCATTCAATAGAGAATCTATTTTCATATAAATTAACCACATTAATAATCACAATTATTTTTCGACTCTCTCTCATGGAAAGTAAGTTATTAGTTGAGCCTGTATTTCCAGGTACCATTTCACAGTTATGGATGCATAAGGTATAAAATGGATCCTTTGATTCAAGTTCTTTGCTTAGTTCAGTCACAACTTCAATGTCATCAGGGTGGAAACAGATGAAAGCATCAAAGGTCTTTTCTTCTTGGATCATTTTATCTGTGTGCAAACATAGATAAATACTATAGGCATGGTGATATAAGATGGCCAAAACAACATTCTTATTTTTATAATAGAATATTAGCATAAATAATATCAGCAAGAGAATGCTGATTGGAATTAAAATGATCAGTAAATTAATAGGTTCCGCTTTCTCATATGGACAAATAATACTCAGTGGAACTTCATCAAGTCTTTGTTCGATTTGATATTCATTCAATTGACAAGTTATCATTTTTATGTCCTCGACTTTGTCTTTAATTGAAAGTAGCCAATGTCTGGTGTCAATAATATCGCAATTACATTTCCAAGGATTACCTCCAAGTCTTATTTTAAAATTGAGAGTTTTGGACATGTTGAAAAGGCTTGGAGATAGCCATGTAAGTTTGTTGTTTTCTAAATTTATATATTCCAACGATGAAGGTAGATTCCATTCTTCTGAGATAATTTGATTGTCTTTCAAATGGATTTCTTTAAGATTTCTCCACTCTGGTTTAGATAAATCAGTAATAGAAGACAATTTATTGTTCTCCATATAAAGTATGCTAACATTGTTAACAATCATTTGAGGAAAGGTTTCAAGATTACAATTGCTGCAATCCATAAATGTTGCGCTATCAACCGTTCTGGTGTAGCACCTACATTCTTCAGGACAATTTTCATTAACTGCACATAGAAAATCTTTTTTATGGATAGTTTTAAAGCTTCTACCCTTAAGATTCTCAGGTTCGGAGCATATCAAATTTTGTTCTTCCGAATTACCAAATAATTGCAAATTATTTTTGTAATATTCAAAAAATTGGAAATTAATACAACTGCAATTTAAAGGATTGTTCTTTAATATAATTTTTCCAAAAATATTTGAAAAATCCATTTGACTAACGTTCACCCTTTCAATTTTATTATCACTTAAATCTATTTTCAAATCTGATAGTTTTTCAAATTTTGATAGTTCTATAAATTGTAATTTATTTTGACTTAGGTTTATTTCCTTATATCGATTATTTTGGAATATATATTCAACCGAAGTTAGTTTATTGCCCGCAAGATTTAAAGCTTTTAATTGATTCATTATAAAAATATCTTCTGGCAAATATTGTAGTTCATTCTCATTGAGGAATAAAGTTTCAAGTAAGATCATATTATCGAAAGAATGTTCTTCGACAGAAGTTATTTTATTTTTCATCAAATATAAACTTTTCAAAATATTCAAGCCTTTGAATGTATTTCTTTTAATTTGATTTAATTTGTTTCCTTCAAAATATAAAAACTCCAAATTCATCTGCTTTATAAAGGTTTCATCTGGTATATTTTGAATATTATTTTGATTCAATCTTAAATCTCTTAGCATTTTATTTGAATTAAATGTGTTAACAGAAAGTTTATATATATTATTTGCTGATAGGTCTAAATATGTGATATTATAATTTGATGAAAAAAGAAATTCTGGAATATCATTCAAATAGCAATTATCTAATTTCAAGTCGTTTAAATTTTCAAGGCCATTAAAAATATCTTCTGGTATGCCACTTTCGATAGGATTTGAAGCTATATCGAACATATTCAACTTTGTTGTGTTTCTGAACCATTCATTTGAAATAGTTTTAAGACGATTTCCTCTTGCAAATATGGTATAAGCATTTATTAAACCATAAAACGCCTTTGGAAAAATAAAAGTAATCTTATTATCAGAAAGTTCTAAATTCTTGAGCGATTTTAGATCATCGAAAATATGTTCAGGCAAAGAAGCCAATTTATTTTTGCTAAGATCAAGAGATATTAAATCAAATTGTCTTTCAAATATTTTTTCTGGAAGAGATTCCAATTGATTATTATTAAAATCAATTAGATCTAGTTTCAATTTTACAAAAAGATCTTCTGGAAGATTTTCGAGTTTATTTTCTTTGATGAGAAATTTAGTGATATTGGTGATTGAATCAAAGAAATTTGAAGGCATTGATTTTAAGAGATTCTTAGAAAGATCCAAATATGTAAGATAAGGTAGATTCTCAAAAAGAACTGGATTTATAAAATCAACCATTTCTGAATGAAATCTTAAATGTCTCACTTTTAGATTTGTTAACATTTCTGCAAAAGTAAAAGAAGGTGTTGTACATGATTCAAAGACAAAATTTTCAATCTGACCAATTTCGTAAAAGCGTAGCATATCCCTCTGGTATGGATTTGTACCCCAACATTTGGTTTTTAAAGTTTCAGCAGGGTAATTCCAAATTTCATAAGTAAATCCCAGCGATTGATCTTCAATCTTCATACATTTTTGTTCATGCAGGGTAACTAAGCCCAGCACGATCCTCCATTTGCAAAAAAAATTCCCTTCTGGAGTTTGGGGATATGCATCAGTCTTCCAGATTGTCAAACCTGCAATATAACACACATTTTATACTTGAATATAATTAATCAAAACATATGTGTGAGAATAAAGATAAAATTAATGTATACAAATTGATACGAATGAAGATAAACATTTCTCCTGAAAGTAGATTTCAAAACAAATACTGTTATTTATTAAAGGTATGAGAAGGGCAGTTTAAAAAAAAACATTTTTAGATATGTGGGTACCGCTGCTAAAATAAGTTGTTTTACCCATTTGTCATTCTTCAAACTAAATTTGCACTGATTCATTGGTTTGTTTTTATTAGACAGCCATTTGAGTGAGTCACCCCACGTTGTTTAAGATATGTAGATATTAGAGTATCATTAATCACTATTGAAGGGTACTGCTTCAGTGCAGCCAGTCATCTATGGAAGGGTACTGCTACAGTGCAGCCAGTTATCTATGGAAGGGTACTGCTACAGTGCAGCCAGTCATCTATGGAAGGGTACTGCTACAGTGCAGCCAGTCATCTATGGAAGGGTGCTGCTACAGTGCAGCCAGTAATCTGTGGAAGGGTGCTGCTACAGTGCAGCCAGTCATCTATGGAAGGGTGCTGCTACAGTGCAGCCAGTCATCTATGGAAGGGTGCTGCTACAGTGCAGCCAGTAATCTGTGGAAGGGTGCTGCTACAGTGCAGCCAGTCATCTATGGAAGGGTGCTGCTACAGTGCAGCCAGTCATCTATGGAAGGGTACTGCTACAGTGCAGCCAGTCATCTATATAAGGGTACTGCTTCAGTGCAGCCAGTCATCTATGGAAGGGTACTGCTACAGTGCAGCCAGTCATCTATGGAAGGGTACTGCTACAGTGCAGCCAGTCATCTATGGAAGGGTGCTGCTACAGTGCAGCCAGTCATCTATGGAAGGGTGCTGCTACAGTGCAGCCAGTCATCTATGGAAGGGTACTGCTACAGTGCAGCCAGTCATCTATGGAAGGGTACTGCTACAGTGCAGCCAGTCATCTATGGAAATACTGCTACAGTGCAGCCAGTCATCTATGGAAGGGTACTGCTACAGTGCAGCCAATCATCTATGGAAATACTGCTACAGTGCAGCCAGTCATCTATGGAAGGGTACTGCTACAGTGCAGCCAATTATCTATGGAAGGGTACTGCTACAGTGCAGCCAGTCATCTATGGAAGGGTACTACTACAGTGCAGCCAGTCATCTATGGAAGGGTACTGCTACAGTGCACCCAGTCATCTATGGAAGGGTACTGCTACAGTGCAGCCAGTCATCTATGGAAGGGTACTGCCATGATAGACATCATTGCGGCTCACAAGGCCTCTGTGCAATACTATACCCACAAAAAGCAAAAAAATATTATTCAGAAAAAGGTACATGGATGAAGCATTTTTTTGAGAGAGAGAGATATGAAATATAATTACACAATTCATTTACAAATCAAGTAGCTTATAAAGGATATGTTACAAAGCTTGAGATTCTAATAGATTATATATAAGGCTGTCCCAAAAGTTCGTGTTTCTTAAAACGTTGTTTTTCTTTTTACTTGGCGAATAATATTATTACGGCGAATTCATAATAATACATAATACAAATACATTGTACAGAAAGGCGAATAATATTGGTATTTCAATTTTTTGCAAGTGTTTATGAACTTTTGGGTCAACCTTGTATAAACATATGAGAAAATGTATATTCTCTCTCTCTCTCTCTCCTGTTTCATAACAAAGTTGGAAAAATATTGAATTAATATGCCAAATATTTTTGTTAATGTATTTTGATTGTATTTGAGAGTATAATCTTCCATAATTCTTATATCATATTAAGTTAAAATATTTAAAATATTTCTTTTTATAATGTTGATTTATATATGAGTCACATTAATATGTGACTGGTTAAAAGATCAAAACAATAGACTAATTTCTCATACAGTCTGAATTATTTTTTTAATGTGAAAATAAGAATAATATATTTATAGTAGTTAACGTATTATATATATTTTTTTCATAAATACCAATATTGAATTTATATACAGAACAAAAATATATATGACATAAACAAACCTATGAATTTGGATTTAGTGTTTGTATCGGTTTCAGAGCGATTTGATTTGTAGATTTCTTTTTATGTGGCATAGCAAATCGAAATTTCTCCCAAAACCACCGTTCTTTCCATTCAAGGTAAGTTTTAGTTTGAAGTAAAAATTGTAGATCCGTATCTAGCGTTGAATGGTCAGGTAGCTGCCCCTTGATAACAATGATCATTCTGTCCATGTTTTCCTTCAACATATGCAGGTAGGCTGTTCGGAACTCCACAGGAAACCAGGAGCTCTTCAGGAAAACTTCACTCAAGATCATCACAGTCCTTCTACTCTCTTCCACAGATTGCGCCACGTTTTCTTCGATCATGTTTCCAGGCGTCCAATCCCGCTCGTGAATACAGAGAGTGTAGAATGGAGCCTTGGACTCGAGTTCAGCGCTTAGTTCTACCGCGACATCTCGATCCTCGTGACTGTAACAGATGAAGGCGTCGTACTTCTTGTCTTCATCCATCTCTTCTTCGTTGTAGAAACACAGGAATAGTTTATATGCGTGGATATATAGGTATGCCAAGACTATTTGTTTGTTTCTATAATACATTATGAGTAAAATTAAAATCAGTAAAATACATGCAGAGATTATTATAATAATTATAATTAAAAATATATTCATTCCTTCTTCATCCAAGCACAGGATATCAATAGAAATTTTATCTATTCTTGGCTTTATAAATATACCGTTTTCCCAAATTCCCTCTTCACAGGTAATGTTGTTTATATCCTGAGCTTTACCCTTGAGTGATATTAACCAAAATTTCATATCTTGAATTTCGCAGTTGCAATTCCAAGGGTTGCCTCCAAGTTTAACTTTAAAGTTACTATTATATGCTGAATAATTAAAAAATGTTGGAGTGACCCATGTAAGATTGTTGTTTTGTAAATTAATATATTCCAGTAACATTGGTAAATTCCAGTTTTCAGAAATAATTTGGTTGTTCTCAAAGTGAATTTCTCTCAGACTATTCCATTCTGGTTTAGATAAATTGACAAGTGAAGAAATTCTATTATTCCCCATATAAAGTATGGTGACATTAGGAACTACACTTGTTGGGAGAATTTCAAGATTGGAATTAGAACAATCCATAACTATGGCCTTAGTTTCTTCTTTCGAATAACACTTACACTCATATGGGCAATTTTCGTGAATATAACATAGAAACATTTCATTTTCAACCGAATTTAAACTCCTACCTTTAAGATTTGATGGCGTTGAACAAGATAATATTTCTCCAAAGTTTTCTCTGAATATGTGTCCTTTCAAGCTGTAATATTTTTTAAATTCTAGCAAATGACAATTACAGTTTAAAGGATTATTCATTAAAATGATTTTACCTGAATATGATGAGTGTATCAATTGGCTAATGTTTACATATTCAATTTCATTATCATTTGCATATAATAAATTCGCTGAAATCTTTGGAACTTCTAAATATTTTAGTTTATTGCGGCTTAAATGTATTACTCCACTAAGTTGATAGGGTTGAAAAATATATTCGGTCGATTTTAGTCTATTTCCATCTAGGTTTAAATCAATTAATATATTATTAATTTTGAAAATATCTTTTGGAAAATATTCAATTTTATTATTGCTCAGGGATATTGTTCGTACACTTTTCAATTCATCAAAGGAGTTTTCATCAATTGAAACTATTTCGTTACTTCTCAATTCCAGGCGATTTAGTACAGATAAACCTTTAAACATATATTTTGTAATTCTACTTAATTTGTTAACATTTAAATTAATAAAATTCAAACTGCTTTGATTTCTAAATGTTCCGTCTGGAATAATTTGTATTATATTGTTATCTAGTGCTAAATTTACCAAAAGATTATTTGTTCTAAAAGTATTATAAAAGAGTTTGGAAATTCTATTATGAGAAAGATCTATATGAGTGATTTTGTGAACTGGCTTGAAAAGATTCTCATTAAATTCTTCAAGTTTACAATTTTTCATTGAAATATCAGTTATATTTTCAAGACCGTTGAACAAATTTCCTGGTATTGAAAAAAATACATTATTATTTTCTATGTCAAAAACGTTTAGGCTACTTGTATTTCGAAACCATTCTGATTCTAATTGGTGTATTTGATTACTTCGAGCAAATATTTCATATATGTTTATCAATCCAGAAAAAGTGGCCGGCAAAAAATCTCGGATGTGATTTTGACTAATATCGAGATACCTAAGAGAATGTAAGTCATCAAAAAGATGTTCTGGTATTTCAGTTAATTGGTTATTTTGAATCATAAGAGATTCTAACAAGAATTGATTTTTGAAAATATTTTCAGGTAACGATTTCAAATGGTTATTTGAAAGAACAAGTCTATGTAATCTTTGTTTCGTAAAAATATCTTCTGGAAGAATTTTTATCTCATTTTCACCAAGATTCAAAATAGACAAATTTCTAAAAGAATTAAAAATATAAGATGGTAAATATTCAATATAATTTGTAGAAAGATCTAAGTGTGTGATAGATTTTAGATTTTCAAATATTTCAGGTTGGATTGGAGTTCTTGTTTTTGAGCGGAATCTAAGAACGCGGACTCTTAGTGGTGACAATATTTCTGAGAAAGGAATTCGAGGAAGATTGCATGATTCAAAGACGAATATCTCGACATTCGCCAGCTTGTAATTCTGGAGCATATCCTTGCTATAAATCTCCACACCCCAGCATCTCAATACAAATGAAGGTATTGGGGAATGATAAATCTGGATGGTAAAACCTAAATGAGGATTATCAATCTTGGCACATTTTTGTTCTTTATAATTCGGCCTTGAGCTTTCCCGTTCGCAGGTAAATCCAGAGGTTGGAGATGTTGGATAATCAGAGTGTGAGATTCTTGCCAGAGAACCTGGAAATAAACAAATTATATTGGAATGCAATATACAAATTTACTCTTTCTGATTGAGTGTATAATAATGAGATAAAAGCTTCTCTTTTACCTTTCAAAATACTTTTATAGTTCAAGAAAATAATCCTTTGTTTCAATATCAAGGTAGAATTATAAAGCTTCCAGGAATAAGTTTCTTTTTAAAATAATTCATTTCATAAATCTCTAGCTTTCGGGAAAACGAAAGCCCTTCTACAATAGAAAACATTCTAAATAAAGAAAGTGCCTTTGAATAGCAAATTAAGTAGGCGCGCACACTAGCAGCCCGTGCTAAATCTGCATTCAAATAACTTTAAACAACCAATGTATATTAGAATTCGAAAATTCTAGTTCTATTTGCAATTAAGATTAAGAAATAAAGAAATCGCCTTTAATTAGCAAATTAAGTAAGCGCGCACACTAGAAGCCCGTGCTAAATCTGCATTCAAATAACTTTAAACAACCTATGTATATTAGAATTCGAAAATTCTATTTCTATTTGCAATTAAGATTAAGAAATAAAGAAATCGCCTTTAATTAGCAAATTAAGTAAGCGCGCACACTAGAAGCCCGTGCTAAATCTGCATTCAAATAACTTTAAACAACCTATGTATATTAGAATTCGAAAATTCTAGTTCTATTTGCAATTACAGAATTTCAGAATATTTTCTTCTGTAGAAGGGCTTTGTGTCTGAAAGTTAGAGACTTATGAAATAAATGTTTTTAAAAATAAATTTATCCTCTGAAGCCTGATATTTCTACCTTGAGATACTTTTATAATTAGCTTATTTTATAAGATTTGCCTAATGCTATATTATTTAGTGATGCGTATAATTAAATACGCGATTGTTTTTTACGAGAAGTCTTTGTAAATAATTCAGAAAATATCGTAACAAAATATTATTTTTTTATGAATAAAAGTACTTGTATATTATTTTAATCTGTATATTTACATTTTGATATATTGTAATCTTACCCTCATTGTTTCTATGATATTTTATAAGTTTCAATTTGTTTTGCATCAAATGAATTGCCGTGTAATTCTGATCTTTGTCTTTTCTATTTTCATACCTGGAGACATCAATTTCAATGTAAAACGGTTGTATATCTTTTTAAATAGATAAATTTAAACACCTTTGAGAGAATTATCACCAGTGATCTTTTAAAGTAATACAATTCGTCTCTCTATATATTATGTAGTTGAAAGTTATATTTAAATAATATATATAATGACAGAGAAGGAAAGCGTTGATATACCGGATTTTATTATGGGTCACAGAACAAAAACCAAATGACTAGCATCATCCTGTTAAAATTGCCATGAGTTATGGGGATAGAAGACCAGAACTATTGACCAATTATCCTGAAAACAACAGATACACTCCTGTTAGAATAGCCATTCTTCATTCGACAAAAAAAAAATGTTTGCGAGGATAAAAATTAATGAAAACAAGAGTTTATTCTAGACATTTTTGTCTTATAAACGATAAATACATTAGATATTGGAATATTTTAGATGTAAAAATAATAACTAGACTTGGGCGCAATAAAAATTGAAAAATTAAACTAGTATGAAACGATGTAATGAAACGATAATTTTAGACATATTTATTTACTCAGCCTAAACAACATAAAATGTTATATCTATATTTTAAATGCACACTCCTCGACAAAACTTGAGGAAATGGAGAATATTTTATGTCACCGGTTGTCTGCTTTTTTTTTTTTTTTTTAAGGAGACAGAGGCAATTTTGTTCACATTTGTTATCTCGTGTCTTCAAAAAAAGGTCACTGTGTATCAAATATCTTTCAGAGTCATTGTTTGAATCCCGATATACATGCTAAAAGGTAAAACTTCCTTAAGTTTTGTCCATGAGTGTATATACAGTTTAACGACTCTTTACAAACATGCCTATATTTCAAATAATTTAGAATATTCTTGAATAAAATTAATCCTTCTCTTTCTTCCCGATATATTGGACTTCTACTCCATTTGCAGATCCTGGATTGGTGATTTTATCATAGGGGGAAATTGTAAAAAAATAAGAGATCAGATTTAGTTAATGAGATATAATTCTCTCTAAAAAGGATTAGCATTTTAATATTCAAACAAACATCAGGAATAACAATATCTTCTATATAGATGAAAAACAAAATTTTTATATATGAACTGCTCAAAACTATCTAAAATAGGCATTTATTGATGATATGAAAATATTCTTCAATCTACTATAAAGGGTATCATTTCTAATCTATTTGTATATAGAATGATGATAATTCTATGAAGGAAAAAACAATAGTTTATTTTTTACTTTGAATAAAATATTCACTTTCTCTTTTTTTTTTGTTGCAAATAATGATCAAATGATTAAAGTATAATTTATAATTGGATGGATCAATATATCTGGAATGAGTGCGAGTCATGTTCTCATGAAAATCTTGGTCAATCTTGTTTGAAGGATTGACGCATTAATCTTTTCGAGTTAATGACTGGTAAAACTTATAGGAATATCATATATTTATTATAGGACACCAACGCCTCATCTATTAATATATATATATATCTATTAATATATATATATATATATATATACGTTGACCGTGCGGCCACGCGTCGCACGAGCTCCGCGTATTTCGCCTTTTTCATCCCGTAAACTCAATTCTTACTTAACTAATTTCATATCATCTTGTTCGCCTTAATTCGGGCATCACTTCAAACCATCTCTCAGAAAATCTCATCAAATTTCATATTTTCCTGTTTTTCATAATTTAGCAAAGCTACAAGTCGTAGCTTTGCATCATTACCATGGCAACGGCCAAGTTGGTCGTTGCGTCACCAAACACGTCATCTGCTGCAGTAGTCTCATTGGTTGCTCACCCTCATGAAGAAATCTCATTTACATCAAAGCCATCAATCGCTAAATTACCATCTCAAAAGAAAAACAAACAGCAAGACAATTTGCATACCCAAAGAAGACAATTTTCGCCTCAAGAGTGGAAAAAATTTGAAGAATCTCGAAAAGAAACATACGAAAAAAGAAGTAAAAACATAAACTCCACCATCCAATTCACCGCCCTCTCAGAGTGCAGTGCTGAGGAGCACCTATCCTCTATAGCCAAAATCATTGGACACGAAAACATCCACTCGGTTGGAAAGATGAATGGCCAGGCCGTTGTGTCGGTTGCCGATGGTGAACAGGCCCTACTACTCATTAACAACGGCTTTGCTGTAAGAGGCAACACCATCTACCCAACACCCCTATTCAACCCCCCAAAGAAATACATTCTCTCAGGAATACTTGCCTTCATCCCAGATGAAGAGGTCACCAAAGCCCTGGCGCCATTCGGAGAGATCCTCAGCATCAGGCCCCTGCCTTTCCCCACCGAGAACCCACTATTTAAACACCTCTCATCTCTTAGAAGAGAGGTCGTGCTGAAGAGAAGAGAATCAACCGACATGCCGGCAATCATCCCAATCGACTACATGCAAAGGACCTTTAAGGTCTTTGTGGGCGAAGACACCATCTGCCTGAGATGTAAGAGACATGGACATATTAAATCCAAATGCCCATTCAACCCGGAAATCAGAGCCAACATCACAAGAACTTATTCAGAAGTCATCAATCCCACAGCCCCACCCGCTGTGCCAGGCCCATCAGGAGAAACAGTTACAGTGAAAACCACCGCGAATGATGAAACCTTGGGCAGGAAAAGAACACTGTCTGAGACGTCTAACGACAACACCGAAGAGGAGTGTACTGACCAGGGCAAAAGGCCAAAACCAAGTCCACCAACAATCGAAACCCCACTTCCCAAGAACATCTCGATGAATATTGAAGTGAAAAGGATTAACGTCGCTAGTTCTGCTGAGGCTGACAATCTCGAGACTCCCCCCAGCGAAATCCCTGTCGTACAATCCATTCTAATGAAAGACGGAAACGATTCAGATGACGACGCTCTTTCCACCAAGTCCGATTTATCAATGACGTCCTCGCAATTCGAAACCGAATTCTGCGAAGAAACAAAACCAGTCCCCCCTGGTGGAGGAACAGCCATTCACCCGTGTTCTGAATCGAGGACCGACGCAAGAACCGAGGACTTTGACGAAGACACATCGGCCAGGTGCTCACAGTGGTCGATGGACTCCTCTCAACTCCAGAGGGAGTTGATAGACTGCCAGCACAGAGACAACCCTAAAATGGAAAGGATCATCGCGTTGGTATTCAAAAGGACAGGTACTTCTAGACAGACCAAGGTCTGTCAACAGCTTGAACTGCACCCCGACCTGAAGTATAGGACCTCCTGCTACCTCAAGAAATGTGAAGATTTTAAGTCAAAAAACTTCAGAGACCTCAATACCGACCAAAAAAAGAGCACTCAACGATAAAATAGGCAAATTGAGGCTAATTCAAACGGAGATCGACAAGTATGATGCAATATACGATGCAATCCTCGATGCAAAATATCCGACGAAGAAGTGACCGCTTAATGCGTCTCAGCACGACAACTCTGACCAACAAGAAGACAGGAACCTAGATAAAAAAAACCTAAGCCCACTCCCCTAGAAGTGAAGACAACCCCTCCGCCATGTATAGAAATGGAAATAGACGGAAAGACTACAACAGATAGATCAACTCCTTCTTGATACCCCTTCCCCTCTGACTGCCGACTGTATTTGCCTCTTTTAACTGAATAAAGACCGTTTTTCGCGTTATATATATATATATATATATATTACTATACGGGTGATCCGTGCTTCGCCCCGGGATTGACCCGTTTGCATATCTACCCGAGTGATATATATTTAGATAAGATTTTTTTATAATTGTTTGTTATTAGCATTATCTATTTGTTTACATCTTCAGCATAATTTAATCTAATCTTTGATAGAGGGCGCTGTTCGTGATCTAAGTATAATAATTTGAATATATAGTTTTAATAATTGATTTATATATTTTTTAAAATAGCCTATCGTCTTCCCCGTATTTTCTTACCAATGTATGGAAATTCTGGTTTGAATTAGTGAACTACTGCGAATTTGTATACCGGACATACAAACAAACAAACATACAAACATTGATTTATATATATATAGATATAATCTAAAATGCAAATATTTTATTTTTCAAAAACATGTATTTTATTTTCTACATTGACTATTCTTCTATTTTCACCATATATTTTGAAAATAACACTTTGAATATATATATATATATATATATATATCCTTATATATATATATATATATATATATATAATAAATAGTTATTTAATTTTATAGTCCAGTTTTGTATTAAGATTATCTTCACTATTATGATCATTTAAATTTAAATTATAAAATTTGTAAAATGTTATTAATTTGTAGATAGAGAGAGAAAAAAAAATCCTTTACTTCTAATACATCCTCAAGTTAATTATATATTTATAAATAATAACAATAAAAATTAACAACGTAACGTCTATTACATCGGCTTTTACACGTCATTTAGACATACTCTAATCCTATATATAGAATAATCGAAGAGAGAATATATATAATAGTTAGAAAAAAGAGAGAAAGACAGAACCATGCACTTTTAATCAAACTAATAATAAGGAAAAAAAAAAAGTTTTGTAAAGAAGGTAGATAAGATTGTTAGTATATATATATATATCTATTATAATCTAATCAAATCTAATTGATATAAGTTATCATTATTATCAGTTTGCTCCTTAAGTTTTAAAATTAGAATCACTGTTATAATTTTGTTATATAGTTTCTACACTATATATATATTATTTGTTGTAAATATGTATAGTTAACCCTACCTATTTTTTAATTCACGAATATAGGATTCAATTTTTAAATTCTATATAACTGTGAAAATTATTTAATGTGTAATTCTTTTCAAGTAATTGAAAATAAAAAGCTACTTGATAAGTAAATAATTGCCTTTACTTTTTCACGACTGCACCTCCAATTCATTATCACTCCAAAACATTATATTCATAACATATATATGTTATATTAAAATATTATTCTATTTAAAATTATATTTCATCAATCCAAATACTCTGTTAAATCGACCGCCAGAGGTCACGCTTTCTCTATAAATACTCATTGTTGTTCTTCCCCGTTGGTCGGCTCAAAACATTTGTACATTATGTAAATATGCTTTTCATTTTCTTATTCTACTAGCCTTAAGCCAGGCATTACTTATACCAAATTATGTTATTCATATATATTCCTGAGCTCAAATAAAGAAATCTCTGATCAAAACTATTTTTATTATTATAGTTTCAAGATTTTAACCACGACTGCATCACCATTACCATAATCCTCAACATGATCTAAATACAAGCAGAAAATTTTTTTTTTTTTTTTAATATATTATATATATAAGAAAATATCATATATGCGCATTAACAAATGTACTATTAACAAAGCAGCTGCGTTAGTTTATCCCTATAGAGTCATCTCCAAGTCAAATAGAACTCTTCGTTATTATTCGGGGTTGGTGTAGGAGTGATTTAAACCGCCAATTTTTCAACAGTCACGACCCTGGATCGAATCCCGTATTGGACACTTTTTTTTTCTAAATAAAAAAACATACTTCAATGGCCTCGATTCTTGTAAAAGTCCATAAACCCCACCAATGAGTACATGTAATAAAAAGTCGAACGGCTTTCTACACGTGTAGGCATATGTTGAACTTTCAGCAAAAGTAGTCGCTAACTATCCACCATAATTTCATAGCCTGCACCATATGTACTAGGTATAATAATAAAATTCTACATCAAATTGTTGCATCAGGCTGCGGTTTGGCAGATTCCTCAGTCTTGATTATCTCCTCAGGTGCGTCTTGCATCTTTCCAGAACGTGTCTCAACCATCCTACAAGGTTAAACCAGTCAATAATAAGGCAACTATATTTTTAGGTAACACCTAGAATATCTCTTTATTTATTACATCAAAGTTTAAAGCAGATTATAATACTAATGTCTTAATAAAGGCTTTGTGTGTGTGTGTGTTTAAAGCAGATTGTGAATTTAGTGTACCAAAATATGATTTTATAGTACATAATATTTCATAATAACAATATGTTTTATGAAAATAAATAAATATAAAATTAAAAATTTGAAATATATGAAAAATAATATTATAATTTTAAAATTAGGTGCATTAACCATGATGCAACAATTTTCAAATTAAATTATTATAACAATAATATTGAAATAAGTATACATAGAAATTGCTATTAGAACTAAACAGTCGTCAAATCTAATCATTCAGAGAACTGGAGAATAGATTGACAAAAGAGATGAGACGGTTCGTCATTGGTCAGCCATTCAAAATGTGTATAAACTGTATATAAATTATATACATTATAATAGTTGCAACGGTATGCAAACCTTATTAAACCAGTTTAAAACTTTAAAATTACTAGAATTGACTTTCAATAATCCCTCAAAATAAGAAAAAATTAGATTTCCCCACATTGACAATATTATTGTAAATAATAACTAGAGCTAATAGATATCTCCTCGGTTTAACAAATTTTATCGTAGGGATTGAATAGTAGGATATCATTAATATTATATAAGACCTTATTTAGAAGCACAATAACTTATATTTGAACAATCTGCTACCTATATATAAACAAGAGGTCTAAAAACAAATTTGACTAGTTACAATATAAAATTGTCATTGTATACATGCTTACAATACAACATCATCAAACTGTACACATGTGTCCTTGTGAGAATACTTAAACTTACGGATTTCATTTTTTCAAATATACTTAAAATTGAAATTTATTATAATAGAAATCATACAAAGATTAAAAATAATAATTATTATAATAATTTCCAACTTTATAAATAAAAATATATAAAATACTATAAAGATTCTCTATATAAGTTGTTTTATTCTATATATATTATATTTAAAAATGATTTCTGCTGTTGAATTTGGAATATTATTTTCTAATTATTTTTTGGATACATGAGTATCATTATGATATTGTTTTGCAGTCGTGGGAATAATAAAATAGTTTTGATCAGAGATTGCTTTAATTGAGCTAAAGGAATATATATAAAAAACATAATTTGATAAAAGTAATGCCTGGCTTAAGGCGTAAGAATCTAAAAAATGAAAAACTTATTTACATAATGTACAAAAGATTTGAGCCGGCCATCGGGAAACAACAGCAATGAGTTTTTATAGTGGAAGCGTGACCTCTGGCGGTCAATTTAACAGAGTATTTGAATTTATCAAGTATAATTATACAATATATAATTATAAGTAGAATTAAATATAATTTATATGAAAGATAGTTGTATTAGAGAAAGAAGTAATGATAATTAAAAACAAATTAGAAAAATATTACTTTTAAGGTATCAAAAAGGTTTTTTTTTATTTTAAGTAACAACATAGGGTTATAACAAGTTCACGCTGTAGCATCGGCAGTTACGCGTCATATAAGCAGAACATAGAAAAAAAAAGAAGAATTGAAGGTATTAGGATAAGAAAAAGAGCAAAGACAGAACCATGTTATCTTTTTATCAAACATTTAAATATATTAAAACATTTAATCACTACATATATATATGAAAAAATGAAAGAAAAAATAAAAGATGAAAAGGTCAGGTGTTGATATTAAAAATAAAAATGGCATATCCTGACCAGGAGCACATGTGCTTTACAGAAGACAGAGCGCCATCTATTGGAACAGAAATCGACTAAACATTGAATCAGGGAACAGGTTAAATCAATGTTTAGTTGATTTCTGTTCCACCAGATGGCGCTCTGCCTTTTGTAAAGCACATGTGCTCCTGGTCAGGATATGTCATTTTTATTTTTAATATATAATGGTATTCTGACAAAACGATATTTATGATTATTAGGTTAGTAGTATAAACGAGATCTATCATTGTACAAGTTGTTCTCTTCAGATATGTAAATATACTATTGTATGTCTCAAATAAAACGAATGATTACCATACAATTGTGTAAAAAGAAAGGTAGCATGGTTGAGCCTATATTTGAATTACAAAATAAAATCATTAGACAGCGTAACTCCTTTTATTTTTTGATTAAAGGAATCTTTCTGGAAAACCCTTCTTCATCTAACTAAAACTTTATTTGAATGTAAAAGGTTGGAATTTGAAAATATACATCTTATATCGTACACAGACATTATAGAATATGATGTCTATTTAATACAGATTTGATTACCAATATCTTAAAGAAAATATCAACGAAAATTGACCTATATATAGATTTATATCCTACAGGCCAACACTAGAGATGACCCACCTGACATTCTTTTGATTCAAGAACTATATGTTTTAAATAAACTACTAAACTCCATTGAAACGCTTTTATTTAGTAATTAACTCTTTTTAGTATTGTTTTAACTGAATAATTCTCTAATATCTAACAAATTTTGTTATAAAATATTCCTTAAAACTTTTTAAAATCTGTAAATTGCTTTTCTCGAATAAACACAATACTTTACAATTTGATTTCATTTAACTAAATTTGCTTACCAACCCTTTGTACATATATCAATTGTGTTGATATATATATATTTTTATATTTTCTCTTCTAACTAACTTGCATACTAATTCTGTACATATTTAAAATATCTTTCTTTCTCTTCTTTAAAAATTTTGTTTATTTTTAAAGTGCAAGTGTCCCTAGGGGGACATAGCGCTCTAAGTCGAAATAAAGAAATATCCTAGGTAGATTATAATTTTTGTATAATATTAGAATTACTAGATTTTTATTTGATTAGCTATCTGATAAAAAAAATAATTTCTATTAAAGAAAAAAACATGAGATAAGCAATTCACCCCAAAAAGAAAAATAATATCAACTTTTTTTTTTTTTAAATATATATATAGTTGAAATATAAGCTTACAAGAGATTAAACTATTAAAATAATTCAACAAATTAATCCTTTTTAGTAAAAAAAAAGATAGTTAAACCTTCTAGGGATGAATTTCCTTTTAGAATATATATAATATCTATATAAATAATGAACAAAATGGCTTCTGAGGATAAGTTTATTGTTTTATTTTATATTCTTCTCAACCTTTCGGGTATCTCATAAACCCCTTCACAGGAATACGTGATAAAATTCAGAAAGCATATACACTTGTGGAAGGGTTTGATACCCGAAAAAGCTTTAGAAGAATATCAATTAAAAGAAGAAACTTGACCTTGGAAATCGTTTTGTTTACTATTTATATACACAAAGGATTTTACTTTTTCCCCTATTGAATATCTCCAGCTTTCGGGCTTAAAGAAGGCTCTTCTACAGGAGAACTCTATTAACATGAAAGATAAAAATAATGATTTTGTTATTTTTATTTCAAGTTCTCTTGTAGAAGACATTTTTTTAAACTCCCGAAAAAGGCTAGAGATATTAAATATATTCTTAAAAGAAACTCTTTCTAGATGTGGTTTAATTTTCATATTTATATCAAATAGTATTTAAATTTGAAGAAAATATGATATAGCAACCAATTCTTTAAAAATAAATTCCTATATGATATGCAATTAGAAAAAAAAGTTCATTATTTTAAGAAGAAAACATGTTAAAATAAAGTATTTTACAAGTAAATAAAAGTTAAATAAAGTCTTAGACTCTAACATTGTTAAAAGTTAAATATTGAAAGTTATGTTGAGAAACTAATATCTGAAAACTTAGAGAGGGTATAGTTTTATCAAACTTACCAGTTATCAGAAAGAAGAGTAGAAAATCCATCTCACAACAGTTTGCAATGTCCTTCTCACTCGAATGTCATATCACCAGTGGATGGGAGACAAGTTTTCCATCCTTGACACCACGTGACAACTGGATGTGACGTATGTGACCTTGGATGGCAAGTCGTTTGATAAATTTAGGATTTCAGACAAAGGATGCGTTTGATGTAATGATATTGAACAAACAACATATGTCCAGGTTTCAATTCTTATTTTCCAGAACTCTCGACTACCTAAAATGACCTACATACTGCGTATGCAATATAAAGTTGCGAAAGAATGTTATTCATGTACCGAAAGAGGAACTTCTCCCTTTAAATATACATTAGAACAATACATCATGTTTTTGATCCCCTAGTAATCCTGCCCAGAAGTCCAACCCGTCTTCTACGTGGCGGGCGGGAGAAGCAACACAAGTAAGAGACTGTCCTGTAGGCCGAAGTACGGTGTCGTGAGCCCCGAGCCGCTACGGTAACCGTGAAGGCAGGCCTACAGGGAACTCAGAAATGTGGCTGACTAACGGAGCAATGGCACCCCCCATTCCATGTTCCATTGTGATCCGTATGCACGGACCGATCTGATCTGCTTCATGGACAAGACACCACCACCACTATCCCCTAGTAATAAACTTAAAGGTTGTGATAAAGAATAAGCCACAAGGCCAGTTTTGTTCTAATGCATATTTAAAAGGAGATTTTCAGACTAAAATATAACATAAAGTTGCGGGAGGATGGTATTCATGTTCTAAAAGGGAATAGTTATTTATTTGATGCATGAATACTATTCTCCGGTAACTTTATATTGTAATAAAATAAAAATATAGCAATGCGTTTCTTTATTTGTTAAAAGTGAAAGCTTTCGGATCTTTATAATCCTTCCACAGGCATAGCTTTATATTGTATTCTAGTCTGAAAATCGGCTTTACCATTTCAACAGCCTAAACACTTTTTTGGCATATTCGACCGATGTCATAACTTTTCTCATAGAATTTTATGGAATCGAAGCCGCCCCTTTACTAATGAGAGCCATATTCCGAGACCATGGTATATAGGTCGGATTTTCGTCTGAATTTTCCAAAACTCATTCTATAGCACTACCTTTACACTACCTTAATAGGGAAAGTGCCTCTTCTGGTGCATACTACATATATATGAATTAAAATCCTTATATTAAATTTCAAAACATATTATTTTTTTTTTATAAATTGATAATATTTCGAGAGGCTGTCTATTCCATTTCTCGTCGAGTTTCTTGATTTTGAAAGTATTTTTAATAAACTCGCAGTATCTCAATGCGCTTTCCTATGAAGGATTTGCAAAAAAAAAACACTTTGTAGATACATTTCGAATATCTTGCTGCGTCGTACCCAGCTTTTCGTGTTCTTTGTCTAATCAGGATGGTACATAAAGATGGGACGCGAGTTCGTGAGGGACGCAGATAAGTTTAAGAGTTTTATGGAATGGAAGAAATACAATATGTAGGACTTACTTTCAACCTCTGCCGTCAGAAGGATCCTTGGCGCCGTGGATGTCACTCTTGGGAAGCGTATCGCTCCACAAACAGTCCACGTCCCGACTGGATGACCCCGACTTGTAGGCTGATCCGCTGCCGACCGACACACTCGTTCCGATGTCCACATCAGCAGAGGAGTCGCTAACCCGGCCTGTTGTCAGCTTCTGAGCACCTCCCACCCATAGGCCATCAGCTGCTATCCACCGGACCTTTTACAACCGCGCCTTCTTCAGGACTCCTTACAGTCAGAATTGCTGTCACCAGACTCTCTGTTCTCTCCTCCCTCCCCCTTCTCGTCTTTTCCTCAGTTGACCCCTTTCTTTAAATTCCACACTCTCTTCTGGGGCCAGTACCACTTTCTTGTCTACCCCCCACGTCATCTTGGCTCTTGTGATGGAGGGAACCAGATGTCACAATATATTTATATAATACTTCAAATATTTACCTATATATACACTTGATATGAAATAGTAATAGGGAAAAACAAAATAAATCCTAAAAGCATATATTAAAAGTTAACACTATATTTAAATATAAATATAAGGTAGGGGTTGTGTCAATATTTTTTATTTATATTATCTTCTATTTGGTGTGCAACTTTCTAAAAAAAAAGATAATTGAGTGATTATCCTTAATATATACAATTTTTACATTTTCAAAATTTGGCATATAGTCCTGTTTAAACGCGGGATCAACTGAGGGTGATAATGGGCTATGAATTTATAAAATATCTTTTAATGTTGGGGTATGGTGGTCTTAACCAGAGACGTACCAAGGGTTGTATACGACTGGTTCGAGATTTCTTGAGGCGCCCTTAATCCCAAACATACTTCCTTTCCCGCTACAATTTCTCTTTCAAATTCTGGAACCATTCTTTTAATATTACTAACTTAATATTGAAAATAATATATAATATGGATTTTAAATCATTTAAATTGAATAATTTCGTTTATATAACTCAAAGTTATATTTTGTGACGCCTCCTCAGATGGTGTTGCATGGAGCGACCAACCCGCTCGTCCTGTTTTCAGGATGGTCTTGACCATTTACAGTTTATAATCTCTAGATTATCTATGATTCATTGTGTATATGCCGTGATATTCCAAGAATACTTGAGATAAACATTAATAAATAAATAGGAGTCGCCGGATATCATTGCTAAGAAGATAGCAAAGATGTAAAAGCGACGAGAAAAGAAAATCATCGCTTTTACATCATAGGTCTCTTCTTAGCATTTGAAAATGTCCTAATATATCGAATCATACAATATAAAGTTGTAGGAGGATGGTATATATGTACCAAAGAAGACATCTCTCCCTTTAATTATGTTTTAGAGAAATGCACTATGTTTATTACCCTAGTAAAAAACGTTAATAGTGGTGATAAGCCATCCGTGTTCTGATAAGGGCCATAGCCCCAAACCATGGTATTTAGGTTGGCTTTTTGTCTGAATTTACCAAAACTGGTATTATGGCTCATTCCTTATCACCAATAGAGGTTTTCACTAGGATTATAAACACAGTGCATTGCTTTAATGCATAATTAAAGGGATAGTTGCACCTCTTTTGTTATATAAATTGAATTATTTTGATTGCAAAATCATAGCTTGATATAGTCTCAGTATAGATGAAGAATTCTTCCTGATTTGAAATTAAACGAAAAAACATGGTGAAGGAAGACGAGTTTCTTTTATTCATACATAGGTGCAAGCTTTCGGGTAAAAACCCTTCAACAGGCGAGAAATGAAGCGCTTCATTTCTCGCCTGTTGAAGGGTTTTTACCCGAAAGCTTGCACCTATGCATGAATAAAAGAAACTCGTCTTCCTTCACCATGTTTTTTCGTTTAATAGTCTCAGTATGTTTATATTTCTAGAGTTCCTGAAAGGTATGCTCGTGGTTTTTCTAAATTATTTTACGGTTAATTTTTATCTTATCTAAGCCGATATATAAGAACCTGAGATAATATTAGAAATTCTCGTAAATTAAACTGGCGAAATATGGAGGTTTATATAAAATACTGCATTACTAATTTCACAAAAGCCTTTAATTTTCATAATATTTTTATTTTATTATTATTATTATTCTCTATTTTAATTTTTAATGTATTATTATCATTATTTTTGACCAATAACAAATTTGTTTTCATGCGATCTACAAGAATTTGTAAATTAAGTTTGCTGTACAATAAATTGATAAAGAGGGAGAAATCTCTCGAAATATTTTGAGAAAAAAAATCGTTTTGTCTTTTTCTTTACAGATCCAGGTACACCCTTTTATATAAACTAAATTGATGGATCGCCTTTTGACTCGAAATGTGGAAGGTTCACAACTTATAAGCCAAATATCTATTTAAATAGCAGTAGAAGCGGTTTTGGAAGTTATTTTAAAATGCGCTACGCTAAAAGTGTTCTTTTATTTAATTTGAATAATTGCTGAAAATAAGTTTAGTTTAGAGAAAAGGGTATGGCATTTAATTTATTGGTAACAGGTAAGTATCAAGTTAAGTAGTTCTTCAACAGAATAAATTTGTAAAGATAAAGGTTGCTCTTCTTTCAAAATAGACGTCAAAGCTAGACTGTCGCCGCAAACTAGCGGCCTAAGGTCGTTGACAAAGCCACAACACTTGCTTTGGCAAACTGAGAAACGTCCACCTAGAGACCATGGTTTCGGGCTAACGGCCCTCGTCAGTCTAGGGCGGACTTTATTCCATGAGATCCACATGATGGAGAGGTGACCTTTATCTTCATAGATCAATATCCTTCCGGCAAATTTTCCTGAATAAATTTGGTCACTTACAAAGTTACTTATTGAAAATTTCCAATGGTAACGTCGTCTAACAATTACTATGGAAATCCCTCTATATAGTTGGTTATACCACCAGTCTGTTGGGAATACCGCGTACAAACTCACCCAAGGTCAAACACGTCACTTCCAGTAGTCACGTGTATTAAAGGTGAGGAAACTCATTTAACGGCCACAAGGATATGACATTCATATAAATACGACATTTAAAACTCTCGTAGGTAATGGATTTATTTCTATAATTTCATATAAGACTATAATTTAACTTCTTTCTATTGAGTTAGCATTTTTATATATTGTTTTTTTTTATTGGAATTTTCTTGTATTGTCATTTTTTTGACACATACAATAACTCCATTCAGTTTCAAAATCTTATTTACAGGCTGTATGATTAGTCAAGTTTAGCGTATAATTTCGAATAAATATCAAATTTGTTTTTCTCATTATAATCACTTTCATATTATTCTTTAGATATACGATTTTAAAAACCATGCTACCTTTCAACTTTATACAATATTTGATACAAGGGTAAATTATATCACTTCGCATGATTATGAGGTTATACATTTTTGTCTATGTTTTTATAGATTTTGCATGTGAAATATCTGCTATAGATATTCTATATATATTAAATTGTTTTAGAAGAAATATATATGCTATTTTTGACGTGAATGATTCTTTATATATTGTAACATAGTATTTCTTAATTTTATTATTTTTTATTTAACAGAGTGGTCATTTTTATGTTTTATATCTTGCCACTCTGTAAATTTCCCTCGTGGCTTATCTTTTGTTTACCTTGGATAGGTTGGCCTTCCCTGAAATAAATTTGTTTCCTCCTGAAGTTTTTGTCTTCCCTAATTTTCCACGTGGCATTTTGGTGGAGATGCTGAGTAAGTTAGGGAAGACAAACTGAAGATCGCCGAGAAGACCTTGAAGCCATGGGTGCTGTGATCTACATTTTCGAAGACTGACTCCAGGATTCCACCGCCGTGCTAAAGCCAAGACTTCCCTCGAAGATGACGATGTTCCTATAGACGATACGACGACAAAGCCGCTCTTCACGCCGCAGGAAAAAGGACGCAAGGGTACTGGGGACAAAGTTCCAAGACTTCGATGGAATCCTTGGCAGAAGCACGTCAAATCCACGTCAGTATCTACAATAATTGCTAGCTGTGGGTCACAGCTCCCATAGGGAAGAAGCCATGTAACATAGTATTTCTTAATTTTATTATTTTTTATTTAACAGAGTGGTCATTTTTATGTTTTATATCTTGCCACTCTGTAAATTTCCCTCGTGGCTTATCTTTTGTTTACCTTGGATAGGTTGGCCTTCCCTGAAATAAATTTGTTTCCTCCTGAAGTTTTTGTCTTCCCTAATTTTCCACGTGGCAATATATATAAATATTCTCTTAACAGTTTATTCCATTATTTCTTAAATCGGTATAATGTTGTGTTAAAAAACTCCAAATTTATGTCATCTGAATGTTTACACATAATTAGGAAGGTTCAAAATGAATGTTTACTACCCTTTCCTAAAGGTTTTACCCCACATTTTTACCAAACTTATTAAATAAACAGATGTCAATTTAAAATATAAATAATTCAACACAACAATTAGCGTATGTGAATAAATAAACATATAAAATATCCTCCCATATATATGTGTCAAAAGAAAAATAGTATCCCGCCAAAACAACATATTTTCAAACTGCTATTTTTGAACAAGGCTTATAACTCACAAAACAATTTAAAAGGTTCTACGAAAAAAATATTTACCTGTGTATATAAAAAAGAATTTACTTTATATTATTTTGATTCGAAATCGAATTTTGTTTATTATGAATTCATATTTTAATCAAATATATTTCAAAGAAAACGTATTTTATAAACATGTGGCAATAGCTTACTCTTGACCACAAAATATTTCATTGATGATGATAATGAATTCAAAATTATGGAGTCTATGAATATATTTTAAAATAATATACAAAAAAATTTATATTATATAAAATGTTTTACTAATTGTAAACATGCATATTATTTACAATATTTGCTCTTATATAAAAATATTTTTAAAATACACCAATCCATAAATGATCTTTAATTGAAAAGGCATGTATTGGATCAAAAGGAAAACAGAAATATTGGTAAATAAATCATTTTTGATCCAATTTATGCCTATTTAATTATATTAAATATTATAATATGTTAGATGGTATATGGGCCCCAACTGTATTCAAAAATTTATAAATGAATTTCCCTATTTTACCATTGCAGTAAAGAATCTTTTTTTTTTTTCAGAAAAAAATATATAGGGGCATAAATACTGTAGTTTGAATTTTGAATCAAAATATGTGGCTTAACGGAAAATTAGGTTATATAAACATTTCTTCAGAAATTTTGATCAGATAGTTTCTTACTTTGATCTTGTATAACATAAGTGGATCACATACCTACGTGATTTAGTTTAAATCAAAGAAAAGCTTTGATAAAGAGAGGCGTTTAGCCCCTAGAAATATTGGTTGATTAATAAATTTAGATCCAATATATGCTTTATATTTATTTATAAACATTTCTTCAAAAAAACAATTATATTCATTGATATGTGAATATTTATAACAAATAGACTTTTGGATGATGACTTACTTTACCTTTTGTATCTTGATAAAGGTTGGAATCTTGCACACGGAAATATTGGTGTAAGTAAATTTATATTCTAATTAGAATATATACAATTTTAAGAGAATATTTATCGATTTGTACCTTCTGTAATTCAAAACTAAAAAATGAAATCACTCACTATATTTTTGATTGCTCTGCTCTGAAAGAAGAAAGAAGAACCCTTATGCTCAAAACTGGGCAACTCTGTGCTTCACTATATATAATTGACAATAGGACCCAGAATAAGTATATTGCTACGGCGTTTTATGGTTTCCACAAGTCCATATCTCAGAAGAAGGCCAAGTGACACTCACTCCTCACTTTCTTACTGCTACTCTTTTTGTGTTGTTTTTCTTGCTTCCCTCTTTCTATTTCTTATTATTTTTTTCTTCTCTTTTTTCCCCCTTTTTCTTCTGTCTATATCGTTGTTTCCTTTTCTCACTGCTTTGTTCTTATGCATACCTCTGGTGAATCCTGTATAGGGTCAGTGACCCTAAATAAAGGCTTTTTGTTGTTGTTGTTGTTGTTGTAAGAGAATATTTATGGAGATTGCTCTATATAGAATGATGTTTTCATCATATACAGATTTAAGACCACATAATATTTAAATATATGGCTCTCATATAAACAGGGAAGCCAATTAAAGATTTTTATTCTTGCTTGGATGCTTTTATTGCTAGAGTTTATCAGAGTTTAACAGCATGCTGCTCCCGAGAAGAGCATGCTGCAGGCGACTAATTTAGTTAAATTGTTAAAATGGCAATTCTCTCGGATTTCATGATATAATTGTTTTGACCAGTGACCTGTTGCTCTGTGGTGTGTTGCGGTGTATATATGGATGGAATATCGTTGTTAGTTAGTTAGTTGTGTTATCTTACCGTGATCGGTTCAATAAAATCCTCCGGTGTTCAGTGCCCTCTCCTATCTTCCTCCTTTTTCAACAGGTTATGGGCCCAGGAATGCGCCAATAAAATTGCATCTGGTAAGAATATTTCAAAAATGTCAAGTCTTTACCAAATCGAAAAATTGAATTCCGAAAATTACGAGACATGGAAGATGCAAATGAAGATGATTCTAATTCATTCCGAACTTTGGGATTATGCAAATAGCATAAGGATCAAACCTGAAACCGAAGTAGAATCTTCCGAATGGGAGAAGAATGACCAGAAGGCGCTAGCAACTATAGTCCTAAGTTTAAGTCCTTCAGAAATAATACACGTGAAGAGATGTAAAACTTCTGCAGAGGCATGGAAGCTTTTAAATGAAGTGCATCAGCCAAAAGGACCTGCAACGAAGGTGTTTCTTACGAAACAGTTAATATTATTGAAAATGAAACCAAATGAAAGGATGCAGGATTATCTCAACAAATTTAGCAGTTTGGCTGACAAGTTGAGTGAAATGGATGCACAAGTCCCAGAAGACTTCCTCTCCATCCTTCTGTTGTGTAGCCTTCCCGAGAGTTATGAGGGTTTTAGAACTGCCATTGAAACTAGGGACAAGTTGCCGAACCTTGAAACTTTAAAAGTAAAAATGCTGGAGGTGGCAATCAGACAAACTGAATTAAACGATACAACCGATTCTGAAGAAAAGGTATTCTTTGGTAATTCGGAAAGAAAGCCTTTCTCAAGTACATCAAAACCAAAGCCAAAGGGATTCCCATTTAGCTGCCACTTCTGTGGAAAAAAAGGGGCATAAAGCTGCCGACTGCAGAAAAAGAAAGTCCAGGAACCCTAAAAATGAAATGGTTGCGTCCTTTGGGACAAAATATTTGAGAAAACTTGGTGCAAACAAGTGGTGCTTGGATAGTGGTGCAACTGCCCACATGTGTAGCACAAAGAAATCATTCACTTATTTTGAAGACACTGCACCAGTAAAAATTACACTGGCAGATGGTCAATTCATTGAAGCTATAGGAAAGGGGAATGTAAAATTGGAATGTCAAACCAATACTGGAACTGTAACCTTATCCTTAGAAGATGTGTTGTTTGTTCCTAGATTAAATGGAAATCTATTTTCTATCAGTAAGTGCACAAGTAAATTTAATGTCGTTAATTTCAAGTACAGAAAAGCTGAAATTGTGAACATGCGCACAAAAATTTGCATACAAGCATATGAAAAGAAAGGACTTTACATGTTGAGCCAAACCAATTGTCCTAAGGCATTATTAACAGAAATTTGCATAGCTGGAGAGAAAAATTACGAAAAATGGCATAGTAGATTTGGCCATTTAAATTTGCAAGATCTCAAAAAGCTAAAAATGCAAAATATTGTATACGGCCTGCCAATTTTTGATGTTAAAAATTTTACCTGTGAAGTTTGTTTGAAAGGTAAACAAACACGGCTACCTTTTCAGAAAGAGTCTTTTACGAAAACAAGGGAACCGTTGGAACTGGTTCATAGCGACATTTGTGGTCCAATGAGAACAAAATCATTGGGTGGTGCCCTTTATTTTTCAACATTTATTGATGACTTCTCAGGATTTATCTTCACATTTATAATGAAATCAAGAAGTGAAGTATTCAAAGGATTTAGAATATTCAAAAATTATGCTGAGAAACAAACCGGAAAAAGGTTGAAATGTATTAGGAATGATAATGCGCCTGAATACCTTAGCAAAGAATTCAAGGATTACCTAGAAGGAGAAGGTATAGGACGTCAGCTCTCTGTCGAATATACACCTCAACAGAACGGTGTAGCTGAAAGAGCGAATAGAACTCTACAGGATATGACTAGGTGCTTCATGATCGAAGGTGATTTACCTGAAACTTTATGGGCTGAATTGATACATACATCAACTTATATCAGAAATAGATGCCCGAAGCTTAACGAATGTAAAACTCCACATGAATTGTTTACCAAAAGAAAACCTGTAGTTTCTCATTTAAAAATTATAGGAAGTAAATCCTTTGCCGTGAATAATAGGCCGAATAGATCTAAATTCGCACCTCGCAGTGAGAAATACAAATTGATAGGCTATTTCACAGAATCTAAGGCATACAGACTTTGGAAGCCTGGTACACGTGCAATTATAAAAAGTAGAGATGTACGTTTTATTGAACCAGAATTATCAAGAATTCGGAATGAAGTCATTGAAATTGATGTTAGTCCACAAAAATATCCTTTTGTCAAGGAAATTCCTCTAGTTGAAGAAAAGGGAAGCACGTCCGAAGTGAAATCACGAACTGAAATTGAAAGTGAATCGGATCTAGAGATGTCTGATTTAGTGGACGAGCCGTCAGAAAGTGAAGTGATCATTTCAAGAAGAGGAAGAGGACGACCAAGATATATTAGAACAGGAAAACCTGGCCGACCAAGAAAGGAGTACCCTACAGCCAATTTGTCAACGCAAGAACTTCTAGAGGCGAAATACTTGCCAGATCCAAAAGACGCAGAGGAAGCGCTGTCAGGAAGGGATTCTTATTTTTGGAAGAAAGCAATGGAGGAAGAGTTTGATTCCTTGATTGAGAACAAAACTTGGGAATTGGTTGATCCCCCTAAGAATCGAAACATCATAGGAACCAAATGGGTATTCAAAACGAAATGCAATAGTGATGGTTCTGTTGAGCGCCATAAGGCTCGCCTAGTAGCAAAAGGCTATTCACAGCAGTACGGAATAGACTACGAGGAAACTTTTGCCCCAGTAGTGCGCCAAAGTACTATTAGAATGTTTTTAGCCTTGGCTGTTGAATACAACTTGATACTCCATCAGATGGACGTTCAATCTGCTTATTTGAATGGAGAAATTAAAGAAGAAATTTATATGACACAGCCGGAAAACTTCGTCTCAAGAAAATATCCAGAGAGAGTATGTCGACTCAAAAAGGCAATTTATGGGCTGAAACAAGCTGGAATAGTTTGGCATGAAAGGCTCGACAATGAATTAAAGGATTTGGGACTGAAGCAACTTCAATCTGACAATTGTGTCTATATCAAGCATGATGAAGGTATTCTCCTGGTGGCAATCTATGTTGATGATCTGATAATTGCGGCTGAAAGAGAAGACACGTTGAAATCCTTTAAAGAAAGTATGAAAAGGATATTCAAAATAAAGGATCTTGGAGGGATAAATTGTTGCCTGGGTATAAGGATACAAATGAAAGAGGATGGTTCAATATCCATAGATCAAGAGAGATATATTGAAGAACTTCTGGCGAAATATAGAATGAAAGAGGCAAAGCCTATTTCTACACCCATGGACTCGAACTCCAAGTTAACAAAAATTTCATCTATAGAAGGTGAGAATGAGCCAGTGAAAAAGGTAGAATACCAATCACTGATTGGATCATTGATATATCTCTCAGTGTCGACAAGGCCCGATATAGCCTATGCAGTTAGTGCTTTGGGACAGTTCAGTAATGATCCTAGGAGACAGCACTGGAATGCTGCCAAGCGTGTCCTCCGCTATTTGAAAGGCACCTCATGTTTGAGGATTACCTACAGGAAATCTAATGAGGCTCTTCATGGTTATGCCGACGCTGATTGGGGTGGAAACCTCGTGGATAGAAAATCTCATACGGGAATTGTTTACTTTTTGGCAAGAGGTCCAATAGCCTGGGAATCGAAGAAGCAGCAGACTGTCACTCTTTCGAGCACAGAATCTGAGTACATCGCACTTTGTGAAGCAGGAAAGGAGGCAGTCTACCTTAGAGCGCTGTTGGATGAGATGGGATTTGGTGAATTGCTGAATGGACCGACTGTTCAGAAGACGGATAACCAGGGTGCTCAACAGCTGGCGAGGAATCCGGTTTATCATGCCAGAACTAAGCATATTGACATCAAATGACATTTCATCAGAAGCATTTGCAGCGATGGACTTGTCGAGGTCGTCCACACACCAACCCAAGAAAATGTTGCCGACATCCTTACTAAAGGCCTACCAAGGTTTTTGTATGAAAAACACGTCACTGGATTTGGAATGTAGAAATCTGATGAATTGAGAGGAAGTGTTAAAATGGCAATTCTCTCGGATTTCATGATATAATTGTTTTGACCAGTGACCTGTTGCTCTGTGGTGTGTTGCGGTGTATATATGGATGGAATATCGTTGTTAGTTAGTTAGATGTGTTATCTTACCGTGATCGGTTCAATAAAATCCTCCGGTGTTCAGTGCCCTCTCCTATCTTCCTCCTTTTTCAACATAAATATTAAGTAAAATGTTTTTATTTATTTGGTTATATTCATTATTTCTTTAACTCTCTTTTCAAATTAAACCCAAATTGACGTTTTGAGGCATATAAATCTAATAGAATTCATAGAACGTGAAACTACTGTCAACCCTGAACCTTATTAGATCGTATCTGTTTTGCCATTAAGTCGAACCGACAATGCCTGAGGAAGCATTAATTCTCGTAAACTCACCGAATATTCAATAACGAAGCAGATTGCGGTTCGTCCTATCAATTTTATTACGTATACTTGAATGTATATCTTGAGATTAAGATTATAGAAAAGAAACTGATTTCGTTGTAATTTTACATCAGGATAATGCCAAACTCCAGAAATCTTCAACGAATGTCATCAGCCAGAGAAATGGGAAATCCTGCTTTTACCTATCTTATCTCTTTGAGATTCACTTCGCTTGAAACTAAAAATTCCCTCAAAAGTGTAAGTGTATATAATTAAGAGAACATCTACGTAAAAATGGTAAAGATTAGTTCAAAACCTCTGCAGTGTTTATTCTTATCTTCACTTTATACCGCATATATATGTGTGAAAAATAAAGTGAATATATTAGGAATGATAAAGCCAAAACACGATTTTGCAAACATTAAAATTTTATTAGCCAAATAAATTAATTGATAATTTTTACACAAATTCAATATTTATAAAGCAATCAATAACCTATCCTAAGCTAATATAACTTATAATACAATATAATGCGGCTTATAATTGTAGAACGACATTTGAAAGTTATCCCGCATGTGTTTCTTTTGAACGAAAATCGAAATTTATTTTAAGGAGAAATAACGATTATTTCTAACCTTATGAATGAATTATGAAAGGATGAATTGTGCAGAGTAATGATGAACCCGGTAAGCGGAACACTGTTGGTTCGGTTCCCATCCCTGAATACTTTTATTTTTCCGTTCATCATTACTCTTCACAATTCCTTTCATACTTCATCCATAAGGTTAGAAATAATCGTTATTTCTCCTTAAAATAAATTTCGATTTTTCGTTCAAAAGAAACACATGCGGGATAATTTTCAAATGTCGTTCTACTAATATAACTTAACCTAACGTATCGATAGATCAGTGGCATGTGTAGATCACAACCTTAGAATTCTCTCAAAAACCTTCGGCAAAGACACAAAATGTAAAAGAAATGAAGAATCCACTCCCCAGCATATACTGAAATGTCATAAGTTGGACAATCACTTGGAACAGTAGATTGTAAAAAGTACAAAATCGCATGAGGCAAATTGAAACTTAGAGGAAACTCTTTCCTTCACGTTTTTTATACTCTTTACAATCTATTGAAATGCATTGTGATGGATGTGGGGACACGTGCTATTCATATATAAGGAACTGAAGAAAGTAAGTAGTTGCCTTAGATAGCACTATTTCCAGGATTTGGTCTGAAGAGAATGGGACAAAGAATAAGAATATAAAATAAATACAAACCTAATTATATTGTAACAAAGTATTTAATATTTTATTAACAGAGTATCATTTTTGTTCTTGCCTTAAATAAATTGCTGTGTCAACCTGAAGTTTGTCTTCCCTAATCTTCCACATGGCATTTTGGTGGAGATGCTTGGTAAGCTAGGGAAGACAGACTGAAGATCGTCGAGAAGACTTTGAAGCCATGGGCGCTGTGATCTACATTTTTCAAGACTGGCTCCAGGATTCCACCGCCGTGTCAAAGCCAAGCCTTCCTTCCAAGATGACGATGTCCCTATAGACGATACGTCGACAAAGCCGCTCTTCACGCCGCAAGAAAAAGGACACAAAGGTACTAGGGACAAATTTCCAAGACTTCGATAGAATCCTTGGCAGAAGCACGTCAGATCCATGTCAGTAACTACAATAATTGCTAGCTGTGGGTCACAGCTCCCATAGGGAAGGAGCAATGTAACAAAGTATTTATTATTTTATTAACAGAGTATCATTTTTGTTCTTGCCTTAAATAAATTGTTGTGTCAACCTGAAGTTTTTCTTCCCTAATCTTCCACATGGCAATATTATGATGCATTAGCGCGCCATCTGTTATGAAAATTCGAAAAAAAAACATACGCGTCTATAATAGTTTCGATTTTTCACAAACCTAATTGTTAACCATATATAACTCAGTTTTAAGAAATTTAAACTGTTTTTGACGCGTATGATTATTTTCAAATTAAAACAATTTCTTATAATTAATATAATTATTATAATAATAAAATTATTAATAGAAAAATTGATTTACCGGAAATTTATAATGTAATATTCCTTGCAAGCCACCCAACCCCCCAATGTATCATGAACGCATGACGCACGAGTAGTCTCACGTGTGTTTGTTTCTGATATTTATTTTCTATAGTTCGTTATACATTTGCCTCGCCTAATCTTAGTGTAATATAATTTAATTTATTTTATTTTCCTGTAGAAGGGCGTTGCCCGAAAGCTCGAAATAAATTTATTCGGAAAAGAAACTCATCCCTCAAGCTTATTGATTTGAACATAAAACAATTTCTATTGTCCTAACTGCAATGATAAAATAATGCGAGATTCACCACTGATGATCAGGTTCTTCCAATGATAAATAATGCGAGATTCACCACTGATGATCAGGTTCTTCCATTATTTTATCATTAAAGTAAAGACAGTCGAAAATTGTTTTATTATAATAAATATTCAAACGCTTCAAAATAGTTTAAAATTTCTTATAACAGATAACGTGTTAACCCGTTATGTTAATAACACAGTTTATATTAGTATAGCCAATCTTTATTAGCTATACTTGAAATTATTTTTCAAAATATGTTTAGTATATACGACCAGCACGTATTCTCTACCATGCACGTATATTTTCAAAATTTGTTTATAACACACGAATAATGTAATATATATTTTATTCATCTTTCAATATCATTAATATTTAAAATATGTACAAATTAATTTGTATATAAAAATAGTATATATATCATCAATTTATTATCGTGATAATCCTGTTGAAGGATTGACAAGTCCGAAAGCTTGAAAATAAAAATTTGAACAAGAAACTTAATTCTGGAAGCTTTATTTATTTTATAATAATAATGTTTAGTATATATTTGAAACTATTTATTGTTAAATGTTAATATGGTAGAATATTTATATCTCTACAAACAATTATTATTTAAATTCCCTTTTAGAGTATAAAACCGTATATATTTACATTGGTATCGATGAGTGTTTAGTGTTTATTAAATAAATTTTTATATTTATGGTTGAGAAAAGGAATTTTTTTATTTATTAAAAATATATACAAAGTTTTATTAGGTATAGGCAATTCAAATATATGTACAAAATATATGGAACGTATAATTGTTTACACTTATGGACAAATTTGGTCGCCGGTCATCTCTTTTTTTTTTTTATTATTATTTTTTTAAATTTTATTTTGAAGGAGACAGAGGCAATTTTGTTCACACTTAGTTATCTCGTGTGTCTTCTATAAAGGTCACTTTGTATCAGATATCTTTCAGAGTTATAATCTCAATACCGATATTCATTCTAAAAGGTACACCGTTTTTTAAATTTTGTCCATGAGTGTATATACAAATATTTACAAAGCAATACATATATATGAATATTATAATCTTTTAGAGGTTATGCACAATATTTAACAAATAAAAAAAAAATCGAAAATATTTTCAGATTTACTATAAATTTGTTATATCTTAGTTAGAAAAAAATCATTTTGTTTAAAAAATAAAAACTTCAAAGAATATTATGAAAATAATTGAGTCATTCGGGTTTTCTTTTTTAATTACCCTCTCTTTAAAACGTAAAAACCATTATTATTTGTGCATATTTTTACAGCGAGTAAAATCAAATTTAAGACTTTTAATATAAAACTGAATGTACATTTATTTAAAATATAAAACATTGTTTTGTTGACCAAAATATTCTTCATTTCAAACAAGGCTAACTCTATAAATCTTTTTTTGTTGTTGTTGTTGTTAAACTCTTGCCTCAACGAATTGTCTTTTATTTATAAATTTACCGAATGGTTTAAAATATTAGCAAATACTTACTCAACTCATGTACAATATTTCAAATACATATAAATAACAAATAAAAAATAAACAATGAAGAATTACATATTATCAAATCTATATCAATTTGTAAATAGCAGAAAGAATTATCATAGATTTAACTATTTTTGTAGATATATTTGTGATTATCTTTCTGGCCTGAAAGATTCAGGTTCCTAATATATATTATTGTGTCAATTTTTTATTGTAGATTACTTTTTCTTGTATAATATGTTTATAACTGTTTATGTTTTTAAAAAAATGTAAATCGACGCAATTATCCCTACCCGGGATATCGCGTTTTGTGTGTTGAAATAAATAAATAAATATAATCAAATTATATTTTCAAATATCTTCGTATATATCCCACCTCATGTAATATACTGTAAATATTAGTTCATAAAATAAATTGCAGACTATAGATTAATCCATTTGTGATACATTAATGAAAATCAGTTTATATTAGATCAATATAACAAGAACATTAACCCGTCCCATAATCGTTTAAAAAAAAAACATTTAAGAATAATTAAACCTTAAATTGTGTTTAATCTGATATTTCATTTGTGAAAAATGATCAGGGAATAGGTATTTTGTATAAATCTTTTAATATCAAATCTAAAATATTTTGGGCATTGACGCTCTTCTTAAAAAGGATTGATAACTACAACAGTTAGATGATAGTTTTGCTGAGAGGATAATGATCTATAAAAATAAAGGACATCTATCCTTTCAGAATAAACGTCCTAGATCCTAGGGTTGAGCCGCTAGTTTGAGGCGACAATCAATAGATGAAGTCTAGTTTTGACGTTTATTTTGACAGGATAAGTATCTTTATTTTTTTAGATACAATAGTTAATCATCAAATATTCTGTAGAAGTTAGCAGAAAAGGTATGGGTATGTGGTGGTTAATTAACAATAATCCACATAAACATTTCTTGCAAAAATCAAGTTTGTTTTTTATTGTTATTATATTCAGACAACAACAAAAAAAAGAAAAGAAACAATGAATCCAATTAAATAGAAAAAAATATATATAAATTAGAAAATAAAAATTTTGCATATTTGCAACAAACAAATATGAATTTTTAAAAGCAAATAAAATTTACATCAAATAGAAATACAAAACAATAATTTTTGCATGTCCCCTACAGGTATATGGGCAGCAAAAAATATTAATACTATGAAGATATATACTATTGGTTTTTTAAACCACATAAGAAATGTTTTAGATACTCTCTCTATTCAATAAAAAAAATACATTGCATCAATATTGAGTAAAATTAATCAGGCCTCCAGTGAAAAGACACTTGAAAAGACATTTTTCCCTGGAAACTTGATTAATTTTACTCAATACTCTCTCTATACATATTTGACAACATTTCAACTGTTTATTTTCAAGAAAAATTAATCTATATTATTCTTTTATATAATAATTGATTTGATTCTTAAAATGGAAGAAATAAAGAGAGCACGAATGTTTCTTTTAAATATAAAACAAATTTCTAATATGATGTATTAACACACGCCATCTCTCTCTCTTTATTCATATATCTATCATTATTAATCTTATTTATTCATTTTATGTATTTAACCTTATATAATCTTATATGAACATTGTAATAAATCAGTTTCAATCTCAATCTCTCTCTCTCTCTTATGAGAATTAGAAACTAATATAGACGCGTATGATTCTTTTAAAAATTAAACAATTTTCTGTCCTTACTGCGATGAAATATATTAAGATGGTTTAGCTTATTAGTGGTAAACTCTCCCAAAAGAAATTTGTTTTATAATTTAAAAGAAACATTTATTGCTTTCATTTCTTGTATATAGATAGCACGTAATCGCCTTATAATAGATTGTTTTTATTCTTGTTTACATATGTTTACATTAATAAAAAGACAAATATATGTACATATATGTGTATATGTTATATCAAATATTGTTGATAGAGAAATTATTAGCATGAATTTGATTACCGATTTTAAATACATGAGCATTTGTTGGAAAAAAAGAAGAATAGTAAATCAATGATCTTGAAATACTTTTAGACTGACAACACTGGAATATAAAAACGAGAACAAAGGAGGAGTTTTGTTTTGTTTTACAAAATTAGTAATTGTAATGTAAATTGTTAAATGTTCTTTTCTCTCTCTCTTTGAAAATAATAAATTTAAAATACTTTCATAAAAGGTAAAATCGCCTAATTCTTTAAAACCACTTCAGCTGTAAGTAAACTTGTTATTTGTTGTTTCATTGTCTGAACTATAAGAGATTCCCAACAGCATTTACCAATGTTATGTAGACGTGATCAATTCGAAGAAATATATTAAAACGGTTATAATCACAATTTGTTTTAATTTTGTCAATAAAATATAGAAGACATAATTTAAGAAGTACTACCTGATTTAAAACGCAAAGAATAAATGAACTAAAAGATCACATATTTACATAAATATTTGAGCCGGCCAAAGTAGAAAAAAGAATATGGTTTTACGGGCTACTATTCAAAGTGTATGATTTTCAAGCCCAAAATCCAAAGTAAAACAACAACAATGGGTTTTATATAGAGAAAGCCAATACATCTGGCGGTCGACTTTACAAAGTAGTTGTTTTTTATTCTAGAAATTATAATTTTAAAGTAAAATAATTTTCAATTTATATATGTATTATACTATTCCAATTTTTAATAAAATTTACATCACTAGAACACGAAAAAATGAATGACTAGATATGTTATAATTGTTCTAGAAGAATAATTATAGAGTCACATGTATGAAATTTTGAAGTATACCATCTAAATATAATAAATAAATGTAAATTAGTAAAACTACAGATGACATTTTCGAACTAAGAACTGATAGAGATATTTTTCAAATCAGAATTCATTAAATATGGACAACAATCAAATATTAATACTATGAAGATATATACTATTGGTTTTTTAAACCACATAAGAAATGTTTTTAGATGATCTCTCTATTCAATAAAAAAATACCTTGCATCAATATTGAGTAAAATTAATCAGGCCTCCTGTGAAAAGAAACTTGAAAAGACATTTTTCCCTGGAAACCTGATTAATTTTACTCAATACTCTCTCTATACATACTTGACAACATTTCAACTATTTATTTTCAAGAAAATGTAATCTATATAAATTTATTCTAATTTTTTTTTTTCCTATTATTCTCTATTCGTAATCTAGAAGCAATTTCAAAGAAAGAAAGAGCTCTCTCTCTTTCATTCATTTAATACTAATATAAATGAATAGTTTTAAAGAAATATATATTTAATTGTTTGCTATTTTATCAAAGTATTAGCGATTCTCCTTTATCATAATAAAATGATCAATTATTAGTTTTCAATGAGAAAAAAAAATTGTTTTGTATTATTAATGTTATCATATATATTTCAAGATATCTTTACCGACAATGATTTCTTTTTATGGGGAAGAGCATATCTAATTTTCTCCCAGAACCAGCGCTCATTCCATTCCAAGTAAGTTTTAGTTTGTAGTAGAAATTGTAGTTCAGGATCTAGAGTAGATTTGTCAGGAAGTTGACCTTTAATGACAATGATCATTCTATCCATCTTGTCTTCCATCATTTGGTGGTAGACAGTGTTGAATTCGATAGGAAACCAGGGACTTTTCAAGAAAACCTCGCTAATAATTAGAATTGTTCTTCTACTTTCTTGTACAGATTGAAAAATATTTGCAGAAATGGTATTTCCAGGCGTCCAATCCCGATCGTGGATACAAAGAGCGTAGAATGGAGCCTTGGATTCGAGTTCAGCGCTTAGTTCTACCGCGACATCTCGATCCTCGTGGCTGTAACAGATGAAGGCGTCGTACTTCTTGTCTTCATCCATCTCTTCTTCATTGTAGAAACACAGGAACAGACGATAGGCGTGAATGTATAAATATGCCAAGACTGTTTGCTTATTCTTATAGTAATATACAATTATACCCAATATTACTAGAATGAATATTGTTGTAATAACAACTGCAAGAACAATAATTTTTGCATCGTATTTCAAACTTTTGGAACAAAGTGCATCAATATCTATTTCATTAAGTCTAAGATTAATATATTTTCCATCTTTTTCAATAGGATCTTTGCAAATTATATCCTCGAGGTCTATCATTTTTTCATTTAAAGATTCCATCCAATATATCATACTGGAAATGTCACAGTTGCATTTCCAGGGATTTTCCCCAAGTACAATTTTAAACTTGCTTTTTGAATCAGATAAATTGAAAATATCTGGAGATAACCAACTTAGACTATTGTTACGCAAATTTATGTATTCTAATTTCTGTGGAAGTTCCCAAATTTCGGATAGAATTTGATTGTTTTCCATGTGAATTTCTCTCAGATTTCTCCATTGAGGTAAATATAAGTCAATAATAGAAGTAATTCTATTGTTCCCCATGTAGAGAATACTGACATTGGTGACAACCTCAGTAGGAATGCTGTCAAGATTTAAATTGGAACAATCCATGAAAGTTGTCTTATCCATCTCTCTTAGGTAACATTTACATTTTTCTGGACAATTCTCTTTAATGTCACAAATAAGCTTGTTTTTATCCACATACTCAATAGCAATATTCTTTAATTGCAATGGATTAAAGCATTTCAACTTTTCTCTTCCCATTCCATATATATCTATATTAAGTTCATAATAATTTCTAAATTTAAACAGATTACAATCACAATTAAAAGGGTTGTTTTGTAAACTGATATTACTAAAAGTATTCCATTCAATATTTAATCCTTTAATATTCACATTTTGAATTAAATTTGAACTTAGATCTATATTTTTGGAAGCAATTTGAGATATTGGTAACTCTAAGTAGGTGAATTTATTATTATTCAAATTAATATATTCATATGGGTATATTTGATGTAAAGATTCTAAAGAAGTTAATTGATTTCCAGAAAGAATTAATTGCCGTATTTGATTTCTTCTGAAAATATTTTTTGGTAAATATTCGATTTGATTAAATCTAAGATCAAGGATTTGTAAAGAAAATACGTCATCAAATGCATTTTGTTCTATAACCTTTATATAATTCTGAAACAAATCTAATTTTTCCAGACGATATAAACCTCTAAACAATTCCCCAGTAATTTTTGTTATTTTATTGTTATCCAAATGTAAATTTTGCAAATTTACTTGATATATAAATGTTCTATCTTCAATAATTTCAATATTACTTCTCGATAACAATAAATTTGTTAATTTTCTATTAAAAACGAACGTGTTGACAGATATTTTAGATATATTATTCGAAGAGAAGTTAATAATCAATAGGTTTCGTGCAGGTGAGAGAATATTTTCAGGAAATTCGTTCAAATTACTATTAATAATATATAATTCTTCTAAATATTTGACATGGTTAAACATATCTTCTGGAATAATACTAGAATTTAGTATTTTATTAAATGACAAATCGAGTGCTCTCAAACGGCTTGTATTTTTTAACCATTCAGCATTATATGTTATTAAATCATTATTTTTTATATCTATTTTGTCAATATTGATAATATTTAAAAATGCCCCAGAAGCAATTGTTTTCAATCTATTTCTACTGATATCAAGCTTTTTAAGAGAAGTCAAATAAAAAAATACTTTCTCAGACAATTCAGTTAGTCTATTATTTGAAATATCAAGAATTTTCAAATGAAATTGATTTTTAAATATATATTCAGGAAGTTCTTCTAAGTAATTATTCTTAAGATCAATATAAATCAAATTAAGATTCAAAAATAGGTCTTCAGGAAGATATTCAAAGTTGTTGTTAGTTATTATAATAGACGTTATGGTATTGAGTGATTGAAAAAGATGAGAAGGTAAGGTCTTCAAAGAAGTATTGCCAATATTCAAATAATTAAGATCTGGGAGATTTCCGAATAATTCTGGATTAATTGAAGTTATTAAATTTGAATTATAGATTAGATTACGTACTGTAAGACCTTTTAAAATTTTAGAAAAAGGTATTAGCGGAGGTTCACAAGATTCAAATATAAAAGTCTCAAATTTAATAATATCATGATTTTGCAGCATGTTCTCACGATACGGGTTCGTACCCCAGCATTTCATTTGAAAACTTGGAAGAGGTTCTCTTTTTAGCATATAGTTAAATCCCAATGATGTATCATTGATCATTGAACAGATTATTTTATAAGAGGAAGGGTAAACCTCAGCTCCAAATCTCACTTGGCAATTAAATCCGCTAAAGGGATATCTCGGATTACCTTCCGACATCCATTTTGTTATACCTGGAAATACACATTTTAGGTTAATTCTCACTATATAATATGTTTTTAAAATAGAGAAATCCACAAATAAATCTTTAATTGAAAAGGAATATATTGGATCAAAATATCATTTATTTTACCAATATTAAATGGACACACATTAAATATGTTATAACACCTTGATAAAGGTGGCGTTCAGCTAACTGAAATATTGGTAAAATAAATGATATTTTGATCCAATATATGAGACACACATTAAATATGTTATAACACCTTGATAAAGGTTGGCGTTCAGCCAACTGAAATATTGGTAAAATAAATGATATTTTGATCCAATATATGCCTTTTTAATTAAAAATATATAATATGTATTAATTAATTAAAATTTATTTATATATTAGGTTTTGAAAATATAGTAATCCATAAATAGATCTTTAATCAATTTTATTTTTATAATGGATCGAAAAATTACCTATTTAACAATATTTCAATTGTGTGTGAACTCCAACCTTTTCGAGGGTACAATAACCTATTTATGTAAACAAAATTCAGCTCTACAAAGCGCCAATGGAATGTATCTAAATTTTTTTTTCCCAAATTCAATAGGAATGGAACACTTCTGCAAAAATAAATATATATATAATATATACTATAATATAATATAATGCTGCTAATAATTATAGAACGACATTTGAAATTATCCCGCATGTGTTTCTTTTGAACGAAAAATCTAAATCTATTTAAAGGAGAAATAACGATTATTTCCAACCTTAGGGATGAAGTATGAAACGACGAATTGTGAAGAGTAATGATAAACGAAAAAATAAAGCCTAGTGGACATGGCATCTGCCCGGTAAGCGGAACACTGTGGGTTCGATTCCCATCCCTGGACACTTTTATTTTTCCGTTCATCATTACTCTTCACAATTCATCCTTTCATACTTCATCCCTAAGGTTTGAAATAATCGTTATTTTCCTAAATTAAATTTAGATTTTTCGTTCATAAGAAACACATGCGGGATAATTTTCAAATGTCGTTCTACAATAATATATACTAGCGAATGTACCCGGCTTCGCCCGGTTTTTACCCGAGTAAAAGTTTGCCAAACGAACATTTGTTTAAAACGATTCTAGCAAACATCCAATCCCTACTGAATCTATACTTGTCAAGATAACTTTATGTTTGATACTCTACTCCACCTAGCTGCACCTGTTCACACGTTGCTGTGTTTGAACAAAAAGGCAGTTTTGATACCTTAAACATAATTTATTAATGATCAAATGTATACAATACATCAAAATGAAAATTAACAATAAAATTATCCCTAAATATATGTCATTTGAATACAACTTATGTACAAAACATAGATATACATAGTTTATGGTATATTAAACATTCTTCTTCACTTGTGATATTAAACAATGTTGCAAACGAATTTTAATTGAACAATAATTTTGCAATTATTAAATATAATCATGAAATGAATGATAGTTGATGATTGATGGTGAACTTTATCTTAGTAGTGCTAGAACCCCAACTCTGATTTGAAAAAAAGAAAACTTTTAAAACCTTCCCAGGTATATACCTAATAAGTTCCCAAAGTTTCACGGCGATTAGATGTATGGTTTTTGAATCTATCGAGTACAGACAGACACACATCCATTTATATATATATATAAATATTATATAATCTAAAAATATTATATAATCTAAAAACTCTAAATATTTCTATATTTTAAAAATATATATTTCATTTTATTCATTGATAATTTTTATTTTTGTTATCATCGTTTTTAGAAAGACTTTTAGTTTAGTTGTTTAGTTTCGTTGTATAATTTTGTTGTAAATATGCGTAGTTAACCAATCAATCCTTTTAAATCACTAATATAGGATTAACTTATAAATTCTATATAATGTGAAAATCTAACTAATGTGTAATATTTCCTCAAGTAATTGAAAATAAAAGCTACTTGACGGTAAATATTTATCTTTTTTTATCACGACTGCACCTCAACCCTTTATCTTATCGATCCTTTGTCTTATCAAGCCTAATCTAACAACAACACAAAATATTCATAACAATAAGTCGACAGGATTACCTGAATTTTCAACCTAATTGCTCTATTAATTATTCAAATTTCATAAAACTATTTTTACAAAATGTCTCGCAAACAAAGGAATGTAGAACACGCCATGACGCCAAATCCAAATACTATAGAAATACCGAAATTTAATGGTCAAAATTTAGACATAATATCTTGGCTCAAATTCTTTAACAAAAAATGTTTACAGAAACATCTTGATGAAGATTTTAAACTAAATAATATTTCAAATTATCTCGAAGGAGAAGCATTCAGTTATTACATAGAAGAACTACAAGATATATATAATTGGGAGGAAATTGAACAAAAATTAACATCATATTTCACAATTAAAGATTCAAATTTATTTAGTAGGTTTCTAAATTTAAAATATAATGATAATAATGATCTTGAACAATATTTTAAAGAAAAATCTGCCTTAGCCAATAAACTTAATCTTGAAAAAACACTTTTACTAGAAGCACTTACAGATGGAATGCCAGATCACCTAAAAAAATATCTAATAGCTGCAAGAGTACAAGAACCTTCAGAATGGTATAAAATCACAACCCAATTAAAATTATCAACAAATAAAGAAGAAGAACCCCAACAACCCTCTACCAGTACAAGCACTCCAGTAAAAAAATTTAACTCCAACTCCTCCCTAGCTCATCAATACCAGCCTTTTCCCAGGACAGCAGCAGCAACTCACCACCAGCAAGAACCCCACAAACCCATAAACCTACCCCCATACCCCTGCAAGATATGTGCATCTCACCAGCTACCCAACCAGATCCATTTCCATAGAGACTGCCCACTTAAGAACAATAATCATCCGAAGCGCACCAACCCAGGTAGAACATTATTATTATTTTCTGTATTTATAAATCAAATATCCTTACCCTGTGTACTTGACACTGCATCATCTATTTCCATTATACCTTTAAAATACTTAAACCATATTTATTATAAAATTTTAGATAATTCCCCAAAAGAAAGAATAGGTCAGGTAGAAGGATTTACTTACCCATTATACAAAATATTAGTTAGGCTTAGCTTAGGTAAAATTACAAAGTATCAAGAAATGTTTGTTTGTGATAGTCCAATAGAATATCTTATTTTAGGTTTACCAACATTTTATATATTTAAGTTGCAAATAGATTTTTCAAAAAACCTTCTTTTCCAAAATTATAAATTCTTGTATTCCTTTAATCCAAAATCTGATAATCAGAAGTCATATGCCACTACCCTATGTATTCCAGACCCATACTATGTTAAAAATTCATCTCTTTTAAAGATTAACCCATTGTGTAATTTCAATTCTTTTGATATGCCAACTACAAATGTTAAACTTATAGATCCTAATTCAAATCCCATTATTAATTATAACTCATATCACAGTATGCGACAACCGGGCTCTATAACAAATTATAATTCATATTTAGACTTTAGTAAAGTAAATATTAATCCAAATTTCTCTAATCAAACAATTTCAGATATATTGCATAAATATAAGAATGTTTTCTCTAAGCACAATTTTGATATAGGACACATAAAGACTAACCCAATTTGCATATCTCTTTTAGATAATATTCCCATAGCACAAAAGCCATATAGGACATCTTTTTACAATAATGCTGAAATACAAAAACAAATAACTGAATTATTAAAATATGATATTATTAGGCCCTCATCTAGCCCCTATAGTTCTCCTGCATTATTAGTGAATAAAAAATCTGATGCCCCAAATCACCCCACAAGACTCTGTATAGATTATAGGAAACTTAATCAAAAAACAGTTCCAGAACATACCCCAATTCCACTTATAGAACAAATTATAGATAGGTTATCACAGTCAAAAATATATACTATTCTAGATGTTAAAAATGCATATTGGCATATACCCATAGATGAAAAAGATAGACATAAAACCTCCTTTGTAACACAATTAGGGTGTTATGAATGGAACAGACTTCCATATGGTCTAAAAAATGCACCTTCACAATTTGAAAGGATTATGAAGTCAGTTTTCACTAAGCATAATATACACTATGCCTTAAATTATTTTGATGATATTATTATACACTCCAAAACTTATGAAGAACACATTAAGCATTTAGATGACATATTAGGTATATTCGAACAAGAGGATATAAAGCTGAATCTCAATAAATGCAAATTTTTACAAAAAGAAATACAATTCTTAGGATACACTATTAACTCAGGAAAATATACACCAAATAACACAAATATTGAAGCAATTTTAAAATTAAATAGACCATATAATATTAAAACCTTACAGAGATTTTTAGGCACCATAAATATTTATAATAAATTTATTCCCCATTATGCGCAAATTAGGGCACCTTTGAATGAACTTTTGTTAAAAAATGCTCCTTGGCTATGGAGTGCGAAACATGAACAAGCCTTCCAAACACTTAAAAATTCACTCATATCACAGCCTGTACTATATATTTATGACCCATCAAAACCATGTCATTTATTCACAGACGCGTCAAGTCTAGGAGTAGCAGGAGTTCTTAAACAACCAGATGAACAAGGCATTTTACACCCCATAGGTTATTTTTCAAGAAAACTTCACCCATATGAACAGAATTATACTGCCTCAGAAATTGAAACATTAGCAATCATTAATTCAGTACAAAGATTTCACACATACCTACACAACATACATTTTACTTTGCACACAGATCACTTACCTTTAAAATGGATCAAAAATGTAAAAAACCCACATGGTAGATTATTTAGATGGTCCTTAATCTTATCTCAATATAGCTTTGACATAAAACATATTAAAGGATTAAATAATATAGAAGCAGACATGCTGTCAAGAGCACCTGTCTCATTTTACCTAACATATAATGAGTTAAAAGAACACCAATCAACTGAACAAATTAGTAGTGCTAAAATTAAAATTCAAAATGGCCTCTACATTATAAATAGAAAGGGTTTTAAAAGAGCTTATGTACCACAAACACTAAGACACAAATTATTAAGCAAAGTACACACAAGCATGGACATATTGGAACAACTCAAATGACTAAAATAATTTCTCCACACTATTATTGGTCACATATGACTAGGGATATTGCAAATTACACCAAACATTGTGAAACTTGCCAGTTTAATAAATCTAGGGATAACAGAATTGTTTATGGACCACTACAACAGATGCCAATAGCCACACACCCAAATCACATTTTTTCTTTAGACACATTGGGCGGGTTACATAATTATGGGACAACAAGACACAGTATCCATATGATAGTAGATCACCATAGTAGATTCCTTTGGGCTTTTCCAACAAAATCTGTATCAACTGATTCTTATATAACTTGTTTGAGAAATTTATTCCAAATTAATAAACCAGAAATATTAATAACTGACAGAAATGCAGCTTTTCTTAGCAGAAAATTTAAACACTTTTTAGAAAGAAATAATGTTAAGCATCTACTCACCAGTTCCCATCATCCAGAAACAAATGCAAAAGTAGAAAGACTAAATTCCACTATCATTAATAGGTTAAGATGTGAATATAATGCTAATTTAAAGATTCCTTGGACAAAATATATTCCTAAAATTACTGAAAGCTATAATGAAACAGTACATACCACAACAGGTTTTACTCCTAAATTCTTATACTATGGAATACAACCACAGTATATAGAACATGACACAGTAACACATACACCAATTGAAAAAGCAAGAAAATTAGCCATTGAAAGAACCATAAAATCCCATGAACACAGCAAACAACTTTATGACATTAAACACCCAGAACCCCATTTTTAAAGAAGGAGATCAGGTATTAGTAAAAACCTTTATTTATCCAAACACTGGTAAATTAACACAAAGATATATAGGCCCATTTACTATTTTAAAACAACTTTCTCCAGTCACATATGAAATAGATAAGCCTAATATACCCCAAAGAAACAAACAGAAATTATACACTCTAATAAGCTTAAATTATTTTACCCAGAAGCAGATTTCTACTTCACTATAGCACTAACATAGAAAATGACTTAATAGCAAATCAAAATTCTAACACAAAGTTAATAGATATTGATGATAAACCATGTTTTTTACAGGAAGGCCATATTTTGGACATGGACAATGAAGAACAAATATCACAACCAATTCTTAAGCCTTCACAAATAACTTAATGTCACTCCATACATCTATTAGCGTTTCATTACTCAACCATGTAAAAATAACATTTTTCTACGCTTTTGATATTTTGAAGTGTACCTAGCATAATGTAACAATTACTCAAATTTAAATACCTTTTTTGCTTCATATACATTTTTGATATATTTCGCTCATTAATATTTCTTATATATACTTTTATTATAATTTCATAATTATATAAATTATTTGTAAACAAACTTTCTTTTGTTTATTATGAAAAAATGTGCGTATTGATTTTTATTGTTTCATTTTTAATTATTTCTAAAGATTTATTGATTTCGTTTAATTAATTATTTTAATTACCAATTTTATTTTAAAATTTTTAATATTTTAAAATCTTTTTCACAGGGGGGAAATATTATATAATCTAAAAATATTATATAATCTAAAAACTCTAAATATTTCTATATTTTAAAAATATATATTTCATTTTATTCATTGATAATTTTTATTTTTGTTATCATCGTTTTTAGAAAGACTTTTAGTTTAGTTGTTTAGTTTCGTTGTATAATTTTGTTGTAAATATGCGTAGTTAACCAATCAATCCTTTTAAATCACTAATATAGGATTAACTTATAAATTCTATATAATGTGAAAATCTAACTAATGTGTAATATTTCCTCAAGTAATTGAAAATAAAAGCTACTTGACGGTAAATATTTATCTTTTTTTTATCACGACTGCACCTCAACCCTTTATCTTATCGATCCTTTGTCTTATCAAGCCTAATCTAACAACAACACAAAATATTCATAACATATATATATATATATATATATATATATATATATATATATATATATATATATTACTGGCAGAATAAATTTGTAATAAGGGTATGAGTATTTTTAAACATCAACAAATAAGCTAACCAATATATTAGATATGTGTTAAATTGTCTTTCTATTTTGGAAATGTAAGCTATTTTTTGACACAGATGTTTCTTTTAAATATAAAATATTTTTCCCCTGCCCTTACTCTAATGATAAAAATAATGGTAGGGCCTGGCTTATCAGGGGTGACCCTTCCACTGGTTTAATCTATCATATCGCTCTGATATTGTATTGGGCTGTTTTGCTAGATTTTTTTTTTGTTCAAAAGAAACATACGATTCAGAAAATAGTTTATATTTTTAATAAGATATGAAAGAGGCTCTTATGCATCATGTTTACACATCTCTATGTGTATGGGTAATTAATATTTTACACACAGTTTATAATATATGTAATATATATCTATGTTTTAAATTATTAACGCTTATTTTGGATCAAAATTTTTATTACATCTTCCAGTTCGCCTATCTTCTTCGGGAATTCAAACCTTGTAAACAAATTATCCATATGAGGATAGGCGAACTGCCAAATCGAAATATTGGAAGTTGTGATAAACATTTTGGAGCCAAAATAAGCGTTAATAATTTGAAGTATTGAGAACACAAACACAACACACAAAAACACAATAACAACACATACAAACACAATAACACAAAAACAGCCCATAAAAGCACAAAAACAAACAAAACACACACAAACACAATAACAACACACATATACAACAAAACACAGAACAACACAAACTGACACAAATACAATAACCCAACAAAACACGGAACAACACAAACTGACACAAATACAATAACCCAACAAAACAACACAAACTGACACAAATACAATAACAACACACATATACAACAAAACAACACAAACTGACACAAATACAATAACAACACACATATACAACAAAACAACACAAACTGACACAAATACAATAACAACACACATATACAACAAAACAACACAAACTGACACAAATACAATAACAACACACCATATACAACAAAACAACACAAACTGACACAAATACAATAACAACACACATATACAACAAAACAACACAAACTGACACAAATACAATAACAACACACATATACAACAAAACAACACAAACTGACACAAATACAATAACAACACACATATACAACAAAACAACACAAACTGACACAAATACAATAACAACACACATATACAACAAAACAACACAAACTGACACAAATACAATAACAACACACATATACAACAAAACAACACAAACTGACACAAATACAATAACAACACATATATACAACAAAACAACACCAAGTGAGAGAGTGGCTACTCACTGCTAACTAGGATAACATGTACAACCGCCATTCCAACTCCACCCGATGCCGGACTGCGACCTCAAGGACATCGCTGCGACATCTGATTGGACAAAGGGATGGTTCAGCGCGCAACCTGGTGACATTTTTTCTTAGTAACATTAGTGTCCAAATGTTGTGTCATTCATCAGTGGCACTCATCTTTTTACAGAATTATATCGTAGTGTCCCCGTCAGTTTGATAAATAAGGTTTTTGTTTTGTACTTTTGTTTGGACAACTATTAAAATCGTGAAATATATTTCAACGGAATTATATTAATCTGAAATAAATTTGCATATAGTAAAGTAATAAAAAAGGATAAATATCCTGTACCAAATGTGGCTGGGTCCAGAGCGGCTTATATAGGAATCAATATCCAATAATTACCTTTTTATTCCTATATTCTAGAATGGGAAATTTATCGTTTAATTAAAAATACGCTTTGTTTTCACGAAATTTTCAAATACGTAATTAGAGAATAGACCTTTTCATTATTTTATAACCTAATCTTCTCATCTGTTTTCCCCTCTCTTTTTACGATGCATACATTATTTTGGATATTTTTTTGCAAAACTAAGTTTTATACACTGTATAACAAAAAAGTCGACGCACCAAGAAGGAGTTGTCAGATTAGGACAAAAATTGGTGTATGTAAAGAAGATGTATAGGGGAAAAAACGATTAAAATTTCAGAACAATTAATTGTTTTATTTCAGAGTTTGATCGTCACAAATTGAGAATGTCAATATGTCGTTGGACCCCCACTGGCCTGGATGCAGGCTGCCAGCCGGCGTGTCATGGACTGATAAAGATTCCGGATGGTGTGCTGCGGTATTTTTCGCCAAATTGTCTCCAACTGTCGGGCTAAATAGTCAACATTCCGGGATGGTTGCAATCGCCTTCCCATCACGTCCAGATGTGCTCTATGGGCGAGAGATCAGACGACCTTGCTGGCCACGGAAGAGTTCGGCAAGATTGAAGACAATCCATAGTAACACGTGCCGTGTGTGGCCGGGCATTATCTTGTTGAAAAGTAAGCCCGGGGTGATGTGAGAGGAACGGCAACAAAACAGGCCGTAGAATGTCATCTACGTACCGTTGTGCTGTCAGGGTGCCAGGAATGACTACCAATGGGGTCCTGCTATCAAATGAAATGGCACCCCAGACCATAACGCCCTGTTGTGGACCTGTGTGGTGTTCGACAGTAAGGCCATGATCCACACGCTGCCCAGGACGTCTCCAGACACGTTTGCGACGGTCATCAGGACACAGTAAGAAACGGGACTCGTCACTAAAGACTATACGTCCCCAGTCAGCACAGTTCCAATTTGATCGCTCCCGACACCACTGTGCACGGTGCACGGGTATGAGGGGTAGGCATCGTAACGGTCAGCGAGCTCTTAGATTCCGCTCTCTCAGTCGCCTGTTGATGGTCATTTTGGACACTTGTGTGCCGGTCACACGTTGGTTGGTAGATAACGTGGATTTCCGGTGCTGCGACAGCCATTCTGACAATTACTCTGTCCTCCGTTCTGTTGTTGCCCTTTGTCGACCGCTGCCGTCCTGACGTTGCATACTTCCGTTGTTGACCCACTTTTGCCAATATCGCCTAATAGCCGCATCACTTCGACACAGATGTCGCGCGATTGGTCGATTAGACCAACCAGCCTCTTACAATCCAATGGCACGACCAGTTTCAAACTCTGACATATGTTCGTAATGAGCACGAATCTTTCGGCGAGGCATTGATACACTAGAAATAGGCGTACTGCTAAAATATTAAACGGAAATTCTGAAAATCAGCTCGTGCCGCGACGAATATTGAGTCTAGAATGCTCGTGCTGGATGCGCAGTTCAGATGCGCTGGAGCTCTTGCTTTGCATAATTCGGCCACCAAATTTCAATCATTTGCATGTTTGGTCGAAACCTCTTTGTATGCGTATTTTCATATAAATCGGACAACTGCTTCTTGGTGCGTCGAATTTTTTGTTATAGAGTATATTTTAAGCATAAACCACTACTTATTTGCGTATATATTGGAGGATTTTCCGTACATTTAAATTCGAACACTCTCCTTTAAAAATAAATTGTAAATATAATAAAATATGATAATAAAAATCAAATATATATATACATAACCAAATGTACAACTTCCTTAAGTTTTGTCCATGAGTGATTCGAAGACCATTCCATCCTTATCAAGGGAAGTGTTAACCGTCTCGCCTTTTTTTTTTTTTTGTCCACGAGTATATATAAAGTTTTTCTTATATTTGAATAGAGGAATATTTTATTGTAGCCCTGGAGAATATCTGAAATCTATTGAACATACTTATATCAATTTAGTATTAATAAAATAATTTATTCTATTCAATATATATATATAAATAAGGAAGAAATATTTGTTTTTTTTATTTCACAATAAACGCGATGAACTTTCGACACGCTATAATATCAACAGCTGTTAAGGTTTCTTTGTCCTTAACGAAAAAAGGCCGTATATATTCAGAGGACTGTATAAGTCTTGATCTACCCAAGACGACACCCCAATGGTGAATCCAACCTTTTAGCCAAAGAGAGAAAGAAGCACGACCAAAAATACTATTCACACTCACACTTTATTTTAAAAACTCAAAATATATACAAAATAATACACACACGTGACCAGTCACTCCTGGTCAAACATAATATAAACATTCACACAGAGTAATAATAAAATTAAACTCTAACAACAGCCAATCAACGTTGTAGTAGTAAAGAGAATGTTACTTAAGACTGGTCGTTCTACACGTTGTTAATTAAGCATCTTTTTTTTAATTGTTATAAAAATATATCTGTAAGGACAATTTGACAATTTAAAACAATTTTATTGATTCTTCAATCAAATTTTACAAAGGTGAAAAAATAAAAGAGTAAAAGGGCATATAAAGTCTAGGAAAAAAAATATATAGTTTGTACAAATGTCTTCAGCAAGGAAGGCTTCCCCACCTTGAGAGAGTCCTCCTCCAGACAAGGTCTTCTTGTACACTCCTCAGTTCCACACCGAGGAAGTACCTATAGAGGCGCGTCTTTGGCAGACGCCAGGATGGCCAGGGTGTCATCGTCTAGGCCATGCCCGAAGACCCAGCCCTGCAGGTCAGGGGGGATGATGATAAATGCCTCCCGGATGAGAGGTCTGATGTAGCGGCAGGACCAGTACCGGTGAATCAGCGACAGGTTGCCGGACGTGCCGATGCTGGATGGGCTGGATGGGGCAGGAGTAACTGTTAAATTTTCTACCTCCGAATATGCAAATCAGTCAGGTAGACTAATTTGCATATTTCATTTATTCCCTTTCCACAATATTCGACTTATATGTATGAAATAATGTAGATTACTTCGGGTCATAGTAACTGTAAAAATGTAGTAAAATATAATTAAAGTCTAATTTGCATATTGCCTTATTTCCGCATACATTTTTTCATATCACAGTAAGAACAGTAAAAGGTTTTATTTGAGAAAAAGAAAAATTCGTTAGAAAAATAATATTATTTTTTATATATTTATATTTGAAAAAATCAGATTCGCCAAAATTTTAAGTGGATAGCTTATTCCTATAGGTTTGTTAGTAATTGTGCTTCACCTCATTCCAACGGGGTATTGTGTGCTGAAAAAAAAAGCAAAATTACTCAGAAAAACTAGGCGTTCAACCATCCTAAATATCATATACATAAAAATACTTTAAAATATACCTACCCAGAAATACTCCTCAATGTGGCCGGCGGGAGAAGCAGCACAAGTAAGGGACTGCTCTGTACGGTGTCGTGAGCTCCGAGCCGATATGGTAACCGTGAACAGGGAACTCTGAAATGTGGCTGACTAACGGGGTAATGGTACCTTCCTTTCCATGGAGAATGGACAGAACACCACTACCACCACTTAAAATCCAAAATAAATTCATTCTAATGATTAAATGGTTTTATCAATATCAAATTCAGGGTATATATAAGACAATATTTAATAGATTATAAGCACCAGGAGGTGTTTAAATCAAAATTATCAATAACATATTAATGAAATAAACCAATCAATAGAATAAAAATTGTCGACTCAAGAGATTTCAACATGATGCATTGGCACGCCATCTGTTATTAGAAAATCAAACTATTCTTGGCAGGTATGTTTTTTTTAATAAAAGAATTTTACTACTGACTTTACTGCAATGATGAATTCACATTATTTTATCATTTAAGTAATATACCAGGTCTATTAGTATTAAAAATAAAGAAGGCATCTCCTGACCACGACCACATGTGCTTTTTAGATGGCAGAGCGCCATCTAGTGGAGCAAGAATAAACTAAACGTTTATTTAGCTTGCTCCGTGATATTTGGCCAACCCAATTTCTTGATAAATCAAGAAAAGCCATCCACGAACGCGTTTCGCGCTGTTGGCGCTCGTCAGCGTGGAGTAGGCTGTAACCACTGCATCCAAAAATATTTTTTGGACCCAATGGTTTCTTGAGAAATCAAGAAATGGGTATTTAAGGCCAAATTTGCGTCTATTAGTATGAAACGCGAAAATTATCAGTGGATTCAAAAGTTCACCAATTCCATACAACAAAATATTTTTTATTCAAAGTAATTGCCCTGATTAGCTATACACTCGGACCACCTTTCAGACAATTTTTGAATTCCTTGCCTGAAAAATTCTATTCCTTTTGAGTCGAACCAGTCAAAAAGTCATTTTCGGAGTATGTCTGAGTTTGAAAATTCCTGTTTTTTTTAGGGCGTGTCCTAAAGATGTGAAAAGGTGGTAGTCCGACGGCGCTAAGTCTGGTGAGTACGGCAGGTGGGGTAAGAGTTCCCAGCCGAAGTCTTTTATGGTGTTTTTGACCACCGTAGCGTTGTGGGCTGGAGTGTTGTCATGCTGCAGTATCAGCTTGTTGTGCTTTTCACGCCATTCAGGTCTTTTTTCATTCAACGCCTCTCTCAAACTGTGCATTTGTTGTTCGTAGCGACTAGTATTGACCGTTTCGCCAGGTTTCAGGAGCTCGAAATATACTACGCCGGTCTGGTCCCACCATACGCAAAGCATTGCCTTTTTTCCGAAGCGATTGGACCTAGGCGTCTGTTTTGGAAATTGGCTGGGCAGGCCTAACGACAGCGCGTAGGATTGCTGAAGTGGATCCATTTCTCATCAGAAGTTACGATTCGGTGCAAAAATGACTTCCTTTCATGCCTGGCGAGCAGCCCTTCGCAGGTTACCAGACGCCGTTAAAGGGGAAATTGGTTGGTTTAAAAAATAAACACACGCGTAAAAAATAGTTTAAATAGTTTTTCTTTAATAAAGCGTATCATCGGTATAACCCCCCTGTTGAACATAACTTTTTCTTCTACTGGTATATAAATTAGTATAACACAAGGTTAGGGTATGAAGGTACTGAGGTAGTATAGTTTTAGTCTTCTGATTTTATATATAGTTGAAAACTTATCATCATATATTTTCAAGAAAAACTGTAAGTAATTAAATTTCACTGGAATTGTATATACGATTTTAAAATGTGAAAAATAATAATAAAAGTAAAATAAATTTTAGCACACATACACATATATAGATGGAAAATTTGCCGGGAGGAATTAATCCATGGAAGCAATGGTCGCCTTTCCCGTCAAAATAGACGTCAGAATCTGACGCCATCTATTGACCGTCGCCGCTACTAGCGGCATCGGGTCGGTGACAAAGCCACAACACCAACTTTGGCAAACTGATAAGCGTCCACCTAGAGACCACGGTTTCGGGCTAATGGCCCTCGTCAGTCTAGGGCGGACTTTATTCCATGAGATCCACACGGGATCTAATGGAATCCTCACAATCTACCAAAGAGGTGTTTTGCTGGCAATGTGGCTGGGCCAAATCTATTGGCAAAACATAGATGGAAAATTTGCCGGGAGGAAATTAATCCATGTAAGCAATGGTCGCCTCTCCCGTCAAAATAAACGTCAGAATCTGACGCCATCTATTGACCGTCGCCGCAACTAGCGGCATCGGGTCGGTGACAAAGCCACAACATCAACTTTGGCAAACACACACACACACACAAAGCCTTTATTAAGACATTAGTCTTATACAGATTCTCCGTACAAGGTGCAATATCAGGAAAAGAGCAGCACAGGAAACCAGTAGTTCCGCAACTATATACAATTATTAGTAATAAGGAAAAGTAAGATTTAATATGGAAGGTCGACGCCATCTCTCCAAGTCTTCAATTCCATAAGCGCGGAGCAGAAATAGGGACTAAGTTATTTAGTTCGCCATAAATATAGCATCCAGACACAAAAAAAGGAGGTTTACTCCAGCACAGCCATCCATATTAAACTTTGGCAAACTGATAAGCGTTAGATAGCGTTTATTTTGACCGGAGAGGCGACCATTGCTTCCATGGATTAATTTACTCTCGGCAAATTTTCCATCTATGTTTTGCCAATAGATTTGGCCCAGCCACATTGCCAGCAAAACACCTCTTTGGTAGATTGTGAGGATTCCATTAGATCCCGTGTGGATCTCATGGAATAAAGTCCGCCCTAGACTGACAAGGGCCATTAGCCCGAAACCATGGTATCTAGGTGGATGCTTATCAGTTTGCCAAAGTTGGTGTTGTGGCTTTGTCACCGACCCGATGCCGCTAGATGCGGCGACGGTCAATGGATGGCGTCAGATTCTGACGTTTATTTTGACGGGAGAGGCGACCATTGCTTCCACACACATATATATGATATTTATATATATTCGATATTAGAAATAATTATTTGCTGGTTTTTGGTACAAGAACATTATGTTAATGGTTTGCAGTCGTTGAAAGAATAATAAAAACAGTTTTTAATCACAATTTTCTTTAATTGTGCTGATAAAATATAGAAGACATAATATGAGAAAGTACTACCTGACTTAAGGCGAGTAGAATAAAGAAAACAAAAGACCTATTTACATATCTACAAATAGATTTGAGCCGGCCAACGGGAAAAAACAATAACGGAAATATCTTTATTTGCGGGGCTGCTAACCAAAATAAAATGATTTTTGAGCCCCAATGGCCGTGTAAAGCTGAATATATACAAACCACTATGACCAGGCTGGAAAGGCTAGGGACAGGATCTCCATTAGGGAAGAGGCAGGTTAGGCCGGAGAAAAAAAAAAACAATAAATAATAACAATTATATATATTTAATTAAAAAGGCATATATTGGATCAAAATAACATTTATTTTACCAATATTTCAGTTGGCTGAACGCCAACCTTTATGAAATATTGGTAAAATAAATGATATTTTGATCCAATATATGCCTTTTTAATTAAAGATTTATCTATGGCTTGCTCTATTTTCAAAATTATATATACATAGTTTGAAGTCGCGACATCTGGCGGTCGACTTACAGAGTAGGTTGATATCTAGGAAATATAATTTGAGAAATTTAATAATTTTTTTATATAACATATATATATTTATATATTTATTTTCAGCGTGTATATATATTAGCTGGAAGTCATACTTATAGTTCTCCAATTAAAGGCCATGTTGGCCCGAAAGATAGATAAATAAAATTAGTTAATAGAAATCTGACCTGGACTTCTTGTTGATTTTATTAAATAACACAAGGTAATAAGAACAAATCCAATTATGTGAAAAAATAGTACAAATGTGGTATTGTACTGGGATAAGGTGCATAAATTAAGATGCCCTTTTTTCAAAATCCAATAATGTTAAATACAATTTAACACCATGGTTTGGTGATGATGAACGAACAGGAACTACCATGAATGGATCTAATATTTTCAAGAAAGAATAAAAGATAACGGCGACGAGATTCTTTATGTAAACGATATAATATTGGCGATCTTTCGGACAATAAGATTCTTTAACAGGGCTGTAATACGAAATTATTTTCTGCTTATCTGCTATCTCATTTACACCCTTGATAACAGTACTATTTAAAAGCCTGCTGTAATATATTTTCTCATTCAGTACTTCTATCTGATGATGATAACAACATTGTTATCAAATCGTCTTATACTATTTATCTATAATTCAATATATTGTGCGGCCTATGATTGTAAAACGACATTTAGAAATTATCTCGCATGTGTTTCTTTTGAACGAAAAATCTGAATTTATTTTAAGGAGAAATAACGATTATTTCTAACCTTAGGGATGAAGTATGAAATGATGAATTGTGAAGAGTGATGATAAACGGAAAAATAAAGTGTCCAGGAATGAGAACTATTTATCTATCATATGGGAAATCATTATCCAGGGATAAGTTCCTTATATAAATAATTTTTAGCAGATCTCTCTTTATTTTACATTAATTTATCTATATTTATCCTTATTTATATCTTATTTTATTCATATTTATTCTATATTTAACCTTATATAACCATATATATAAACGATTAATAAATCCGTTTCAATCTCTCTATTATTTATATGTATCAATTATTTTATATATTTACATCTATTTATATTATAATGCATTAGCGCGCCATCTGAGAATCATACGCGTCTATAATAGTTTCGAATTTTGACATATATTTATATTTTAATATAATTATCATTATTTAATCTTATTAATTCAATTTTGTATTTAACCCTATATATAATCTTATATGAACGATATAATAAAAGTAGTTTCAATATCAATCTCTCTTTCTCAAGATTTCGGATCTTGATGTTCTAATACACACAGGAGGGTTAATAACAAAATTGAAACCTTGTTGTTGAATGTTTTAATTAGTGATCAATATTGTGGAAGGCTTGAGAGAAAGATAGAAGAGAGAGATATTTAAGATTGGATATATTTTTATTAATCGTATATATAATAATATATAGGGTTAATAGGAGAACAAAAAAGTGAAATTAAATATTATTTTCATCAGAGGAATCCCACTGAGGGTCGTCTGGTATAATGTCACATTCCGACCTGAAGTCGGACAACGTTCCGCGTAGATTGGACATCTCCCCGACATGTGCTATTGCCATGTCGAGGAATAGCTTCAGAACAGACCACTGCTCAGGCGTCAGGTACTCGAGGACGTCCTCCCTGTTAGAAGAGGAGACAACAGCTATCTCCTTCCTATAATAGTCTCTGTACAGAGGTTCTAGGATGGTGAGAGAGAGCAAAGAGAGAGATTTGAAAAAAATGACTTATACACGAAACCTATCGAAACCTATCCTTGTATGGTTTTCCAAAACGATTGTTACAAGTTATTAAAATTTTTGATAAAGGTACAATACTATGATCAAATAAGTATGCCTCACTCTCTCATCAACGAAACTCTTTATTAATATTTTTATATTATTAATCTCTTTTTTATCATATTATTTATCTTAAAATAATAATTAAACCAAGATGGGAGTAACTCTAAATTGATGTTGAGGATTTTTTCAAACTAATTGGCACCTAAACAACTGTACCATTACATCGTCGTATGCGTGACAATCTGCACATTACCGTGCCATTCTTCTGCCACATAATCGCACCGCTTTTTGCCTATTTTTGCCATGGAGGAAAATCATTAGTTTGCTCCATCAATAAACCAACTTGTTACACCACACACGCACGAAAATCCTTGAAATTCCGATGATATTGGGAAAACAAGAAAGAACCATTTTATGATATCTGATGAAATCTTCCACTATATCATAGAATGCAAATATTTAGGTAAAGAAAGAGAAAAAAACTCTTTAAAAAACCTTCTGGAGATTTAGCAACCCACTGAAGACGCTGAGAACTATTTCAGAAAGAAAAATATAGCAATAGAACTCTATAATTTCTACAGATCAATTATAAATATAATTATACACAAAAGAAGTAGTGAGGAAAATTTTAGAACAGATGTGTAAATAAATCCCTTTTCAAACAAAGGCTCACGTGCACATGGGGAAAGGGAAGGGGAAAAAATTACTGTATTATTTTGTTGTTGTATGGCGAATCCATACAGGGCAATGGGTCCAATAAAAGCCTTTTTGTTGTTATTGTTTGAAAGAACCATTTGTGTTAAGTTCATATACGTGTTTCTAACAAGATATTTACTTTTAGATTCCTTCTTGGTGCATCGAATTTTTTTTTGTTGTTGTTATAGAGTGTATGTATTTAATAGAAAAATCCCTTGTATTAATACTAAGGTGAAATCATCAGGTCCCCAGGCACAAATTTCTTTCTATTATTACTTAATTTAGTTTTCTATAGCTTTCAAGCATTAAAGCCCTTCTACAGGAAAAAATACGATGCAAAAATCGCTAATAGAACCAGAATCCTAAAAGTTTGTTCCTGGGGGGCTAATTATTTCACCTTAGAGTGTATAATGTTATATAAAAATATTATTTAAATTAAAATCATATTTTCATAGATTCAAATATTCTGCTAAATCGACCGCCAGAGGTCACGCTTCCCCTATAAAAACTCATTTTTGTTGTATCCCGATGGCCGGCTCAAACCTTTTGTACATTATGTAAATAAGTTATTCATTTTTTTATTCTTACGCCTTAGCCAGGCGGTACTTTTACCAAATTATGTTTTTCATATTTATACATTCTTTAGCACAATTAAAGCAACCTCTGATCAAAACCATTATTATTATTCCCACGACTGCACCATCATAGCTTAATCCTCAAGATAACCAAAATCAAAATAATCCAAAATAAGCAGGAAATCGAATTTTTTATATTATAACATATATACATAAGGTTGTCTCAAAAGTTCGTAAACAATGTGCAAAAAAAAATTGAAATATCAATATTATTCGCCAGTATGTATGTCTTTGTATCATGTATAAAGTAATTGTATTATGTATTAAGAAATATAAGAAAAACAAGTAATAATAAAAACTTTTTAAGAAAAACACGAACTTTTAGGACAACCATATATTAACAGCTTTCATATCTTAGCCTTTTTCTCAACCTGTAATTACAAGCTGAGAAAGAACAAGAGCCGAAAGAGAAATCAATAAAATACTGTATATTATAAGAAAGGCATCTCCCGTTCCTGAAACTTCACTAATAGAAGATGCCTTTATCCTTATATTGATCAACCTGATCCCAGTACAATTTCACTCTGGTACTATTTTGTCATTTAAAAATATAGTTTTAAAAAACTTGCACTAACTCATCTATATGAATCGAGTCAATTACATACACAAAATGTAATATATTATATTTTCTATTTAAAATAAAAACATATTTTAAGATAAGGTAAAAAGCAATTGATTAGATAATGTGTTTATTTTATAAGAGAGAGAGAGAGTTTATATAAAAATATCAAATTATGGGTCATTTAAATTATATGATATACACACACATACAGCTTTATTAATACCACCAGTCTTATACAGATTCACCACATGAAGGAAGCAAAGATGGAGCTCCTATACTCCAGGCAGCACAGAGCCCAACAGCCTCCAGGTCCGACACATGTCCAGTGGCCACAGAATCCACCGTGCATAGGTTAGCGTATCACTGAACAGGCTAGTGTGTAATCAGCCACGTTCTAGTCTTCGCTTTCCTCATCCAAACGGACCACGACATTCGGCGATTCAATTAATCTCCTCCGAACGGTCACTGCGGCCTTGTAAAATTTATATAAACCAAAGAAAAGACCTTGATCAAACATCATTCATCCAATTATATATTTGTTGACAATCGAATTTAGACAAGGATAATTCGCATAAGAGTTCTTTTCCTTGATTCTTCAAGCAAAAGCAACCAAATTATATGATATAAGCTTCATTAAAAAACCCATGGAAGTTTTTTTTTTGTTCCCAGTAAAGGTTTTAGATGATGTTTTCTATACTGGATACATATATAATGTTTGTCTTAGTTCACCAATTTTATAAGTAGTGCAAATAAATGGTATAGAAAAAATAAATAAACACATAAAATTTAATATTTTATTCACGTATCAAATATGTAGAATACATTTTACATAAGAGATAATATAAAAGGATATAAGATAACTATAGTTATAAATTATTATAAAGTTATTATATAAAGAGATATGGTATAATAAAAATATTTACAAATAATTAAATCAGAGATTCTTTGATCATTCTCAATTTTAAATATTTTATTTACACAAATATATATTTTTCGAAAATAGAGCAATCCATTAAAAAAATCTCTAATTAAAAAGGTATATATTAGATCAAAATATCATTTAATTTACCAATATTTCAGTTGGCTGAACGCCAACCTTTTTCAAGGTATTATAACATATTAATGTGTGACGTTATGTGGCGCTGAGTTTGTTGTTGACACACATAAATATGTTATAATACCTTGAAAAAGGTTGTTGTTCAGCCAATTGAAATATTAAAACAGAGTAGATTATAATATTATTATAAGGTATATTACAGGTAGAATAAATATTTTGATCCAATGTCTTTTTAATTAAACAAATATATATAGATATATTTTGGATATAGTTATTGTACATTATAGGCGTAAATTTTAACTGCTTTCTTTTTACAAAGTCCTTAATAAAGACCTATATTTGCATGTACCATATGTGATTACCTGTGTTTTTATTCATTAATTTATTTTAAATTTATATTTTCTGTTTTCCTTTAGACATCATACAAATCTACGCATAAAATAATTGTCTTAATTAATCTATTTATGTGTTTATATAAAACAACATCAATTTATTTTTTAATGTTAATAGATCTCTTTTATAGTTTTCAATCTTTCTAAGATAGTGAATACCTGCATATATAGTCTATATTTCAAATGATTCAGAGTTTTTGGTTGACTTGGATGGGTGATTGAATCAAAATTTTTGCATCCTTCTTCTTTTTATGGGGTAGAGCGTATCGCATCTTCTCCCAGAAAAAGCGCTCATTCCATTCCAAGTAAGTTTTAGTTTGGAGCAGGAATTGCAGTTCAGAATCTAGAGTAGATTTGTCAGGAAGTTGACCTTTAATGACAATGATCATTCTGTCCTTCTTTTCTTCCATCATTTGCTGATAGGCTGTTTGGAACTCCATAGCAAACCAAGGACTATTCAGGAAAACTTCACTCAAGATCATCACCGTCCTCCTACTCTCTTGAACAGATTGTATTACATTGGCCGAGATCAAGTTTCCAGGCGTCCAATCCCGCTCGTGGATACAGAGAGTGTAGAATGGAGCCTTGGACTCGAGTTCGGCGCTTAGTTCTACCGCGACATCTCGATCCTCGTGGCTGTAACAGATGAAGGCGTCGTACTTCTTGTCTTCATCCATCTCTTCTTCATTGTATAAACATCGAAATAGTTTATATGCGTGGATATATAGGTAGGCCAAGACTATTTGCTTGTTCTTGTAATAGAATATAAGAATAATTAATACTATTAATAGTATGCTAGCTGGAATTATAATTGCGATTACAATAAAATAGTCTGCTACTTTTGTATTAGGAGGACAAAGAATGTTCAATGGGATTTCATCAATTCTTGGGTAAACATATTTTCCTTTTTCTATAATAGGATCTTCACAGATTATATTTTCAGGGTCTTGCACTTTACCTTTCAAAGATATCAACCAATATCTCATACTTGTCAAATTACAATTGCATTTCCAGGGATTGCTTCCAAGTTTTATTTTAAAATCACCATAGGAGGCTGAATAATTGAAGATATTTGGCGAAAGCCAACTGAGTTTGTTGTTTTTCAAATTTATATATTCCAATGAAGGTGGTAATTCCCAATTATCAGATATGATTTGGTTGTTTTCAAATGACATTTCCCTTAGATGTTTCCAATCTGGTTTGGATAAACCAGAAATAGATGAAATTTTATTGTTATTCATTAAAAGAATACTAACATTTCGAACAACCCTTGTTGGAATGGTTTTAAGATGGGAATTAGAACAATCCATGAATGTGGTTTTATCGACCTCTCTGGTATAGCATTTACATTCTTCTGGACAATTCTCTTCGACATCGCAAATAAACTTGTTCTTTGCCACAACATGAAGCTCTATATCTTTAAGATTAGGAGGGTTTGTGCATGTCAAATATTCTCCATTTTCCTGTTCGAAAATGTTTTTGTTTGTTTTGTAAAATTCATAAAATTTGAAAATTTGACAATCGCAATTCAAAGGATTGTTTAGTAAATTAATTTTTCCTCCATACGTCGACCCACTAATTTGACTAATATTTACGTGCTCGATTTCATTATGACTTACATCTAAATTCAAAGCAGAATTTTCATATTTAGGAATATCTAAATACTTTAATTTGTTATGACTCAAATTGATCTCTCCATAGCGGAAATTCTGAAATATATATTCAGTTGAGGTTAATTTATTTCCAGATAAATTCAAAGTATACATATTGATTCTTCTAAAAATATCTTTTGGCAAAAATAGCAATCTATTATTGCTAAGATCAATTCTATTTATAGAAACTAATTCATCAAAAGAATGTTCTTCAATGGAATCGATATCATTGTCACTAATAGATAAAGACAAAAGACGAGAAAGACTTTTAAACATGCCTTTTGTAATCTTAGATATTTTATTATCATTTAAATCTAAATATTCTAAATAGGTTTGATTCGAAAATGCTCCATCAGGTATAATTTGAATATTATTATTTTTCAATTTTAATGTAGTTATCCGTTGGTTGAATTTGAAGGTATTGACGGTGAGTTTAAAAATATTGTTTGATGATAAATCTAAATAACTAACATTATGAACAGGGGCAAATAAATTGTCAGGAATTTCAGTAAATTTGCATTTACTCAACCCCAAGTCGCTCAAATATCCAAGACCCTTGAAAAGATGTTCTGGAATATTATTTACAATAGGGTTATCACTCATATCAAAAATATACAGCTTGCTCGTATTTTTAAACCATTCACCAGAAATTTCGCTGAGTCTATTGCCTCTTACAATTATTTTGTAAACATCAAGTAAACCATAAAAAGCTCCTGGAGATAATGAAAGAAGATTATTTTGAGTTAGATCAAGATACCTAACAGCCTTCTGATCATCAAAAATATGTTCTGGCAATACTGTTAATTTATTTCTTGGGATTAGCATATTCTTTATTCCAAACTGACCTTTAAAAATCTTTTCTGGAAGGGATTCTAATTTGTTATCCCCTAAATCAATATGAAACAAATTGAGTTTGAAGAATACATCTTCCGGAAGAAAGGTGAGGCTATTGAACCCTAGGCTCACTGAAGATACATTAGTGAGGGAGTCGAAAAAGTTGGATGTCAATGTTGTTAAAAGATTATTGCTAAGATCTAAAAAGGTAAGGTATGGAAGATTCTGGAAAATGTCTGGATTGATTATTGTAGCGGTTTTTGAGCTGAAAATGAGGGTGCGGACTCTGAGGTTGGTTAGCATATCTGAGAAAGGCATTGGTGGGAGGCTGCAGGATCTAAACATGAAGGTCTCAAACTGAGCCATGTCGTAGTATTGAAGCATGTTCTTGCGATAAGGATTGGCACCCCAGCATCTTAGCGTCAAGGCTGGTGTAGCCAGGTACCAATTCTTGTAAATGAATCCTAGAGAGTTGTCGCCATTCTTGGAACATTCCTGGGCCCAGCAGGACATAGTTTCTGTAAACTTGCGTCTCCATCCCCAGATAAATTCTGGATTAGGTGTTGCAGGATACGCATACATCATCCACAACAGCAAACCTGTGAAAATACATAGTTTTTATATTATAAAAATCTAATCCCTTGTAAAATATGTTTTTTTTTTCATGTTGGATATAAGAATCATTCATTTATATATTTATTATGCCTTTCTAAAGGAGGATTCACTCGTTATTCTTTAGAAGGGATTTAAGACCCGAAATCTCGAGCAACGATATTAAAATCTATAAACGAAACTTATTTCGAGATTACTTTTTCAATTGATCGATAAATAAAATGGGTCTGTATTTGATTTGTAAAAGTTATACAGATTTGTAACATAAATATATTTATTAAATTAAATAGATACCTAGATAAATTATTTTAATACTAATTACTACGACTATTATGACTATAAGGTCATCTGGATTCACCTTTATTTTAGAAACCCAAGCGCTATTAGAAATTAAAATCTAACTCAATCAATACTTTCACATTTGACATTATACAAGTTTAATAAAATTTTGGAAAAAATTTCTGCATGTGTATTGTTTTTGAGATATGCTCCACTCTCTCCTGGTCGGCCTCTCCAGCGTTCAGCAAGCCGACAAGCTCATCGAAGAGGGTCTCGACATCGAGGACGCCACACTACAGGCCTTCCCCCTAAGGAAAAGGGCCGAACGTATTGTTCTCGGGAATGTGCTTTTGTGGAGGACGCCGACTTCGTCGCTGCTCTTCGGCCTTACGGGCAGGTCACGTCCATCATCCAGAAGATGATGCAGCTCAAGGACTCCTGCAGGGCTGATGCCCGTCGGAAGCGTTAATTACTCTGAGAGACAGAGTTAAGCTCTCCCAGATCCCTGTCCGTCTGGATGCCTACGTGACCTACGGCATTAAGTGTTCCCTGTGTCATAAGCAGGGACACAAATGTTCAAAGTGTCCTCGCAAGACTGGTCTTCAAGATGACAAGCTGGTGCTCTCTGTGGATTCCCCTTCTGCATGCAAAAGGCCTGAACCAAGCCACCCTCCACTTCAACCACCCCTCCTGTTGCAGCACCACCACCGACTGCTACTATCGTCGCAGATCCTCCTCCCAGCGACATAATGAGAGCAGAAGAGGCGGTCGATCTGACTCCTCCTAGACTGTAAAATCAGAGCGTATCTCATGTGCCTGAACCTTCCCAAGAGCGGCGCAATATGGCTGAGATCCAGTTGAACATTCTCTTAAAGAACAAAAAGACGTCAACAGTTATTGATCGAGCCCAGAAGCAAGGCCTAGAGAAAACCTCCTTCAGGCTTTTACACACAACGGGGAGATGAGCCGGCTTATCGCCCAATCAAGCGCCGAACAGAAAATGGCCATTAAAACCTTAGCCAGCACGCTCATGGCTCTTACAGAAGGCAAAGTGGCACCCTGTAATAAGAAGCTGTCGCGTGCCAGGATCTCTGCTCAGAATTCTAATTGAACTTCCAAATTGCAACCCTGAACACACACGGCATCGCCACTCTTCGCTGAAGAATCCAGCTCTGCTGTTTCTCAAGGAGCATGAGATTGACATCTGCTTTCAGCAAGAGATGGACGTGATGTCCCTGGACTACGTAGGAGATCTCTGCCACGGCACAGCGCCGTTGTTGCGCCCGCAACGACCACCGTGGAATCAGGCCTCGCGTGTGTATTCGCGGCCGTGTCGTTATTCATCGGCAGTAGATCCTATGGTCTGGCAAGATGGCTGTCATCGACTCCATCGTCCGGGGAGTCTCCATGACGTGCGTCAACGCCCACGTCTCTCATGCTCTTGAAGAATGCTGCCGCCAGCTCCAGATCATCGCAACTTTGGCGCGTGAAGAAGGAGCGTGGATCGCCTATGATCTGAACATATCCGAGGAGTCGGCAAAGGACATGGCATCTGGTTCAGCAAGAGCCCTTGCGGAGCTCCTGGACCAATTCGAACTCGTTGACGCCACCACCTTCTTCAATGCTGCACTAAAGCTCACCAGGGTTGCCACTATCGGAAGCCGGGTTGATGCGCGTCATCTGGACAGAATCTTACTTCCATCAGGCTTCTGCGAACGCGTCACCTAAAACCAAACCATCGACTATGCCTACTCGGACCACCGTGCCATCCTGATTCAAGTAGGAGAACCAGCACATACAAGACTTCCCTGCAACGGCAAGCTGCTATGGTCAGACTTGTTCTTCGATCGAATGAAAACGTTCATCGATGAAATATTGGAAGACCTGGAAAATCTTTCACCTTTGATGTTATGGGAAAAATGGACCAGGATTAAGGCAGATCTGGTTGCGAAGATAAGATCACTCGCGCCTTTCGTCGCCGAGTCCGGCGGTGGATACATCAAGAAAGCAAGTCTCTTTCTGAGGCGGAGAGTGGAGGACGACACTGCCCGCTCCAATTATCCTTCCTTGTCGGACCTCGAGCGTTCCCTCCGAGCCAGACGTCGCTCTTCCTCCGCCTTCACATAGGACGATGGCAACGCTATCTCCGGGGGCCAGCTTAGGCGTTTCCTTCTGGAGCGCTTAAGCTGTCGCTTCGCTCAGGCTCCAAGCTCAGAAGAAGCCATCTCCGATTTCCTAGTTGGAGTGACTATCCAGGAGCTCAATGATTGGGACCACTCTTTCTCGCCGACATCTCCCGCGACCAGATAGCGGCAGCCATCCACCGTCTGCCAAAGGGCCGTTTTTCGGGATGGGTCGGACTAGCCTGAAAGTTTGTCAAAGCCTTTGAAGATTTCTTCGCCGAAGTTCTTTGGCAATTCTTCTAGGCTTCTCGACTCCGCGGGGCCTTGCCTCCATCTTCGAGGCGCAGCAAAGTCATCCTGCCGCCAAAGTCGTACGGTGGTTCGGGTATACAGGCATTTCGTCCTATCAACCTCTCAACGACCGACTACAGGGTTCTCAGCGGAGTGCTCATGGCCCGTCTGCGTCATCATCTGCCAGACCTGGTGTCTGACTGTCAGACCTACGCTGTTCAGGGACGGTCTTCCTCCTGGAACATTACTATGTGTCCGGCGGAGCCGCCTGGGCAGCCAGATTTGAAAATTCTCTGGCTCTCATCTCTTTGGACCTGAAGTTGGCGTTCGACAACATGAGCAGGAGTTACCTGTTTGCCCTGTTGGAGAAGCTGGGCCTGCCATCTGGCTACCTCGGGTGGATTGTTTTCTCTATGGGGAAGCAGACGGCTCTATCTGTGTCAGAGATGTCTACACCAAGGCCTTTTCACTTCTAAACGGGATGAGGCAGGGCTGCGTCCTCAGCATCACCCTCCTCAGCATCGGAGTTGGACCTCTACTACGCCGCCTCGGTAGGATCTTGGGCCGCGGTAGCGTGGTCACTTATGCGGATAACATCGTACACATCATCAGGAAAGACGCTCAGTTTGAGCTCGTACTCCTCATCTTTGAAGAGTTCCGCATGGCATCCAGGGTGGCTGTCAACTTCGACAAGAGCTGCGGGCTCTGGTGTGGTTCCTGGAAGCACCGAACGGATTCCCCTCTGGGAATCTCCTGGACGTCCGAATCGCTGACCGTCCTGGGCTGTCTTATCACCACCAGGAACACTGTCGCCTCCTAGGCCTCACACCTGATGGGGCTGCTGGAGCGAGCCATCGCGAGGTGGCTATTCTTCACCCGCAGCCTGTCGCTGGTGGTTCGCCCCCACAGCCTGGTCCTGAGTTCCATCCTGCACCACCTCCATGGCTACCTTCCACCTGAAACCACCATCGGCCAGCTGCAGGCGCGGCTGGAGCACTTCGTGTGGGATATGAACCGAGTCTAGTGGCTTCCAGGGGGGCATCCTGGCTCGCCCAGTCTCTGAAGGTGGCGTCGGCCTGCTTGACATTGCGGGCCGCTTCGGCTGGCCTGCTCGAAAGGGGTACTGTCCTCACTGCGCGGTGCCGCCAACAGCTATTCTTGGCTGGTTTACAGCTGGGCGTGGCTGACCCCACTAGATCCTAACGTCTGGCTCAGTCCAATGATAAAAAGGCTCCTGGGCCTTTGGGAGACCGCGTCCAGCGTCCTTTAGCAGGATCACAAGGTTCTGCGCACCGCCAGCCTGAGGTCCTTGCTTCTTCGAGGCGACAACAAGTTCCTGCTGCCGCCAGACCTGCTGGCTCTCGAGCGCTAGCCACAGACGACAGTCGGTGACTTCTCCGATGGAGTTCCTGCCCTAGCACGTTCAACGCGGGCAGAGCTCCTGAAAGCGCATAACCTAGGGGCCTTCTTCCAGCGTCTCCTGCAGGAAAACGCCTGCTCCAGCTATTATGTGGAGTACGAGGCGGAGACTATCGTCCTGCGTGGATCGGCTAAACCCATTACCCGCTTCACCGCGCCAGACAATGGACTCGGCACAACTGCAGGCGCATCCTGTTGCTGAGCTGTCTGCGCGGTGGACCCCTACCGTGGATGTGCCCCGCTCCATTCCCTGGGCTAACCTGCGTCGCAACTGCTTCTCGGGGCATGATGTAGATGTTGCCCTACGACTGGCCCTCTACGCCCTACCCCATCCTGACCATCCTGCCTCGAGGCGTGCTACCGGAGGTCATAGCCAAAGGAATGGATGTTGGATATATGACAATTGTCAGAAATAGTCATGAGGACCTTGATCTCATGTCCTATGCCTTTCGAAAAAGGCCAGTTGCTGACTCAGAATATGAAGGATAACAGAAAAGAAATGGCTGCTGCCCTCCTCAACAACCTGAAACATTACTCTAGTGGCCTGTTGAGGTTCATCTCTGACGAAAATAAATTTGTCGTGGACCAAAAAGTAAATCTCAGGAATGATCGCTGGACATGTAAAGACACCTCAAAGATACCTGTGGTGATGGACACGAAATGTCCTGCCTTTGTGATGGTCCTTGGCGTTTTCAGCAGTGAAAGTGATGTCATGTCTCTCCATTTCTTTGAGAAGGGCCTTAGGATAAAACGCTGACACCTACCTAAATGTGCTTGAGACCGTTGTGAAGACTTTGATGGACATGGTAGCCGTAGAAAAAAGTATGTTTTCCAAAAAGAATCAGCTCCAGCCTACAAGTAAAAAATAAACACAACCGTAGCTGACAATTAACATCTCTAGTCTTGTTTTTGATTATGCTCTCTAGTAAATACATATTAAAATGTTTTTCTTAGTTACCCAGATATCGGCGCAAAAATATTGAAATAGAAAAGAATTAAACAACCACACAATAAAATTGAAATATTTTAATTCATATGTTAAATATGTAATATACACACATGAGAGAGATTATATGTGTGTGATAATAAATGTAATTAGAAATATTAAAATATATAGTTGTTTTATAAATAAAAAGATTAGAAATATTTACAAATAATGAAAGGTTCAATGAGTTTTGATGCCGCTATTTTGAAGATTTAGCAATCGACTATTATAACTTAGAAAAAAAGAGGCACATATAGAAAAATATTAAATCCAAAATGTAAAAGATAATTGATATACTTAATTCGTATAATTTACAATGTTTTGGTAACCTCTTCTTCGGTTGGAGAACATTTGCATAAGATTAATAAAGCCTCAGAATAAGGTTAGAACTGTGATTTTTTAATATATTAAATTTTTCATCTTGTGTTTTCCCCTTTGACTTGTCCTATATAGCCAGGTTTAGGACCATTTGTCTTATTTAAACTTTTTAGTGTATGACATTTACATTAGATTATTATTAAATGTATAGGCGTTTGATTTTTACCATGAAAGACTTAGTGGTTTAATCCAAGTATAATACAATGGGTCTTAAGGAAGTCTTTTGTGCGGAGTCGGTAATGATTTCGAGAACTTTAAAGATTTTGGTTGGCTTTGATGGGTGGATGACTCGAAATTTTTTTTACCTTGCTTCTTTTTATGAGGTAAAGCATAGCGCATCTTCTCCCAGAACCAGCGCTCATTCCATTCCAAGTAAGTTTTAGTTTGAAGCAGGAATTGTAGTTCAGAATCTAGAGTAGATTTATCAGGAAGTTGACCTTTAATGACAATGATCATTCTGTCCATCTTTTCTTCCATCATATGCTGATAGGCTGTACGGAACTCCATAGCAAACCAGGGACTCTTCAGGAAAACTTCACTCAAGATCATCACCGTCCTTCTACTTTCTTGAACAGATTGTAACACATTGGCCGAGATCATGTTTCCAGGCGTCCAATCCCGCTCGTGGATACAGAGAGCGTAGAATGGAGCCTTGGACTCGAGTTCAGCGCTTAGTACTACCGCGACATCTCGATCCTCGTGGCTATAACAGATGAAGGCGTCGTACTTCTTGTCTTCATCCATCTCTTCTTCGTTGTAGAAACACAGGAACAGTTTATATGCGTGGATATATAGATAAGCCAAGACTATTTGCTTGTTCTTATAATAGAATATAATAATTATTATTACTATTAATAGTATGCTAGCTGGGATTACAATTGCCATTATAAAATATTTTAATGCTCTATTATGTGGATAATCGAAAGGACAAAGAATTTCCATTGGGATTTCATCAAATCTTGGGTAAACGTAATTTCCTTTTTTTATGATAGGATCTTCACAGGTTATATTTTCAGGGTCTAGCACTTTACCTTTAAAAGGTATCAAAAAATTTATCATATATTCCAGATCACAATTGCATTTCCAGGGATTACCTCCAAGTTTTATTTTTAATTTAAAATCACTATTGGAGGCTGAATAATTGAAGATATTTGCTGAAAGCCAACTGAGTTTGTTGTTTTTCAAATTTATATATTCCAATGAAAGTGGTAATTCCCAATTTTCAGATATGATTTGGTTGTTTTCAAAGGACATTTCCCTTAGATGTTTCCAATCTGGTTTGGATAAACCAGAAATAGATGAAATTTTATTGTTATTCATTTGAAGAATACTAACATTTCGAACAACCCTTATTGGAATGGTTTCAAGATGAGAATTAGAACAATCCATGAATGTGGCTTTATCGACCTCTCTGGTATAGCATTTACATTCTTCTGGACAATTCTCTTCCACATCGCAAATAAACGTGTTATTTGCAACAACATGAAGCTCTATATCTTTAAGATTAGGGGGGTTTTTGCACGTCAAATATTCTCCATTTTCCTGTTCGAAAATGTTTTTGTTTGTTTTGTAAAATTCATAAAATTTGAAAAATTGACAATCGCAATTCAAAGGATTGTTTAGTAAATTAATTTTTCCTCCATACGTCGACCCACTAATTTGGCTAATATTTACGTGCTCGATTTCATTATGACTTACATCTAAATTCAAAGCAGAATTTTCATATTTAGGAATATCTAAATACTTTAATTTGTTATGACTCAAATTGATCTCTCCATAGCGGAAATTCTGAAAAATATATTCAGTTGAGGTTAATTTATTTCCAGATAAATTCAAAGTATACATATTGATTCTTCTAAAAATATCTTTTGGCAAAAATAGCAATCTATTATTGCTAAGATCAATTCTATTTATAGAAACTAATTCATCAAAAGAATGTTCTTCAATGGAATCGATATCATTGTCACTAATAGATAAAGACAAAAGACGAGAAAGACTTTTAAACATGCCTTTTGTAATCTTAGATATTTTATTATCATTTAAATTTAAATATTCTAAAGAGGTTTGATTCGAAAATGTTCCATCAGGTATAATTTGAATATTATTATTTTTCAATTTTAATGTAGTTATCCGTTGGTTGAATTTGAAGGTATTGACGGTGAGTTTAAAAATATTGTTTGATGATAAATCTAAATAACTAACATTATGAACAGGGGCAAATAAATTGTCAGGAATTTCAATAAATTTGCAATTCTTCATCACCAAGTCGCTCAAATATCCAAGACCCTTGAAAAGATGTTCTGGAATATTATTTACAATAGGGTTATCACTCATATCAAAAATATACAGCTTGCTCGTATTTTTAAACCATTCACCAGAAATTTCGCTGAGTCTATTGCCTCTTACAATTATTTTGTAAACATCAAGTAAACCATAAAAAGCTCCTGGAGATAATGAAAGAAGATTATTTTCAGTTAGATCAAGATACCTAACAGCCTTCTGATCATCAAAAATATGTTCTGGCAATACTGTTAATTTATTTCTTGGGATTAGCATATTTTTTATTCCAAACTGACCTTTAAAAATCTTCTCTGGAAGGGATTCTAATTTGTTATCCCCTAAATCAATATGAAACAAATTGAGTTTGAAGAATACATCTTCCGGAAGAAAGGTGAGGCTGTTGAACCCTAGGCTCACTGAAGATACATTAGTGAGGGAGTCGAAAAAGTTGGATGTCAATGTTGTTAAAAGATTATTGCTAAGATCTAAAAAGGTAAGGTATGGAAGATTCTGGAAAATGTCTGGATTGATTATTGCAGCAGTTTTTGAGCTGAAAATGAGGGTGCGGACTCTGAGGTTGGTTAGCATATCTGAGAAAGGCATTGGTGGGAGGCTGCAGGATCTAAACATGAAGGTCTCAAACTGAGCCACGTCGTAGTATTGAAGCATGTTCTTGCGATAAGGATTAGCACCCCAGCATTTTAACGTCAAGGCTGGTGTAGGCATGTACCAAGTCTCGTAAGTGAATCCTAGAGAGGTGTCGCCATTCTTGGAACATTCCTGAACCCAGTAGGCCATAGTTTCTGTAACCTTTTGTCTCCATCCACAGGTAAATCCTGGATTTGGCGTTGTAGGATAGGCATCCGTCACCCACACCAACAAACCTGGAAATACATCGTTTTTAATAAGCATACTACTCGATTAATATTGGCATATAAGCATATATAAAATTTGGCATCAGATAGAGCTTTATTCGTTCTATATATGTTCTCCTGTAGAAGGGCAGAGATGCCTGAAAGCTTGAGACTGCATTGTTAAAATTAAAACTCTTATATGTCTCCAGAAACTTTTAAAAATATTTAATAAAATAGATTTACAATCAAAAATATCAATCCTTTATATCAAAAGATCAAGTAGGGAAAAGAATCAATCATTTCATATGTTTGCAATGCCCTTATAGGGGGAATTAACACAATATATTATTATATTAAGAAAAAAAAGAGCTATTTGTTGAGCAGTCGTGGCATAAATATTGAAAGAACAATAATAATAGTTTGATAAAAGATTGCTTTAATTGAGCTATAGAATAAACATAATTTTGTAAAAATACTGCCGGCTTAAGGCATAAGAATAATTAAAACAAAAATACGATTTACATAATTACAAACATGTTTGAGACGACCCACGGGGTCAAACAACAACGAGTTTTTATACGGGAAGAGTGACCTCTGGCGGTCGATTTAGCAGAGTATTTTATCTATGAAATATAATTTTAAATAAAATAATACTTTAATATAACAATTTTAAATGAAATATTTTAATATAACATATATATATATATTGAGACGTTACAGAAACAATTTTCAATTGTACATAAATTCCTTTAAAATGTTACTTTAATTATTCATATGTTTATTTTCAATTTCTTTTTTTCATTCATTAAAAGTCAATGATGTACATGCAAAATTAGTAAAAAATCAATAAAAACGATATGTAAAAATAGACATAAACAAATGGCTTGTAAAAGAAAGCGGCAATAAAATGAGTTTAGGTAAAATATCTATTTCATTAACAAACATTTCACTTTTAAAATAATGAACTTTAAAATTAAAGTTTTACAAAACAAAAAATTAGCGTTTTAAAAATAAAAACGTGGCATTTGGCGCAGTCGAAAAGGATACGGAAAAGAAAATGGCGGAAAATCCAAACAACCGGTTGCAAAAATTCAACGGCTCGAAGTCGGCAATTAGGCCTGAGTCATGGATCAAATTATATGATTTTGAAAATAATTCTTTAAAAGAAGATGAAAAAATCAAAAATCTTATGTAGTACTTGACAGATTCAGCACTTGAATGGTATGCAGACGAGATTATTTCAAATCCTGCAATAAAAAGATGGGAAGTTGTAAAGGAAAAGTTGATTCAAAGATTTGGTTCATACAACGCAAATCCAATTGTCTCAGCATCACATCGAAGATTAAAACGAAAAGAATCAATAGAAAATTATTTTCAAGGTAAAATTCGCCTGTTAAATCAAACCCATCTAACGAAGGAGGAAAAATTCATTTATTAACAGACGGACTTCCAAATGATTGGAAAGATTTAATTGTGGCTGCACAGCCAACTGACGCCAATTTCTTTCAGAACAATCACATCTGGTATAAATTCAGTTATAAAAAACATTGATATACAATTAGCTTCAACACTACAATTTATTATAAATAAATTAACTAATAAATATAATTATAAATTTATCGACTCAAATAAAAAAATCATTAACTATTTAATGAACAATTGGACAAACATGGAAACAGTACACACATTTGACTTTGAGGACCTATATTCTAAAATAAATTTAAGAGATCTAAATAATAAAATAACCAATTTATTTAACGAAATCATTAATGACAAAACTTTCCACATTAAAATTATTCATAACAGATATAAAACAATTAAATTAGATCTTAAAACAGCAAAAACTCTACTGGAAACATTTTTAAATTTTAACTATATAGAATTTAAAAATAAAATATATATTCAATCAGAAGGAGTTCCCATGGGAACGTCTTCAAGTCCGTTATTAGCAAACTTAATATTATTCTGGTACGAAAGAGAATACTTTCTACAAAATAATGTTAACTGGCAAATGTTCCGTTATGTAGATGACATCATAATATTTAATAATCCACAGTTCAAAAATTTAATACCTAAAATTTATCCTAAATACTTGAAACTTAAGAACAATGAAAAAATTTATAGAAACAAAAAAGTTAACTTTTTAGACCTAAATATAGACCTTACAAATAATGCTATTAAAATTTAGAATAAAAAAAGTAATTATAATTTCAATATTATAAAATACTGTAATATGAATTCTAATATTTCATTAAATTGTTGTAAAGGTATATATTTTGGTCAGTTTCTAAGATTTTATAGAATAAATAATATATTAGAAAATTTCATAGAAGATGTTAAAAATTTAAACATGGAATTTATTAAAAACAAATTTAGTATCAGACAAGTAAAATATTTCAACAGTATATCAATTATAAAATACTTAAAAAAAAATAAATGGAAGTATCCATTTATTAAATCAACTTTCTATAATTTCTTTCAATAATCACTACTACAAATTTATAATCTTTAACAATTAGTTAAACTTAAATTAAATAGCTGATTTGAAGATTTTTTCACAAGATTTTTAAAGTAATATTGTATAGAATTCATTTTGTTTAATCTCCAATTTCTGGGGAGGAAAATGGAAATTAAATAAAAGTGAATTTTCACAATTAATAGCTTTATTAAACTCTAATAATTTGCCTTTTTAAAGGAATATTGAAAGATGAATAAGTGTTGAATCAATTATTTTAATTTAACTGGCTGTAAAGATTATAAAATTTGGATTTCTTCCCTTAACTATCTTCTCTTTCTTCTTTGAATGTCTTGTTTTTCTACAACTTCAAAATATAAGGTCTAAATTTGTCCCCCCCCCCCCACAACATGTGTCATCCAGAAATAGATGTTTACAGTTGAAGGCGTTCGCGGACAAGGTAGGTACACATTATATCTGTTCATATAAATGTTTCACTGAAGTAACTTTATATTAACACATAAAATCCGGTTGAAAGGAGGTCTAAGACATAATAGAGAAGGGATGAAATGTTGAAAGCTGAATTTCTATTTGAGAATTCCCGGTTCAGCAGACCTCTTTTTTCAATAATTACTCCAATTTAAGTTTTTTGTATATGTCTGGTCTACCATTAGGGTTTCAAAACATAATAACCAAACTTATAATAAAAGTTAATTCATAATATAGATATTTTACTAAATACAACTATTTATATTCATATTTTAAAATAAAAAAATTTAAAAAATCATTTAAAAAAAAAAGAATAATATATAAAATTATAAAAAAAAATATATATATATACTAACAATCTTATCTACCTTATTTACAAAACTTTTTGTTTTCTTATTATTAGTTTGATTAATAGTGCATGGTTCTGTCTTTCTCTCTTTTTTCTAACTATCATATATATTCTCACTTCTATTATTCTATATATAGGATTAGAGTATGTCTAAATGACGTGTAAAAGCCGATACAAAAGACGTTACGTTGTTAAATTTTATTGTTATTAATTATAAATATATAATTAACTAGATGATGTTTTAGAAGTAAAGGATTTTTTTTTCTCTCTATCTATACTAAATAATAACAATTTACAAATTTTATAATTTGAATTTAAATAATCAAAATAATGAAGATAATTTTAATAGAATACTTAACTATAAAACTATACAACTATTTATTTTTATAATTAATTTAGATTTAGCTTGCTAATCTAAACAAATCTACTTGATATGATTTATCATTCTGATCAGTTTGCTCCTTAAGTTTTAAATGTAGTATCACTGTTATATTTTTATTATATAGTTTTTACACTATATTAATTCATATGAGCTTGCTCTATGATATATTTTTATATATAATACAATATACAATTTTAATTATATATTAGATATTCTAATATAAATAAAACTCCATACAGATTATAATTATCTTTTATTGTTTGATTATGAAAAAATAAATTATAAAAGTAATTTTAGAAAAAATAACTTCAGAACTTTTGTTTTTTTCATTGTTTAGATAGTTTAAAGATGTTTTTTATTAGTTATTCTTAAAAATATAACAGATAACAAACAGTAATATCTATATTTTTATAGATTAATTATTCATTTTATTACAAATTTAATCAACACAAAAACAATTAAGATAAATATATTTTAAAAAAAAATTTCTCAATAGAATAACAAACTAAAAACCTAAAAAAAAACTACCAGCATATTAGGGTTAGCACCTCTTTTATGTTAATTTAAACTCGCTAAGAATTGCCTAAGAAAGAATTGTCAAACTTGTCCCTCTCTTAAGAACCATGACACATTTCAAACGACTAGTTGTAAATTAGTAAATACTATTTATAAATTAACATGCCAAATTTGTCAATTATCATATATAGGACAAACGTGTAATCCATTAAATATACGAATAAACCTACATAGAAACCACGCTAAAAAATCAATTGGTAATATATATATGAAAGAACACAATCAAATACATACTTTTAACAACTTTAAGATAGAAATACTAGACATATGTCAAAACAAAAAACAACGACTATTATTAGAAAACAACTACATTTATAAACACAACACATTATTCCCTTAATAGGTAATCCCATAATATTATGTTCGAATAAATAAGCTTGAGGGATGAGTCTCTTTTAATTACCTTTATTTCAACCTTTCGGGCTCAACCGCCCTTCGACAGGACAAATTATACGCTACTAAAGTTAAAGTTTAAACTTTAGTAGCGTATAATTTGTCCTGTCGAAGGGCGGTTGAGCCCGAAAGCTTGAAATAAAGGTAATTAAAAGAGACTCATCCCTCAAGCTTATTTATTCGAACATTATTCCCTTATGGACTTAATGACGAATTAAACTACACATACAAACCACAAACAGAAGAAATTTCAACTTATGAAATCAGCTGCAAATACAAAAAAAAAATGAATTTAAAACTAAACCTAATAAAACTAGAGGTAAAACTACCAATAAATTAGGTTACATTGAATTTGAAGAATTACTGGACCCAAAACAAATGTAAACTAACAACTTCGTCGATAAATTTATTAAAACATTATTTAAACTATAAATAATAATAAATTTATCAAACTTATAGAATATATTAAAATTCATAATCTGACTAACAGATTAATAGATATCACACACGACATCTTTAAATACAGAAAAATTAAACAATCTACTAATAAAATTAATATTATCATTAAATTTAATAACAATTTATTTAATCATATTAAGTTTAATGATATTTTTAATAACCAAAACATTAATAATCTTTTCCCTATAAAAAATTTAAATTTCAAAACAATCTGGAGATACAACAAAAATATAGGTAATTTAGTTTGCAATTATAACTAATTTATTAATAATTTGGCAAATTTTAAAAAATTTAAATGTAATTGCAACAACTATATTGATAAATATAAGTTTTCAGGTCATATATTAACTAGCAATTTTTCTTTTTTAAACCCAGAATATCAGGATATTTTAAATAAAGGGTATAAATATATACCTCAAATTAAACACAATTATAATAATACAATTAAATCTATATTAAAAGATATAGATATTTTCATAAATAAAACTAGTATAAAATACAGTATTCCAGAATTTACTTTTCTGGAATGGAAACATAATATTAAAAAGGAAATTATAAATTATTATAATAATACACTTAAATACACAAAACCTAATCCAGATATTCCTTCTTTTAAAGAAAATATAATTAATTTACAGAAGGACTTTATTATCACTCCTATAGATAAATGTTCCAATAACATATCTATAATTTGTAAAAATCTATACCACGATATACTAAAAAAGGAAATTGATAATAATCATAAATACACTTTTGCTAGAACTACAGCCACAAAAATCAAAAAAGACATCAAAAACGTTGAAAATTCACTAAAAATTTATAATCACTACAAAAATCCAAACATACCAAAGTTCTATATAATTCCTAAACTACACAAAAACCTATTTCTTTCAGAACAATCACATCTGGTATAAATTCAGTTATAAAAAACATTGATATACAATTAGCTTCAACACTACAATTTATTATAAATAAATTAATTAATAAATATAATTATAAATTTATCGACTCAAATAAAAAAATCATTAACTATTTAATGAACAATTGGACAAACATGGAAACAGTACACACATTTGACTTTGAGGACCTATATTCTAAAATAAATTTAAGAGATCTAAATAATAAAATAACCAATATTTATTTAACGAAATCATTAATGACAAAACTTTCCACATTAAAATTATTCATAACAGATATAAAACAATTAAATTAGATCTTAAAACAGCAAAAACTCTACTGGAAACATTTTTAAATTTTAACTATATAGAATTTAAAAATAAAATATATATTCAATCAGAAGGAGTTCCCATGGGAACGTCTTCAAGTCCGTTATTAGCAAACTTAATATTATTCTGGTACGAAAGAGAATACTTTCTACAAAATAATGTTAACTGGCAAATGTTCCGTTATGTAGATGACATCATAATATTTAATAATCCACAGTTCAAAAATTTAATACCTAAAATTTATCCTAAATACTTGAAACTTAAGAACAATGAAAAAATTTATAGAAACAAAAAAGTTAACTTTTTAGACCTAAATATAGACCTTACAAATAATGCTATTAAAATTTAGAATAAAAAAAGTAATTATAATTTCAATATTATAAAATACTGTAATATGAATTCTAATATTTCATTAAATTGTTGTAAAGGTATATATTTTGGTCAGTTTCTAAGATTTTATAGAATAAATAATATATTAGAAAATTTCATAGAAGATGTTAAAAATTTAAACATGGAATTTATTAAAAACAAATTTAGTATCAGACAAGTAAAATATTTCAACAGTATATCAATTATAAAATACTTAAAAAAAAATAAATGGAAGTATCCATTTATTAAATCAACTTTCTATAATTTCTTTCAATAATCACTACTACAAATTTATAATCTTTAACAATTAGTTAAACTTAAATTAAATAGCTGATTTGAAGATTTTTTCACAAGATTTTTAAAGTAATATTGTATAGAATTCATTTTGTTTAATCTCCAATTTCTGGGGAGGAAAATGGAAATTAAATAAAAGTGAATTTTCACAATTAATAGCTTTATTAAACTCTAATAATTTGCCTTTTTAAAGGAATATTGAAAGATGAATAAGTGTTGAATCAATTATTTTAATTTAACTGGCTGTAAAGATTATAAAATTTGGATTTCTTCCCTTAACTATCTTCTCTTTCTTCTTTGAATGTCTTGTTTTTCTACAACTTCAAAATATAAGGTCTAAATTTGTCCCCCCCCCCCCACAACATGTGTCATCCAGAAATAGATGTTTACAGTTGAAGGCGTTCGCGGACAAGGTAGGTACACATTATATCTGTTCATATAAATGTTTCACTGAAGTAACTTTATATTAACACATAAAATCCGGTTGAAAGGAGGTCTAAGACATAATAGAGAAGGGATGAAATGTTGAAAGCTGAATTTCTATTTGAGAATTCCCGGTTCAGCAGACCTCTTTTTTCAATAATTACTCCAATTTAAGTTTTTTGTATATGTCTGGTCTACCATTAGGGTTTCAAAACATAATAACCAAACTTATAATAAAAGTTAATTCATAATATAGATATTTTACTAAATACAACTATTTATATTCATATTTTAAAATAAAAAAATTTAAAAAATCATTTAAAAAAAAAAGAATAATATATAAAATTATAAAAAAAAATATATATATATACTAACAATCTTATCTACATTATTTACAAAACTTTTTGTTTTCTTATTATTAGTTTGATTAATAGTGCATGGTTCTGTCTTTCTCTCTTTTTTCTAACTATCATATATATTCTCACTTCTATTATTCTATATATAGGATTAGAGTATGTCTAAATGACGTGTAAAAGCCGATACAAAAGACGTTACGTTGTTAAATTTTATTGTTATTAATTATAAATATATAATTAACTAGATGATGTTTTAGAAGTAAAGGATTTTTTTTTCTCTCTATCTATACTAAATAATAACAATTTACAAATTTTATAATTTGAATTTAAATAATCAAAATAATGAAGATAATTTTAATAGAATACTTAACTATAAAACTATACAACTATTTATTTTTATAATTAATTTAGATTTAGCTTGCTAATCTAAACAAATCTACTTGATATGATTTATCATTCTGATCAGTTTGCTCCTTAAGTTTTAAATGTAGTATCACTGTTATATTTTTATTATATAGTTTTTACACTATATTAATTCATATGAGCTTGCTCTATGATATATTTTTATATATAATACAATATACAATTTTAATTATATATTAGATATTCTAATATAAATAAAACTCCATACAGATTATAATTATCTTTTATTGTTTGATTATGAAAAAATAAATTATAAAAGTAATTTTAGAAAAAATAACTTCAGAACTTTTGTTTTTTTCATTGTTTAGATAGTTTAAAGATGTTTTTTATTAGTTATTCTTAAAAATATAACAGATAACAAACAGTAATATCTATATTTTTATAGATTAATTATTCATTTTATTACAAATTTAATCAACACAAAAACAATTAAGATAAATATATTTTAAAAAAAAATTTCTCAATAGAATAACAAACTAAAAACCTAAAAAAAAAACTACCAGCATATTAGGGTTAGCACCTCTTTTATGTTAATTTAAACTCGCTAAGAATTGCCTAAGAAAGAATTGTCAAACTTGTCCCTCTCTTAAGAACCATGACACATTTCAAACGACTAGTTGTAAATTAGTAAATACTATTTATAAATTAACATGCCAAATTTGTCAATTATCATATATAGGACAAACGTGTAATCCATTAAATATACGAATAAACCTACATAGAAACCACGCTAAAAAATCAATTGGTAATATATATATGAAAGAACACAATCAAATACATACTTTTAACAACTTTAAGATAGAAATACTAGACATATGTCAAAACAAAAAACAACGACTATTATTAGAAAACAACTACATTTATAAACACAACACATTATTCCCTTAATAGGTAATCCCATAATATTATGTTCGAATAAATAAGCTTGAGGGATGAGTCTCTTTTAATTACCTTTATTTCAACCTTTCGGGCTCAACCGCCCTTCGACAGGACAAATTATACGCTACTAAAGTTAAAGTTTAAACTTTAGTAGCGTATAATTTGTCCTGTCGAAGGGCGGTTGAGCCCGAAAGCTTGAAATAAAGGTAATTAAAAGAGACTCATCCCTCAAGCTTATTTATTCGAACATTATTCCCTTATGGACTTAATGACGAATTAAACTACACATACAAACCACAAACAGAAGAAATTTCAACTTATGAAATCAGCTGCAAATACAAAAAAAAATGAATTTAAAACTAAACCTAATAAAACTAGAGGTAAAACTACCAATAAATTAGGTTACATTGAATTTGAAGAATTACTGGACCCAAAACAAATGTAAACTAACAACTTCGTCGATAAATTTATTAAAACATTATTTAAACTATAAATAATAATAAATTTATCAAACTTATAGAATATATTAAAATTCATAATCTGACTAACAGATTAATAGATATCACACACGACATCTTTAAATACAGAAAAATTAAACAATCTACTAATAAAATTAATATTATCATTAAATTTAATAACAATTTATTTAATCATATTAAGTTTAATGATATTTTTAATAACCAAAACATTAATAATCTTTTCCCTATAAAAAATTTAAATTTCAAAACAATCTGGAGATACAACAAAAATATAGGTAATTTAGTTTGCAATTATAACTAATTTATTAATAATTTGGCAAATTTTAAAAAATTTAAATGTAATTGCAACAACTATATTGATAAATATAAGTTTTCAGGTCATATATTAACTAGCAATTTTTCTTTTTTAAACCCAGAATATCAGGATATTTTAAATAAAGGGTATAAATATATACCTCAAATTAAACACAATTATAATAATACAATTAAATCTATATTAAAAGATATAGATATTTTCATAAATAAAACTAGTATAAAATACAGTATTCCAGAATTTACTTTTCTGGAATGGAAACATAATATTAAAAAGGAAATTATAAATTATTATAATAATACACTTAAATACACAAAACCTAATCCAGATATTCCTTCTTTTAAAGAAAATATAATTAATTTACAGAAGGACTTTATTATCACTCCTATAGATAAATGTTCCAATAACATATCTATAATTTGTAAAAATCTATACCACGATATACTAAAAAAGGAAATTGATAATAATCATAAATACACTTTTGCTAGAACTACAGCCACAAAAATCAAAAAAGACATCAAAAACGTTGAAAATTCACTAAAAATTTATAATCACTACAAAAATCCAAACATACCAAAGTTCTATATAATTCCTAAACTACACAAAAACCTATTTCTTTCAGAACAATCACATCTGGTATAAATTCAGTTATAAAAAACATTGATATACAATTAGCTTCAACACTACAATTTATTATAAATAAATTAACTAATAAATATAATTATAAATTTATCGACTCAAATAAAAAAATCATTAACTATTTAATGAACAATTGGACAAACATGGAAACAGTACACACATTTGACTTTGAGGACCTATATTCTAAAATAAATTTAAGAGATCTAAATAATAAAATAACCAATATTTATTTAACGAAATCATTAATGACAAAACTTTCCACATTAAAATTATTCATAACAGATATAAAACAATTAAATTAGATCTTAAAACAGCAAAAACTCTACTGGAAACATTTTTAAATTTTAACTATATAGAATTTAAAAATAAAATATATATTCAATCAGAAGGAGTTCCCATGGGAACGTCTTCAAGTCCGTTATTAGCAAACTTAATATTATTCTGGTACGAAAGAGAATACTTTCTACAAAATAATGTTAACTGGCAAATGTTCCGTTATGTAGATGACATCATAATATTTAATAATCCACAGTTCAAAAATTTAATACCTAAAATTTATCCTAAATACTTGAAACTTAAGAACAATGAAAAAATTTATAGAAACAAAAAAGTTAACTTTTTAGACCTAAATATAGACCTTACAAATAATGCTATTAAAATTTATAATAAAAAAAGTAATTATAATTTCAATATTATAAAATACTGTAATATGAATTCTAATATTTCATTAAATTGTTGTAAAGGTATATATTTTGGTCAGTTTCTAAGATTTTATAGAATAAATAATATATTAGAAAATTTCATAGAAGATGTTAAAAATTTAAACATGGAATTTATTAAAAACAAATTTAGTATCAGACAAGTAAAATATTTCAACAGTATATCAATTATAAAATACTTTAAAAAAAATAAATGGAAGTATCCATTTATTAAATCAACTTTCTATAATTTCTTTCAATAATCACTACTACAAATTTATAATCTTTAACAATTAGTTAAACTTAAATTAAATAGCTGATTTGAAGATTTTTTCACAAGATTTTTAAAGTAATATTGTATAGAATCCATTTTGTTTAATCTCCAATTTCTGGGGAGGAAAATGGAAATTAAATAAAAGTGAATTTTCACAATTAATAGCTTTATTAAACTCTAATAATTTGCCTTTTTAAAGGAATATTGAAAGATGAATAAGTGTTGAATCAATTATTTTAATTTAACTGGCTGTAAAGATTATAAAATTTGGATTTCTTCCCTTAACTATCTTCTCTTTCTTCTTTGAATGTCTTGTTTTTCTACAACTTCAAAATATAAGGTCTAAATTTGTCCCCCCCCCCCCACAACATGTGTCATCCAGAAATAGATGTTTACAGTTGAAGGCGTTCGCGGACAAGGTAGGTGCACATTATATCTGTTCATATAAATGTTTCACTGAAGTAACTTTATATTAACACATAAAATCCGGTTGAAAGGAGGTCTAAGACATAATAGAGAAGGGATGAAATGTTGAAAGCTGAATTTCTATTTGAGAATTCCCGGTTCAGCAGACCTCTTTTTTCAATAATTACTCCAATTTAAGTTTTTTGTATATGTCTGGTCTACCATTAGGGTTTCAAAACATAATAACCAAACTTATAATAAAAGTTAATTCATAATATAGATATTTTACTAAATACAACTATTTATATTCATATTTTAAAATAAAAAAATTTAAAAAATCATTTAAAAAAAAAGAATAAAATATAAAATTATAAAAATATATATATATATACTAACAATCTTATCTACCTTATTTACAAAACTTTTTGTTTTCTTATTATTAGTTTGATTAATAGTGCATGGTTCTGTCCTTCTCTCTTTTTTCTAACTATCATATATATTCTCACTTCTATTATTCTATATATAGGATTAGAGTATGTCTAAATGACTTGTAAAAGCCGATACAAAATACGTTACGTTGTTAAATTTTATTGTTATTAATTATAAATATATAATTAACTAGATGATGTTTTAGAAGTAAAGGATTTTTTTTTCTCTCTATCTATACTAAATAATAACAATATACAAATTTTATAATTTGAATTTAAATAATCAAAATAATGAAGATAATTTTAATAGAATACTTAACTATAAAACTATACAACTATTTATTTTTATAATTAATTTAGATTTAGCTTGCTAATCTAAACAAATCTACTTGATATGATTTATCATTCTGATCAGTTTGCTCCTTAAGTTTTAAATGTAGTATCACTGTTATATTTTTATTATATAGTTTTTACACTATATATATATATATATACTAGCCGAGTGGCCCGGGCAACGCCCGGGTTTTACCCGACTGGACCCGGCTTCGCCTGGGTAGTGTTCGAGCGAGGTTTACTCATGAATGAATAGAGGCCCCAACTGTTTGTAAACTCAATGTAATGAATTTTCTTTCAGCAAAATGGAGATAAATTGCAAACAGCAATATCGAAAATGCGTGTAAAAAAATCTGTAATATAGGATTCATTTCACAAACACATCTAATGAATAGAGTGCTGTTTGGAGGAGTGGTCTAAACTTTTGATTTTTAAAAACCATGACCCGGGGTCATCGAATGCAGATTCAGACACTTTGTTCTGAAAAAAAAAATTGCCCCAATGGCTCCTGTTTCTTGAAAAAGTCCAACCCCTCCAGTGAGTGCAAGTAACCAAACTGGGCTTTTATTCTTAAAAAAAAAAAAATCTAATGATTAGTGTGAATAAAGGAAAATGGTCGGCACAACCTGAAAATTTCACTTTGTCCACCTCACTCTCGGCTGTCCAAGAAGAAACAGCCAGAGCAAACATTTTAAAGGGCACCTAATCCGGCATTTACATATCTAAATAGCTAAGCAACTTTTATAAATGTAATATATTTCTGCAATATTGAAATACCTGGACTTGGAAGAATTTTGTATTAGTTATTGTTGCAGTTTTAGAAAGTGTGGGAAATTGGATATTTTAACAAAAGAATATAATTTTTAAAATGGTATATAAAATAAAAAGGAAATTTGCATAATTTTCTAATAGTCAAGGGCAATTGTAAAAATACCAAAAAAGCAAGACCAAATAAAAAAAATATATATATATGTGTGATGTTTCAGTAACAGCATTGTTGCCATATAAAGACAAAATTACTGAATGTATTCAGTACCTTTGTCTGAAGATAAACAAAATGTAACTGAAACCACACATAATGTAATTATTTGTATTCGGTCTTGCTTCCTTTTTTTTTTTAATTATCCCTAGTACGCGTGGTACAGGCCATGATAACCATGGTGGGTAGGTAGCGACTGCTTTTACTATAAGCGCACCACATGTCTACAAATGTGATACATTGCTACCAGCTAAATGCATTTTCACTATGGTGTGATTTCCACATGATGGATCTGTAGACACATTATAATCTCTCCAGAGCTTAAGGTAGCAAACAGTACTTTCACATTATATAAATATCAATGCCAAAATCCAGAGTTATGATAGCATGTTGCAGTGTAATGTAGACCTGCAGGATGGGAAAAAGCAATATTATTTCCGGCTTTAATTTGAAAGTATTATGAAACGTTAAAAATATAATCTTAACTTTTGAAGCATTAAAAAATGCTAACTTGATGTGTATCAATTTAGTCTAAAAACAAACAGCATGTAAAAGTAAGCACCAATCGAAAGCCTTTATTAGCTCTAACAGTGCTGCCCCCAGCGGTAAAAGACTGGAGCTAACGCTTCACGGGTTGGTAAAGTTTCTGTTAATATTACATTAACTTAACAATATTCCATGTCTTGCTAACACAAATATTTAAAAATAATATGCATAAAAATAATGCAATTCTAAAAATCATAAATCAAGCATCATTAAATTAAATGGGAGAGAAATGGTGTTCCAAAATTTTTTTTTTTGTTGTAAAACTTTGACCTTTATATTTTTACAAATTCTTAATGTACATAACCCAAACCAAATTGTCTATAAAAATCTGCAAACAAATATAATATTATAGAGGCATGAAAATACTAATGGTGTAAAAATCAAAACAGCAAAGTTATCCTGATAAATGCAATGAGCTATGATAAGGTGTGTTGCAGGCTAACAAAAACCTTAATTGAACCAGAAATGTTGATACCATAAAAAAAAACAATTTTCAAGAATAGAGTTATGTAAATGAATTAAATGTGAAAAAATTAAAATAAAATAAAGTAAAAAAAGCTTTATTGATGAAACAACAGTAGAGCAATAATGATAACAAATTATGTATTTACAAAAGTCAAGCTTCCCAAAATCATTATTCGAAGAAATCTCTTTAAAAATTGTCAAAATCTAGATCAAAGCCCCCTGATAAACAATATTGCGTGTCTTGCTCAAAGTAGAACTAAAGACAAATAAATTTTTAGGGCTGGAAACACGGGAGCATGCTACCTAGAGTTGCCCATGCGAGAAACAGGGAGACTCAAGATGCACACCAACTACTTGCAATGTTTGACCCTGAGATTTATTAATTGTCATAGCAAAGGCAACCATAACTGGGAATTGCAAGCGTCTAAACTTAAAAGGCAGATCATTTGGAATAATAGGTATTCTAGGAATAAGGACCTCTTCCCCTCGAAAAGAGCCAGTTAAAATTCGAGCCTGGAGAACATTAGTGCCCATTTGAGTGATGCATAATCTAGTGCCATCGCAGAGACGGGGTGGATCAAAGTTTCGTAGTAAAATTACTGGCACACCAACTTTTAGTACAATTTTGTGTGAAGGTGTACCAGACAATTCTAGTGAATTCAAAAATTCAGGGGGATACGACACAGATTCATCAGAATCAACCATTGTATCAATTGATCTATAGATTTTGCTTTCACCCGGGATTGAATTTAATATTGTATTATTTATTTCTAGCACAGTGCTATTTTTGGGGGCTAAAATAGTGCGGGCACATAACCATTCTTCAGATAAATAGTTTACACCTATATTAGGGAAAACCTTTTCATACAGACTTTCTGAAGATTCCACCACTTGGCAAAAAGTATTTGAAAACTGGATATTACCCTCGGAATCAGTTTCTAGTTGACCTTCTCCTATCTTTAAGAGTTCGTCTGCAAATTGTGCAGCAGTGGTATCATTATGGAGTTGAACTCTCATGTTGACTGTGAGGTGCATTTTCACAATATGGCTCCAAAGATAAGAAGACTTTAAACAGGCATTCAGCTCATCAGCAGGTGTACCTCTAGTGACTACTGGAAGAGTCTGTCGGAAATCACCGGCCAAAAGCACTACTAAACCACCCATGGGTTGTGGATCATCACGGATATCCTGTAATGTCCGATCAAGGGCTTCCAAGGCAATTTTATGGGCCATGGTGCACTCATCCCAAACCAGCAACTTACAGCTACGTAAGAGTGAAGCTTTATCACTATTTTTTCGTATATTGCAAACAGCAGTCTGGCCCTCTGCAAAAGTCAGAGGTAATTTCAGCACTGAATGTGCAGGTCTTCCGCCCGCAAGCAATGTTGCAGCTATCCCTGAGGAAGCAACAGCAATGGCAATATTTTGTTCCGTCCTGATCATTGCTAATAGAAGATTCAAAAGAAATGTTTTACTTGTTCCCCCCGGCGCATCTAAAAATATAATTATGGGTTGTGACAAATTAATTTTTGCTAAGACAGCATCAAAAACTCTTCTTTGTTCTGGCAAGAGTTTGGGCAGCATGGATGCAACATTGTCTTCAAGTGCTGCCGTATCATACGCAAGTTCTCTCAAAATGTCAGAATTGGTAACCACATTTCTCCTGGGTGCTCCTAAGCCTAAGTCCTGCAGTTTCTTCCCACATATAGATACGACAAGATCCTCAATGTTACACAATGTTTCATTATATATCAGATCATTATACCTGATGGAGGAATCGAGAAGCTGATGGATCAAGGTTTCGTAGTAAAATTACTGGCACACCAACTTTTAGTACAATTTTGTGTGAAGGTGTACCAGACAATTCTAGTGAATTCAAAAATTCAGGGGGATACGACACAGATTCATCAGGATCAACCATTGTATCAATTGATCTATAGATTTTGCTTTCACCCGGGATTGAATTTAATATTGTATTATTTATTTCTAGCACAGTGCTATTTTTGGGGGCTAAAATAGTGCGGGCACATAACCATTCATCAGATAAATAGTTTACACCTATATTAGGGAAAACCTTTTCATACAGACTTTCTGAAGATTCCACCACTTGGCAAAAAGTATTTGAAAACTGGATATGACCCTCGGAATCAGTTTCTAGTTGACCTTCTCCTATCTTTAAGAGTTCGTCTGCAAATTGTGCAGCAGTGGTATCATTATGGAGTTGAACTCTCATGTTGACTGTGAGGTGCATTTTCACAATATGGCTCCAAAGATAAGAAGACTTTAAACAGGCATTCAGCTCATCAGCTCATCAGGTGTACCTCTAGTGACTACTGGAAGAGTCTGTCGGAAATCACCGGCCAAAAGCACTACTAAACCACCCATGGGTTGTGGATCATCACGGATATCCTGTAATGTCCGATCAAGGGCTTCCAAGGCAATTTTATGGGCCATTGCCATGGGCCAAATTGAACAATGACATTTGGACTATTTCGGCGAACCATAATAAAATAGCCATAAAAATCCATAGAAGACACTTTACTTGACAAAGGCTGTCTAGTGTTTGGGTCGATCTGAGGAATATGAAAAGAATATCCTTCTTGGCCTTTCCAGAAAATTAAAGGATATTGAAGGGCATCATAAAAGCGATGTGTGTCGCTAACATGTTGCAGCAAATTATCTCGCTGATGTAAAACAATGTCACGTGAGCCAAACTGATTACCAGCTAAGACAACCGCAACCTCATTAGCTGTAGGAGCATTATACCGTCTAGGATGTTGACCAGGAGGTGTCTGATCAGCATTTACAACAACTCTGTATGCATCACTGGGGAGATTTTCAAGTGCAGTTCTAAACTGTTGAACCAGTAGATTGTGGTGGTGCAACATGCGCTGCAAAACCTGTACAATATTACGACGTACTCCCTGTATTTGCTGGCATCTTCGATCAGTCTGAATATCATCATCATCATTGCCCATAAAATAGATCTGAAGAAATCTACTTGGCTGGTTCTCAGATGGCATAAGTGAACCTATTCTGTGGTAGACCTGGCCTTGGATAGAAAATGTGGTTGGAAAAGTAACAGAGTGGGTTTGGTTTTCAGCTCCAAATGATGTCATTTGAAAGCAGGAATTATATTTGCGAATATTACGCAAAAAATGGACTGAAGCAGAATTCTCTCCAGATAATAGGCTGCGAAGTGGCTCGGGAGGTAAGTCAATTAATGGCAAATGGACTTTCCCGTTTAAACAGCACATTCCAGAAGACTCATCTTTCCATCTTAAGGCCCCACAAAACCTGCATGTAGTGTCCATCTTCCCAAGGGAAATTAAAGGGTGCTTAAAGTATTCAACAGCAACAGAATAATTAAAACCAGCATTTTACATAGAAGACCAAACGCAGCTGAAAAAATTATTTGTTCTAGTATTCCTCCGAGTAGAAGAATATATTTCTGAATGAGCCTGTAAGCGAGAATGGATGGGATCAGGTGTCTCTAACGACTGCACAGCGGCTTGACGCGCGGACTGTGCACGCAATCTTCGAATATTCTGTCCTCTGGTTTCGCGCAGTCTGTAAGCATGCTGAACCCTAGAGCTATTGGAACGCTGAGAAAGATTGCTTCTCCTATGGCTTGGCATACCTACAAACACAAAGCATTAGTAAAAATAAAAATAAGGATAACTGAAAAATGTAAAACATCAAGGGCCGAGAATGAAGAAAAAAATTAAAAATAGTGTATTAAAATAAGCTCGACTCATGACTAAGGCCAAAATAAAAAAATGCATAGAAATAATCTGAAAGGAGGGGAAAAATGCATAAAACTCAGTGAAAACGTAAAACAACTGATTAAAAAAATCAAATGGAAGAAGACGTAAAAAAAAAGTATAATTTGCTGAAAAAATATGCACAATAAATATGAGTAGAACATATATAGATATAGCCGAATGGCCCGGGCAACGCCCGGGTTTTACCCGACTGGACCCGGCTTCGCCTGGGTAGTGTTCGAGCGAGGTTTGCTCATGAATGAATAGAGGCCCCAACTGTTTGTAAACTCAAATGTAATGAATTTTCTTTCAGCAAAATGGAGATAAATTGCAAACAGCAATATCGAAAATGCTTGTAAAAAAATCTAAAAAAAAAATAAAATTGCCCCAATGGCTGGCTCCTGATTCTTGAAAAAGTCCAACCCCTCCAGTGAGTGAAAGTAACCAAACTGGGCTTTTATTCTTAAAAAAAAAAAAAATCTAATGTTTAGTGTGAATAAAGGAAAATGGTCGGCACAACCTGATAATTTCACTTTGTCCACTTCACTCTCGGCTGTCCAATAAGAAACAGCCATAGCAAACATTTTAAAGGGCACCTAATCCGGCATTTACATATCTAAATAGTTAAGCAACTTTTATAAATGTAATATATTTCTGCAATATTGAAATACCTGGACTTGGAAGAATTTTGTATTAGTTATTGTTGCTGTAACAGCATTGTTACCTTATTAAGACAAAATTACTGAATGTATTCAGTACTTTTGTCTGAAGATGGTAACAATGCTGTTACTGAAACCACACACATAATTTATTTATTTGGATTAGGTCTTGCTTCCTTGTGATTCTTATCTATATTTCAAAATATACCTCAACTATATTTTTGCCTAAAAAGGAATATATATAATGCCAAGACCTTAAATAAAAGTAAAATGTCAAATGAGTTATTAATTAACCCTATATGGATCCGCGATATGGGTCAATAACATGTGAAAATAAGGCCAACAATTGAAATATCATTTTAAAAAAATCAAATTTTGAACGCTAGCTTCACACAGGGTACATATTGTGCTACCAGCTATATGCGTTCTATTTTACTATGGTGTGATTTCCACATGATGGATCTACATTATAATCTCTCCAGAGCTTAAGGTGGCAAACAGTACATAAATATCAATGCCAAAAGCCAGAGTTAAGATAGCATGTTGCAGTGTAATGTTGATCTGCAGGATGGGAAAAAAGCAATATTATTTCCAAAGACTTTAATTTGAAAAGTATTATGAAACGTTATATATATATATTATCTTTACTTTTAAAAGCATGAAAAAGGCTATCTTGATTTGAATAAATTTAGTCTAGAAACAAACATCATGTAAAATTATGCACCAATCGATTGCTGATTGTATATTTCTTTATTTAAATATGAGCATATTTGTATCTATATATCTAAATACATTTATTCAAAAATATGGTATTACCCTATAGATATATATGAGCAGTTATTTATTGCGAAGCAGATAAATATAAACCCTAACTAAACAAATGACAGCAAAAATAATTTGAGCCTACCCTTAAAAAAGCAGTTACTGAAAATGCATAGCTGCTGCTTACAATATAAATGCTATTAGAGCATAAACATATTACATGGAACAAACATATAGTAAAATATACGTAGCAAGTTATATAGAGAAACATACTTTTTTCCAAGAAATATATTTTTTACAACTTCAATAAAATTTATACTTACTCTAAATATAAGAAAAAAATAGAATACTGTCTCAATTTGTCTTAAAATAGGAATATTCCTTATGAGAATCAAATAGTAAACCTTATCTTTTAAAATGTAGATCGTTATATTTACACTAACTAAAATTAAACGAAGCAAAAAAGATATGAATAAGCTGCGAAATAAATAATATTTCCAATTAATTTAATTTGAAAAAATATTACTAAATAAATAAATAAAATCTTAACTTCTAAAAAGGAAAAAAAAGGTTATTCGAAATACAATTTTTGCACTTTTAGCCTAAATGCTAAACTAAAACCTCAGCTAACTACGCGCGATATTTCACAATACAGTTTTAATTAACCCAGGTTCCGGGGACGTATAAATTTGATAACGATCGATTAATATTATCTCCAAAGAGTTTAAAAATATATAAATAATCTTACCTTCTAAAGACATTCATCGTGTAAAATTACAAAACAACAAAATTACAAATTAAAAACAAACAACGTGTAAAATTATTAACCAATCAAATTCATTTATCGTCGCGACCAGTGCGCCGCCAAGCGGCAAAAGGCGGGAACTAATCCATTTCAGTTAAATAATTTTTAAAAAAAGTACATTAACCTTTGTAGTTTTTTGAATAGCCTATATGTTAAACGAAATCTTCAGCTACCTACATGCGAAATTCCATAATGATTGAGTCAGTAGATTTTGCGTGATGCGATAACAAACATCGATTTCGCATTTCATTTTTATAGATATAAGGATATATATATGCAATATAATTCCCACACTACTTGTAAATAGTCAACACATTTTTTATTTTAATATCCATATATTTTAATATCTATAATCAAAGAGTAAATAGCCAATGCTTGTATATAATTTTTTGACCAACGACCCGAGGGGTAAGAGGGAAGAGAGGAGAACAAAGGAGTTGGAAAATAAACAAAGAGAAAATGGCTGCGTTTCTTTTTGTCGCGTCTATTATTTCTTATATACAAATTTAGAGTTTTAAATTTATAATTATTCAAAGACCTACCTTAATACGACATATATATATATTATTTGTTGTAAATATGTATAGTTAACCCTACCTATTTTTTAAATCACGAATATAGGATTCAATTTGTAAATTCTATATTACTGTGAAAATTATTTAATGTCTAATTCTTTTCAAGTAATTGAAAATAAAAAGCTACTTGATAAGTAAGTAAATACCTTTACTTTTTCACGACTGCACCTCCAATTCATTATCACTTCAAAATCAAAACATTATATTCATAACATATATATGTTATATTAAAATATTATTCTATTTAAAATTATATTTCATCAATCCAAATACTCTGTTAAATCGGCCGCCAGAGGTCACGCTTTCTCTATAAATACTCATTGTTGTTCTTCCCCGTTGGTCGGCTCAAAACATTTGTACATTATGTAAATAAGCTTTTCATTTTCTTATTCTACTCGCCTTAAGCCAGGCATTACTTATACCAAATTATGTTATTCATATATATTCCTGAGCTCAAATAAAGAAATCTCTGATCAAAACTATTTTATTATTATAGTTTCAAGATTTTAACCACGACTGAATCACCATTACCATAATCCTCAACATTATCTAAATACAAGCAGAAAATCTCTTTTTTTTTAAATATATTATATATATAAGAAAATATCATATATGCGTATTAACAAATGTACTATTAACAAAGCAGCTGCGTTAGTTTATCCCTACAGAGTCATCTCCAAGTCAAATAGAACTCTTCGTTATTATTCGGGGTTGGTGTAGGAGTGATTTTAACCGCCAATTTTTCAACAGTCACGACCCTGGATCGAATCCCGTATTGGACACTTTTTTTTCTAAATAAAAAAACATACTTCAATGGCCTCGATTCTTGTATAAGTCCATAAAACACACCAATGAGTACATGTAATAAAAAGTCGAAATGCTTTTTACACGTGTAGGCATATGTTGAACTTTCAGCAAAAATAGTCGCTAACTATCCACCATGATTTCATAGCCTGTACCATATGTACTATGTATAATAATAAAATTCTACATCATATTGTTTCACCAGGCTGCGGTTTGGAAGATTCCTCAGTCTTGATTATCTCCTCAGGTGCGTCATGCATCTTTCCAGAACGTGTCTCAACCATCCTACAAGGTTAAACCAGTCAATAATAAGGCAACTATATTTTTAGGTAACACCTAGAATATATCTTTATTTATCATATCAAAGTTTAAAGCGGGTTGTGAATTTAGTGTACCAAAATGTGATTTTATAGTACATAATATTTCATAATAATAATATGTTTATAAAAATGAATAAATATAAAATTTAAATTTGAAATATATAAAAAATAATATTATAATTTTAAAAATAGGTGCATTAACCATGAAGCAACAATTTTCAAATAATTTATTATAACAATAATATTGGAATAAGTATACATAGAATTTGCTATTCGAACTAAACAGTCGTCAAATCTAATCATTCATAGAACTAGGGGATATATTAGCGAAAGAGATGAGACGGTTCGTCATTGGTCAGCCATTCAAAATGTGTATAAACTGTATATAAATTAGATACATTATAATAGTTTCAACGGTATGCAAACCTTATTAAACCAGTTTAAAACTTTAAAATTACTATAGAATTGACTTTCAATAATCCCTCAAAATAAGAAAATATTTGATTTTATTTCTCCATATTTTGACAATATTGTCAAGTAGCTTCATCCAGATGGGACAACTGTCAATCATCCCTGGACCCCGGGGGGGGGGACCACAGGTGTGGGGGCTTCTGGGAAGCTGATCTGTAAATAAGGAAAACGGGACGGTGGCTAACGCCGTTCATTCAGGATTAGCTTTAACTTGGGGTAAGTTGTACTCCCTCTCTTCCCCTAAAAATACCCCTTATAATAAATTATTTATTCCCAAATTTGCCCTTGCTTTATTTATCTCCGCGACATATTTTGGTGGAGATGCTGGGTAAGTTAGGGAAGACAAACTGAAGACCGCCGAGAAGACCTTTAAGCCATGGGTGCTGTGATCTACATTTTCGGAGACTGACTCCTGGATTCCACCGCCGTGCTAAAGCCAATACTTCCCTCGAAGATGACGATGTCCCTATAGACGATACGACGACAAAGCCGCTCTTCACGCCGCAAGAAAAAGGACGCAAAGGTACTAGGGACAAAGTTCCAAGACTTCGATGGATTCCTTGGCAGAAGCACGTCAAATCCACGTCAGTATCTACAATAATTGCTAGCTGTGGGTCACAGCTCCCATAGGGAAGAAGCTATGTAACATGGTATTTATTAATTTTATTATTTTTTATTAACAGAGTGGTCATTTTTATGCTCATATCTGGCGACTCTGTAAATTTTCCCTCGTGGCTTATCTTTTGTTTACCTTTTCTTAGTTTGTCCTTCCCTGAAATAAATTGCTGTCCCCTCCTGAAGTTTTTGACTTCCCTAATTTTCCACGTGGCAATATTATTGTAAAAAATAACTAGAGCTAATAGATATCTCCTCGGTTTAACAAAATTTATCGCGGGGATTGGATAGTAGGCGATCATTAATATTATATAAGACCTTATTTAGAAGCACAATAACTTATAGTTGAACAACCTGCTACCTATATATAAACAAGAGGTCTAAAAACTAATTTGACTAGTTACAATACAAAATTCTCATTGTATACATGCTTACAATACAACATCATCAAACTGCACACATGTGTCCTTGTGAGAATACCTAAACTTAGGATTTTCATTTTAGCAAACATATTTAAAATTGAAATTTATTATAATAGAAATGATACAGAGATTAAAAATAATAATTATTATAATAATATCCAACTTTATAAATAAAAAAATACAAAATGCTATGAAGATTCTCTATATATGTTTTATTCTATATTAATAAGTAGAATTAAATATAATTTATATGAAAGATAGTTGTATTAGAGAAAGAAGTAATGATAATTAAAAACAAATTAGAAAAATATTACTTTTAAGGTATCAAAAAGGTTTTTTTTTAATCTTAAGTAACAACATAGGGTTATAACAAGTTCACGCTGTAGCATCGGCAGTTACGCGTCATATAAGCAGAACATAGGAAGAAAAAAGGAAGAATTGAAGGTATTAGGATAAGAAAAAGAGCAAAGACAGAACCATGTTATCTTTTTATCAAACATTTAAATATATTAAAACATTTAATCACTATATATATATATATGAAAAAATGAAAGAAAAAAATACTAGATGAAATGGTCAGGTGTTGATATTAAAAATAAAAATGGCATATCCTGACCAGGAGCACATGTTTTATTATCTATTTATTATCATTTACAAAGCACGCGATATCCGTCTTGGATATTTGCATGCATACACAAGTTTGGGAGCTTATTTACAGTAATTATTAATATGATTTTAGTTATTATAATAGAAATTATTAACATATTTGTCAGTTAGTTAACGATTTAATTACCCTATAATGAATATTAGTGAACACCACAGATAAGAACAGAAATTTAGAGCTATTTACAGCATATATCTATATATCAGTTATTACAGCCCAGGCTATCTTTTACTAAAAAACATTCTACAAAATCTATTGAAATTTATATACATATATCTATTATTAACTATTTGATTTAGACAGTTTATATTTATTTGATTTTTGACTCTCAAGTCCTCTACAAGTTGACAGTCCGTTAAAATATGTACAGGATTTTCTTCTTCTGCACCACATGAGCATTTAGGCGAATCCGTCTTTCTGACTTTGTACAAATATGATCTAAAGTTACCGTGTCCAGTAAAAAATTGGACATTGTAAAAATTTGGCTTGACATATTTGCGTATTTGGGAATCAGTGAAGAAGGACTTGAAAATGGTATTAGTCTTCTCATAGTATTTCTGCAATTTTCCCCTTATATAATTAGAAATTATATTCCTACTTGAAGAGTCAAATCGGTTGTAATTTATTTCGGTTTTCAGCATGTTAGATTCAATATAATCAGTAAGTTTGGGGACTTGTGCAAGTATATGTGTACAATCCGATGATGTTGTACTGTAGGCCTGTATACAATGTTTTAATATATTATATTGAAGAGAATTTAGTTTGTCCTTAGACTTTTTGTTTATGAATGGATACCATATTGGATAACCATAAGTAATTGTACTTCGATATAATGTCTTATACAATATCAGTCTTCGTCTAAAATCTAGACCCCATGCTTTCTTTGTCAGGCCAAATAGGTATCCACTAGCTCTAGTTACTTTTATGATCATTTCATTAACGTGAGGCGTTAAGTCCAGTTTGCTTCTGACTCGGTGATTTTTAATAGTCACTCCTAGGATCTTAAGTTCTTCAACCGGTTTAATTAACTTGCTACCTGAGACTATTATATCGTTATTGCATTTATATAAATATAATATTTTTGTTTTTTCATCTGACAATTTTAATTTACGACTTTCACACCACTTATTGATTTTTCTTAATACATTATCTATTGTCTTTCTTAGTTGTTCAGGAGTTTTATTCCAACATATTAACGTAATATCATCTGCATATCCTATTGTTTCACAATTATCATCCAGATTATTATTCAGTATCTCATTAACAAGAATATTCCATAATGTGGGAGACAGTGGTCCTCCCTGTGGACATCCTTTACTTAATTTCTTATTAATTTCAGTTGAGGAATATCTAAATCTTATTCTTCTATTATCAAAGTATGATTGTAGAAGTTTTATCATTGAAGCCTGCACACCATCTTCATCTAGTCTTTTCATCAAGGCCGGCCACGATGCATTATCAAACGCTGCACTAATATCCACTGCAATTATTGCTGCATATTCTCTTGTTTTATGTTCTAACGCAATTTTTATTATTTCAGTTAGTGCAGTAATAGTAGACTTCGATCTTCTAAAGCCATGTTGTCGATCACTTAGTAAATTAAAATCTTCATAATATTTTATTATTCTGTTATTAATTATTTTTTCAAATATTTTAGAAATGTTGGAATTAAGACATAAAGGTCTATAATTTTTAAAGTTATTAAAATCAGTTTTTCCAGGTTTCGGAATAATTATTGCCTCTGCTCTTTTCCATTCAGCAGGATAGTATTGTAGGTCTAAACATTTTTGAAATAGTTTCACCAATATAGGAGCTATAAATTGTTTAGTGTGCCTTATCATGTTGTTAGAGATGTTGTCTATTCCGGGAGATTTCTTTGGATTTAATTTGTCAATTAAGTCGTTAACTTCAGTAATCATAACCATCTGTTTTTCTTTATTGAGTAGTTTTAAATTATAATTTCTTATACTTTTATGGATGTTTGTATCTTCTTCACATTTATCATCTGGAAATAAGTTATTCAATAATTCCTCACCCTTCTGCAAACATTCCATATCAGTATTACCCTCCAAAATTTGCATATTTCTCTTCCGCTTAGATCCACTTTTGATGTTTTTGTACACCTTATATAAGTTTCCATAAGGGTTGTTCGACTTGTTTTCCTCCAGAAAAATTCTCCATGATGCTTTCCTAGCTTTTTCTATTTCCCGTAAATACTTATTTCGTATGCTTTTATAGTATTGTTTAATATGATTAGGGCAATTTTTGTTTCTATAGTAACAGTTTCTAAGATAATGACAGTGATCCTTTAGAAGCTGTAAATTCGTATTTCACCACTTATTACTAATATTATTTTTGGTTGTCATATTATTATTTACTTTAAGTGAATTATGTGCTGCCTCAATCAGTATGTTCGTAAGTTCTTTTACCGTTTGATCAATCATTTCTGGTGTATCCACTATGTCTAGTAAGTTTTCAATTTTTTCTCGTTCAGTAATGTTAATTCTCTGACTAAAACTTAACCAGTTCGCATTTTTCTCATTAAATTTCCAAGTGGAATAATATTTTTCTGAACTAAATTGTTCGTTTGTATATATTTCAAAAGATATAGCTACATGATCTGAAATTTGCGATATCTGCTGCGTCTTCCAATTTCTGATCGCCGCAATTGCCTGTTTATTTGTTAGTGTGAGATCAATCACACTTGCATCACGACACGTGAAAGTTTTATTATTATGGATAATTAAGTTTATTTCATCTATGATAGGTATCAGTCTATGTCCATTATAATTTTTCCTGATATCATACCATAACGGAGCTCTGGCATTGAAATCGCCGCAAATTATCACCGGTATATGTAAATTTGTATTAATTAACTTCTTCATAAATTCCTCGTGCTCACTTTTCATTGAATTCGGATGTATATAAATGTTGGAAAGATATATTTTCTTACTTTTTGTTTGTATGGTTATAGTTGTAGCAAATGAGTTGGTGAATTCTGTACTTAATTGAATTTTTAAGCTGCTATTTCTTACAATTATTGCCGTATTTATAATGGGACTGTTCATCAATTGATATTTTGTACAAGGTCCTGGAAATATTACCTCCTCTTTGATTATATAAGGTTCTTGTATCATTACTATATCTGCATTTCTAATTTCATCAGATACACAAAGCTCATTTATGCAATTTTTGCTTTTTCTGGTATTTTGTTGAATAATTTTGATTTTGTCAATATATAGTTTTCGCCCCATCATTCTGGAAGTTTATTATTGGCCCGCATCTTCTATATGTGTAGAATAGTCAGTTCTTTGTATTATGATTTGCATCTCTTTTTTATAGATTGGGCAGTCTTGACTATTCGGTTTATGCTCCAAATCTCTATTTCTAAAATGTGGATGTTTGACGCAGTTGCAGCATTTAATTGTAGTCGAGCATTCGTGTTCTCCCTCTTTTTCACATTTAATACATTTTTTGGGGTTGGGACAGCTATTCCTCTTATGATTAGGATTAAATAAAAAACAGTTCTGACATTGATTCACTAATATTTTATCTTTAATATCGCATCGCTGAATATCCGTGTAAATTTTTCCATTTCTCTTCATAATTTGGTAGACTCTAGGTGAAACCCTCAGTACTACATCTTGCTCTGGTCTATTGGTTTTCATTGGAAATAGCACTTTGATCTCTTCACTGAGTTGAGAAAGTTCAGGGTTCATCTCACATAACGTTGTCGATAAATTAGCTAAGTTGGTCATCTTGTTGACTGATTTTACGACTATGTTTGGATCTCTTAGTTTTGGCTTATATATTTTACTGCATTGGTTTAGATAATCTTGCTTAGTAAAACTTTCTATCATTCGATCTATATCTTGATCTTTAGGCAATTTTATTACTGTACCTTTCCTAGTATTAAATACCTTGCTAATCCTAATTTTATTTCCCTCCTGTCGTAAAAGTTTTATACTATCATTCACCTTTTGTTGTACCTGTGAGATGTTTTGACCTTCATTGGCAGTTATTATGATAGTTTGTTCCTCAGTAATTTGCTTATCTTTTTGAATAAATTTATCTTCCCCATATTTTACCACCTCTGCATACGAGTCCTTGTTTCTATTTTGTTTTACTATTTGGGATAAATCGTTTCTAATGTCGATATAATTTTTCTGCATACATTCCCCAATTCCATTTAAACTCTGTTCTAGTTTCACTAATTCTATTACACTATCCTTTAGCTGTTTTGTTGTACTTTTACATATCCAATATCTTGTTTATTCAACGTTTTTTGATTGTTATCAAATTTGTCTACAAAATATTTACATAATTCATCCAACCTGTCTAATATTAATGCATTCATTGTTTTGCATATCTATTGACAGCGTAAAATTTTTATGAATTGTTAGCGTTATTTAAAGTTTTTAATTTTCTCCAAATGATTTAGCAATATTAATATATAATTTCAAAATTTAATATGTTTAAATATAAACTGGATTTAAATTTTATTTCAAAATATATAATATAACAAAAATTAAATCAAATTTAAAGTATATTTACCGGAAAATGCGGAGCGATGAAATACGCGTCCACTCAGTCTGGCCGCCTGGTGGATATATTATTATACAAAAATTATAATTTACCTAGGATATAAATCTAGGTCAATTTTTGTTGATATTTTCTTTAGGATATTGGTCATCAAATCTGTATTAAATAGACATCATATTCTATAATGTCTGTGTACGATATAAGATGTATATTTTCAAATTCCAACCTTTGACATTCAAATAAAGTTTTAGTTAGATGAAGAAGGGCTTGCCTGAAAGATTCCTTTAATCAGAAAATAAAAATAGTTAAGCTGTCTAATGATTTTTTTGTAATTCAAATATAGGCTCAACCATGTTACCTTTCTTTTTACACAATTGTATGGTAATCATTCGTTTTATTTGAGACATACAATAGTATATTTACATATCTGAAGAGAACAACCTTTACAATCTTAGATCTCGTTTATATTACTAACCTAATAATCGCAAATATCGTTTCGTCAGAATACCATTATATATTAAAAATAAAAATGGCATATCCTGACCAGGAGCACATGTGCTTTACAGAAGACAGAGCGCCATCTGGTTGAACAGAAATCGACTAAACATTGAATCAGGGAACAGGTTAAATCAATGTTTAGTTGATTTCTGTTCCACCAGATGGCGCTCTGCCTTCTGTAAAGCACATGTGCTCCTGGTCAGGATATGCCATTTTTATTTTTAATATATAATGGTATTCTGACAAAACGATATTTGCGATTATTAGGTTAGTAATATAAACGAGATCTAAGATTGTAAAGGTTGTTCTCTTCAGATATGTAAATATACTATTGTATGTCTCAAATAAAACGAATGATTACCATACAATTGTGTAAAAAGAAAGGTAACATGGTTGAGCCTATATTTGAATTACAAAAAAATCATTAGACAGCTTAACTATTTTTATTTTCTGATTAAAGGAATCTTTCAGGCAAGCCCTTCTTCATCTAACTAAAACTTTATTTGAATGTCAAAGGTTGGAATTTGAAAATATACATCTTATATCGTACACAGACATTATAGAATATGATGTCTATTTAATACAGATTTGATGACCAATATCCTAAAGAAAATATCAACAAAAATTGACCTAGATTTATATCCTAGGTAAATTATAATTTTTGTATAATTAGAATTACTAGATTTTAATTTGATTATCTATCCGTTAAAAAAATTAATTTCTATGAAAAAAAAAACATGAGATAAGCAATTCACCCCAAAAAGAAAAATAATATCAACATTTTTTGAATATATATATAGTTGAAATATAAGCTTACAAGAGATTAAACTATTAAAATAATTCAACAAATTAATCCATTTTAGTAAAAATAAAAGATAGTTAAACCTTCTAGGGATGAATTTCCTTTTAGAATATATATTTAATATCTATATAAATAATGAACAAAATGGCTTCTGAGGATAAGTTTATTGTTTTATTTTATATTCTTCTCAACCTTTCGGGTATCTCATAAACCCTTCCACAGGAATACAAGATGAAATTTTAGAAAGCATATGCACTTGTGGAAAGGTTTGATACCCGAAAAAGCTTTAGAAGAATATCAATTAAAAGAAGAAACTTGACCTTGGAAGCCGTTTTGTTTACTATTTATATACACGAAGGATTTTACTTTTTTCCCTATTGAATATCTCCAGCTTTCGGGCTTAAAGAAGGCTCTTCTACAGGAGAACTCTATTAACATGAAAGATAAAAATAATGATTTTGTTATTTTTATTTCAAGTTCTCTTGTAGAAGACATTTTTTTAAACTCCCGAAAAAGGCTAGAGATATTAAATATATTCTTAAAAGAAACTCATTTCTAGAAGTGGTTTAATTTTCATTTCTAAATCAAATAGTATTTAAATTTGAAGAAAATATGATATAGCAACCAATTCTTTAAAAATAAATTCCAATATGATATGCAATTTTAAAAAGAGGTTCATTATTTTAAGAAGAAAACATGTTAAAATAAAGTATTTTACAAGTAAATAAAAGTTAAATAAAGTCGTAGACTCTAACATTGTTAAAAGTTAAATAGTGAAAGTTATGTTGAGAAACTAATACTTGGAAACTTAGAGAGGGTATAGTTTTATCAAACTTACCAGTTATCAGAAAGAAGAGTAGAAATTCCATCTCACAACAGTTTGCAATGTCCTTCTCACTCGAATGTCATGTCACCAGTGGATGGGAGACAAGTTTTCCCTCCTTGACACCACGTGACAACTGGATGTGACGTATGTGACCTTGGATGGCAAGTCGTTTGATAAATTTAGGATTTCAGACAAAGGATGCGTTTGATGTAATGATATTGAACAAACAACATATGTCCAGGATTCAATTCTTCTTTTCCAGAACTCTCGACTACATAAAATGACCTACATACTGCATATGCGACATAAAGTTGCGAAAGGATGTTATTCATGTACCGAAAGAGGCATTTCTTCTTTTAAATATACATTAGAACAATACATCATGTTTTTGATCCCCTAGTAATCCTACCCAGAAGTCCACCCGTCTTCTACGTGGCGGGAGGGAGAAGCAAAACAAGTAAGAGACATCCCTGTAGGGGGAAGTACGGTGTCGTGAGCCCCGAGCCGCTACGGTAACCGTAAAGGCCTTACAGGGAACTCTGAAATGTGGATGACTAACGGAGTAATGGCACCCCCCATTCCATGTTCCATTGTGATCCGTATGCACGGACCGATCTGATCTGCTTCATGGATAAGACACCACCACCACTATCCCCTAGTAATAAACTTAAAGGTTGTGATAAAGAATAAGCCACAAGGCCAGTTTTGTTCTAATGCATATTTAAAAGGAGATTTTCAGACTAAAATATAACATAAAGTTGCAGGAGAATGATATTCATGTTCTAAAAGGGAATAGTTCTTTATTTGATGCATGAATACTATTCTCCAGTAACTTTATATTGTATTAAAATAAAAATATATCAATGCATGTCTTTATTTGTTCAAAGTGAAAGCTTTCGGTTCTTTATAATCCTTCCACAGGCATAGCTTTATATTGTATTCTAGCCTGAAAATCGGCTTTACCATTTCAACAGCCTAAACACTTTTTTGGCATATTCGGCCGATGTCATAACTCTTCTCATAGAATTTTATGGAATCGAAGCCGCCCCTTTACTAATGAGAGCCATATTCCGAGACCATGGTATATAGGTTGGATTTTCGTCTGAATTTTCCAAAACTCATTCTATAGCACTACCTTTACACTACCTTAATAGGGAAAGTGCCTCTTCTGGTGCATACTACATATATATGAATTAAAATCCAATATTAAATTGCAAAACATATTTTTTTTATAACTTGAGAATATTTCGAAAGGCTGTGTATTCCAATTCACGTCGAGTCTCTTGATTTTGAAAGTATTTTTATTAAACTCGCAGTATCTTAACGCGCTTTCCTATAAAGGATTTTAAAAAAAAACACTTTGTAGATACATTTCGAATATCTTGCTGCGTCGTACCCAGCTTTTCGTGTTCTTTGTCTAATCAGGATGGTACATAAAGATGGGACGTGAGTTCGTGAGGGACGCAGATAAGTTTAAGAGTTTTATGGAATAAAATAAATACAATATATAGGACTTACTTTCAACCTCTGCCGCCAGAAGGATCCTTGGCGCCGTGGATGTCACTCTTGGGAAGCGTACCGCTCCACAAATAGTCCACGTCTCGACTGGATGACCCCGACTTTTAGGCTGATCCGCTGCCGACCGACACACTCGTTCCGATGTCCACATCAGCAGAGGAGTCGCTAACCCGGCCTGTTGTCAGCTTCAGGGCACCTCCCACCTTCAGGTCATCAGCTCCTATCCACCGGACCTTTTCCAACCGCGACTTCTTCAGGACTTCTTACTGTCAGAATTGCTGTTACTAGACTGTGTTCTCCTCCCCTTCCTCCTCGTCTTTTCTAAATCTGATCCCTTTCTTTAAATCCCGCACTCTCTTCTGGGGCCAGTACCATTTTCTTGTCTATCCCCCACGTCATCTTGGCTCTTGTGATGGGGGGAACCAGATGTCACAATATATTTATATAATACTTCAAATATTTACCTATATATACACTTGATATGAAATAGTAATTAGGAAAAAACAAAATAAATCCTAAAAGCATATATTAAAAGTTAACACTAGATTTAAATATAAATATAAGGGAGGGGGTGTGTCAATATTTTCATTTATATTATCTTCTATTGGTGTACAACTTTCTAAAAAAAAAGAGATAATTGAGTGAGAGAGAGAGATTATTCTTAATATATATAATTTTTACATTTTCAAATTTTTGACATAGGGTCCTGTTTAAACGCGGGATCAACTGAGGGTGATAATGGGCTATGATTTTATAAAATCTCTTTTAATGTTGAGGTATGGTGGCCTTAACCAAGACGTACCAAGGGTTGTATACGACTGGGTCGAGATTTCTTGAGGCGTCTCTAATCCCAAACATACTTCCTTTCCCGCTACAATTTCTCTTTCAAATTCTGGAATCATTCTTTTAATATTACTAACTTAATATTGAAAATAATATATAATATGGATTTTAAATCATTTAAATTGAATAATTTATTTCATATAACTCAAAGTTGTATTTTGTGACGCCTCCTCAGATAAGTTGCATGGAGTGACCAACCCGCTCGTCCTGTCTTCAGGATGGTCTTGACCATTTACAGTTTATAATCTCTAGATTATCTATGATGCATTGTGTATATGCCGTGATATTCCAAGAATACTTGAGATAAACATTAAGAAATAAATAGGAGTCGCCGGATATCATTGCTAAGAAGATAGCAAAGATGTAAAAGCGACGAGAAAAGAAAATCATCGCTTTTACATCATTGGTCTCTTCTTAGCATTTGAAAATGTCCTAATAAATTGAATCATACAATATAAAGTTGTAGGAGGATGGTATTTATGTACCAAAAAAGGCATATCTCCCTTAAATTATGTTTTAGAGAAATGCACTATGTTTATTACCCTAGTAAAAAACGTTAATAGTGGTGATAAGCCATCCGTGTTCTGATAAGGGCCATAGCCCCAAACCATGGTATTCAGGTTGGCTTTTTGTCTGAATTTACCAAAACTGGTATTATGGCTCATTCCTTATCACCAATAGAGGTTTTCACTAGGATTATAAACACAGTGCATTGCTTTAATGCATAATTAAAGGGATAGTTGCACCTCTTTTGTTATATAAATTGAATTATTTTGATTGCAAAATCATAGCTTGATATAGTCTCAGTATAGATGAAGAATTCTTCCTGATTTGAAATTAAACGAAAAAACATGGTGAAGGAAGACGAGTTTCTTTTATTCATACATAGGTGCAAGCTTTCGGGTAAAAACCCTTCAACAGGCGAGAAATGAAGCGCTTCATTTCTCGCCTGTTGAAGGGTTTTTACCCGAAAGCTTGCACCTATGCATGAATAAAAGAAACTCGTCTTCCTTCACCATGTTTTTTTCGTTTAATAGTCTCAGTATGTTTATATTTCTAGAGTTCCTGAAAGGTATGCTCGTGGTTTTTCTAAATTATTTTACGGTTAATTTTTATCTTATCTAAGCCGATATATAAGAACCTGAGATAATATTAGAAATTCTCGTAAATTAAACTGGAGCAATATGGAGGTTTATATAAAACATTATATAAAATACTGCATTACTAATTTAACAAAAGCCTTTAATTTTCATAATATTTTTATTTTATTATTATTATTATTTTCAATTTTAATTTTAATGTATTATTATCATTATTTTTGACCAATGACAAATTTGTTTTCATGTTATCTACAAGAATTTGTAAATTAAGTTTGCTGTACAATAAATTGATAAAGAGGGAGAAATCTCTCGAAATATTTTGAGAAAAAAATCGTTTTGTCTTTTTCTTTACAGATCCAGGTACACCCTTTTATATAAACTAAATTGATGGATCGCCTTTTGACTCGAAATGTGGAAGGTTCACAATTTATAAGCCAAATATCTATTTAAATAACAGTAGAAGCGGTTTTGGAAGTTATTTTAAAATGCACTAAGCTAAAAGTGTTCTTTTATTTAATTTTAATAATTGCTGAAAATAAGTTTAGTTTAGAGAAAAGGGAATGGCATTTAATTTATTGGTAATAGGTAAGTATCAAGTTAAGTAGTTCTTCAACAGAATAAATTTGTAAAGATAATGGTTGCTCTTCTTTCAAAATAGACGTCAAAGCTAGACTGTCGCCGCAAACTAGCGGCCTAATGTCGTTGACAAAGCCACAACACTTGCTTTGGCAAACTGAGAAACGTCCACCTAGAGACAATGGTTTCAGGATAACGGCCCTTTTCAGTCTAGGGCGGACTTTATTCCATGAGATCCACAGGATGGAGAGGTGACCTTTATCTTCATAGATCAATATCCTTCCGGCAAATTTTCCTGAATAAATTTGATCACTTACAAAGTTACTTATTGAAAATTTCCAATGGAAACGTCGTCCAACAATTACTATGGGAATTCCTCTATATAGTTGGTTATACCACCAGTCTGTTGGGAATACCGCGTACAAACAACCTTTCACCCAAGGTCAAACACGTCACTTCCAGTAGTCACGTGTATTAAAGGTGAGGAAACTCATTTAACGGCCACAAGGATATGACATTCATTAAATACGACATTTAAAACTCTCGTAGGTAATGGATTTATTTCTATAATTTCATATAAGACTATAATTTAACTTCTTTCTATTGCGTTAGCATTTTTATATATTGTTTTTTATTATCATTTTCTTGCATTGTCATTCTTTTTGACACATACAATAGCTCCATTCAATTTCAAAATCTTATTTACAGGTTGTATGATTAGTCAAGTTTAGCGTATAATTTCGAATAATATGTCAACTTTTTTTTCTCATTATAATCACTTTCATATTCTTTAGATATACGATTTTAAAAACCATGCTACCTTTTTAACCTTATACAATATTTGATACAAGGGTAAATTATATCACTTCGCATGATAATGAAGTTATATATTTTTGTCTATGTTTTCGTAGATTTTGCATATGAAATACCTGCTATAGATATTCTATATATATTACATTAATATGATGGAATTAGCACGCCATCTGTTAGAAGAAATATATATTCTATTTTTGACGTGAATGATTATATATATATATATATATATTCTCTCAACAGTTTATTCCATTATTTCTTAAATCGGTATAATGTTGTGTTGAAAAAAACTCCAAATTTATGTAACTGAATGTTTACGCATAATTAGGTAGGTTCAAAACGAATGTTTACTATTTTTTCCTGAAAGTTTTACCCCACATTTTTACCAAACTTATAAAATAAATAGATGTCAATTCAAAATATAAATAATTCAACACAACAATTCATTTATGTAAATAAATAAATATATAAAATATCCTCCCATATATATGTGTCAAAAGAAAAATAGTATCCCGCCAAAACAACATATTTTCAAACTGCTATTTTTGAACAAGGCTTATAACTCATAAAACAATTTAAAAGGTTTTACGAAAAAAATATTCACCTGTGTATATATAAAAAAGAATTTACTTTATATTATTTTGATTCGAAATCGATTTTTTTATTATGAATTCATATTTTAATCAAATATATTTCAAAGAAAACGTATTTTATAAACATGTGCCAATAGCCTACTCTTGACCACAAAATATTTCATTGATGATGATAATGATTTCAAAATTATGGCGTCTATGAATATATTTTAAAATAATATACAAAAAATATTATATTATATAAAATGTTTTACAAATAGTAAACATGCATATATATTATTTACAATATTTGTTCTTATATAAAAATATTTTGAAAATAGACCAATTCATAAATGATCTTTAATTGAAAAGGCATCAAAACAGAAATAAAAGAAAACAATAATATTGGTAAATAAATTATTTTTGATCCAATTTATGCCTTTTTAATTATATTAAACATCAGAAAATGTTACATGGTATATGGGCCCCAACTGTATTCAAAAATTGATAAATAAATTTCCCTATTTTACCATTGCAGTAAAGAATTTTTTTTCAGAAAAATAACATAGGGGCAGAAATACTGTAGTTTGAATTTTATATCAAAATATGTGGCTTAACAGAAAATTAGGATATATAAACATTTCTTCAGAAATTTTCATCAGATAGTTTCTTACTTTGATCTTTTATAACATGAGTGGATCACATACCCACGTGATTTAGTTTAAATCAAAGAAAAGCCTTGATAAAGAGAGGTGTTTTGTCCCTAGAAATATTGGTTGATTAATAAATTTAGATCCAATATATGCTTTATGTTTATTTATAAACATTTCTTTAAAAAAATCAATTCTATTCATTTATATGTGAATATTTATAACAAATAGACTTTTTGGATGATGACTTACTTTACCTTTAATATCTTGATAAAGGTTGGAATACTGCACACGGATATATTGGTGTAAATAAATTTATATTCAAATTAGAATATATACAATTTTAAGAGAAAATTTATGAAGATTGCTCTATATAAAATAATGTTTTGTGGATCCAAATAACCAAGCTATCTAGATGGCTACACCTGGGTAACCCAGCTATCTATCTAGATGGACACCTGGTTAACCCAGCTATCTATCTAGATAAATTCCTGCTTAACCCAGCTAGCTATCTAGATGAACATCTGGTTAATCCAGCCAGCCAACTAGATGAGCACCTGGTTAACCCAGCTATCTATCTAGATGAACACCTGGTTAACCCAGCTATCTATCTAGATGGACACCTGGTTAACCCAGCTATCTATCTAGATGAATTCCTGCTTAACCCAGCTAGCTATCTATATGAGCACCTGGTTAACCCAGCTATCTATCTAGATGAACACCTGGTTAACCCAGCTATCTAGATGAACACCTGGTTAACCCAGCTATCTATCTAGATGAACACCTGGTTAACTCAGCTATCTATCTATATGAACACCTGGTCAACCCAGCTATCTATCTAGATGGACACCTGGTTAACCCAGCTATCTATCTAGATGGACACCTGGTTAACCCAGCTATCTATCTAGATGAATTCCTGCTTAACCCAGCTATCTATCTAGATGGACACCTGGTTAACCCAGCTATCTATCTAGACGATTACCTGCTTAACCCAGCTATCTATCTAGATGAACTCCTGGTTAACCCAGCTATCTATCTAGATGATTACCTGCTTAACCCAGCTATCTATCTAGATGGACACCTGGTTAACCCAGCTATCTATCTAGATGAACACCTGGTTAACCCAGCTATCTATCTAGATGAACACCTGGTTAACTCAGCTATCTATCTAGATGAACACCTGGTTAACCCAGCCAGCCATCTAGATGAACACCTGGTTAACCCAGCTATCTATCTAGATGGACACCTGGTTAACCCAACCAGGTGCCATACAACAAATACATTATTACATCTTTCGATTTTATTTGAGGTTCCTCGAAAATTAATTGAGACGTGAATTTAACAATCTTTCAGATAAGACATAAAGAAGCGAAATTTCTTCAGTGTCTCTCCGACTAAAATATTCCACTTTTTATTTGTCTTCTGGTTTGACATTTGGAAAACAGTTTTACCTAATGTAACAGTCTTTGTCTGTGACGTACTGTTCTCACCATATACAGATTTAAGACCAGGTAAAGTTTTAAAGCTTTGGCTCTCATATAAACAAGGAAGCCAATTACCAATCTAATTCTTGCTTGGATGCTTTTACTGCTAGAGTTTCAGAATCCAACAGCATGTAACTCCCGAGAAGAGCATGCTGCAGGTGACTAATTTAGTTAAATATTAAGTAAAATGTTTCTATTTATTTGGTTATATTCATTCTTTCTTTAACTCTCTTTTCAAATTAAACCCAAATTGCTGTTTTGAGGCATATAAATCTAATAGAATTCATAGAACTTGAAGCTACTGTTAACCCTGAACCTTATTAGATCGTATCTGTTTTGCCATTAAGTCGAACCGACAATGCCTGAGGAAGCATTAGCTCTCGTAAGCTCACCGAATATTCAATAACGAAGCACATTGCGGTTCGTCCTATCAATTTTATTAAGTATATTTGAATGTATATCTCTAGATTAAGATTATATAAAGAAAACTGACTTCGTTGTAATCTTACATCAGGATAATGCCAAACTCCAGAAATCTTCAACGAATGTCATCAGACAGAGAAATGGGAAATCCTGCTTTTACCTATCTTATCTCTTTGAGATTCACTTCGTTTGAAACTGAAAATTCCTTCAAAAGTGTAAGTGTATATAATCGAGAGAACATCTACGTAAAAATGGTAAAGATTAGTTCAAAACCTCTGCAGTGTTTATTCTTATCTTCACTTTATACCGCATCTATATGCATGTGTGAAAAATAAAGTGAATATATTAGGAATGATAAAGCCAAAACACGATTTAGCAAACATTAAAATTTTATTAGCCAAATAAATTAATTGATAATTTTTACACAAATTCAATATTTATAAAGCAATCAATAACCTATTCTAAGCTAATATAACTTATAATACAATATAATGCGGCTTATAATTGTAGAACGACATTTGAAAGTTATCCCGCATGTGTTTCTTTTGAACGAAAACCGAAATTTATTTTAAGGAGAAATAACGATTATTTCTAACCTTATGAATGAAGTATGAAAGGATGAATTGTGAAGAGTAATGATGAACCCGGTAAGCGGAACACTTTTGGTTCGGTTCCCATCCCTGGATACTTTTATTTTTCCGTTCATTATTACTCTTCACAATTCATCCTTTCATACTTCATCCATAAGGTTAGAAATAATCGTTATTTCTTCTTAAAATAAATTTCGATTTTTCGTTCAAAAGAAACACATGCGGGATAATTTTCAAATGTCGTTCTACTAATATAACTTAACCTAACGTATCGATAGATCAGTGGCATGTGTAGATCACAACCTTAGAATTCTCTCAAAAACCTTCGGCAAAGACACAAAATGTAAAAGAAATAAAGAATCCACTCCCCAGCATATACTGAAATGTCATAAGTTGGACAATCACTTGGAACAGTAGATTGTAAAAAGTGCAAAATCGCATGAGGCAAATTGAAACTTAGAGGAAACTCTTTCCTTCACGTTTTTTATACTTTTTACAATCTATTGAAATGCATTGTGATGGATGTGGACACGTGCTATTCATATATATGGAACTGAAGAAAGTAAGTAGTTACCTTAGATAGCACTATTTCCAGGATTTGATCTGAAGAGAATGGGACAAAGAATAAGAATATAAAATAAATACAAACCTAATTATATTGTAACAAAGTATTTATTATTTTATTAACAGAGTATCATTTTTTTCTTGCCTTAAATAAATTGCTTTGTCAACCTGAAGTTTAAGACAAACTTCCCTAATCTTCCACCTGGCATTTTGGTGGAGATGCTTGGTAAGTTAGGGAAGACAGACTGAAGATCGTCGAGAGGACTTTGAAGCCATGGGCGCTGTGATCTACATTTTTCAAGACTGGCTCCAGGATTCCACCGCCGTGTCAAAGCCAAGCCTTCCTTCCAAGATGACGATGTCCCTATAGACGATACGTCGACAAAGCCGCTCTTCACGCCGCAAGAAAAAGGACACAAAGGTACTAGGGACAAATTTCCAAGACTTTTATGGAATCCTTGGCAGAAGCACGTCAGATCCATGTCAGTAACTACAATAATTGCTAGCTGTGGGTCACAGCACCCATAGGGAAGGAGCAATGTAACAAAGTATTTATTATTTTATTAACAGAGTATCATTTTTGTTCTTGCCTTAAATAAATTGTTGTGTCAACCTGAAGTTTTTCTTCCCTAATCTTCCACATAGCAATATTATGATGCATTTGCGCGCCATCTGTTAAGAAAATTCGAAAAAAAATCATACTCGTCTATAATAGTTTCGATTTTTCACAAACCTAATTGTTAACCATATATAACTCAGTTTTGAGAATTTTAAAACTATTTTTGACGCGTATGGTTCTTTTCAAATTAAAACAATTTCTATTGTCCTTACTGCAATGATAAAATAATGCGAGATTCACCACTGATGATCAGGTTCTTCCATTGATAAATTAATGCGAGATTCACCACTGATGATCAGGTTCTTCCATTGATAAATTAATGCGAGATTCACCATGATGATCAGGTTCTTCCATTGATAAATAATGCGAGATTCACCACTGATGATCAGGTTCTTCCATTGATAAATTAATGTGAGATTCACCACTGATGATCAGGTTCTTCCATTGATAAATTAATGCGAGATTCACCACTGATGATCAGGTTCTTCCATTGATAAATTAATGCGAGATTCACCACTGATGATCAGGTTCTTCCATTGATAAAATAATGCGAGATTCACCATTGATGATCAGGTTCTTCCATTATTTTATCATTGAAGTAAAGACAGTCGAAAATTGTTTTATTATAATAAATATTCATACATTTCAAAATAGTTTAAAATTTCTTATAACAGATAACGTGTTAACCCGTTATGTTAATAACACAGTTTATATTAGTATAGCCAATCTTTATTAGCTATACTTGAAATTATTTTTCAAAATATGTTTAGTATATACGACCAGCAGCACGTATCCTCCACCCATGCACGTATATTTTCAAAATTTGTTTATAACACACACAAAGAATGTAATATATATTTTCTCCCCCTTTCAATATCATTAATATTTAAAATATGTACAAATTAATTTGTATATAAAAATAGTATATATCATCAATTTATTATCGTGATAATCCTGTTGAAGGACTGACAAGTCCGAAAGCTTGAAAATAAAAATTTGAACAAGAAACTTAACTTTGGAAGCTTTATTTATTTTATAATAATAATGTTTAGTATATATTTGAAACTATTTATTGTTAAATGTTAATATGGTATAATATCTATATCTCTACAATAATTATTATCTAAATTCCATTTTATAGTATAAACCCGTATATATTTAAACTGCTATCGATGAGTGTTTAGTGTTTATTAAATGATTTTTTATAACTGTGGTCGAGAAATGGAATACTTTATTTATTCATTAAAAATGTTTATATACAAAATTTTATTAGGTATAGGCAAATAAAATATATGTAAAAAATATATGGAACGTATAATTGTTTACACTTATGGACAAATTTGGTGGCTAGTCGTCTGTTTTTTTTTTTTTTTTTTGTTGTTGAAGGAGACAGAGGCAATTTTGTTTACACTTGGTTATCTCGTGTGTCTTCTATAAAGGTCACTGTGTATCATATATCTTTCAGAGTTATAATCTCAATACCGATATTCATTCTAAAAGGTACAATTTTTTTTAATTTTGCCCTTGAGTGTATATACAAATATTTACAAAACAATACATATATATGAATATTATAATTTTTAAAAGTTGTGCACAATCTTTTATAAAAAAATTGAAAATATTTTCACATCTACTATAAATTTGTTATATCTTAGTTAGAAAAAAATCATTTTGTTTAAAAAATAAAAACTTCAAAGAATATTATGAAAATAATTGCGTCATTCGGGTTTTCTTTTTTAATTACCCTCTCTTTAAAAATTAAAAACCATTATCAATTGTGTTTATTTTTACAGCGAGTAAAATCCAACTAAAAAATTTCAATATAAAACTGAATGTACATTTATTTAAAATATAAAACATTATTCTGTTGACTAAAATATTCTGCATTTGAAACAATGCTAACTCTATCTATGTACAATATTTCAAATACATACAGCATATATAAAATAACAAAGAAGAATTACATATTATCAAATTATATTTTCAAATATCTTCATATAAATCCCACCTCATGTAATATACTGTGAATATTTGTTTATAAAATAAATTGCAGACGATAGATTAATCCATTTGGAATACATCAATGAAAGTCAGCTTATATTAGAACAATATAAGATAACTAGAACATTAACCCGTCCCATAATCGTTTAAAAAAACATTTAATAATAATTAAACCTAAAATTGTGTTTAATCTGATATTTCATTTGTGAAAACTGATCAGGGAATTGGTATTTTGTATAAATCTTTTAATATCAAATCTAATTTTTTTTTGCATTGGCGCTCTTCTTAAAAAGGATTGATAACGAACTACAACAGTTAGATGATAAGTTTGCTGAGAGGATAATGATCTGTAAAAATAAAGGACATCTATCCTTTCAGAATAAACGTCCTAGATCCTAGGGTTTAGTCGCTAGTATGAGGCGACAATCAATAGATGGAGTCTAGTTTTGACGTTTATTTTGACAGGATAAGTATCTTTATTTTTTTAGATACAATAGTTAATCATCAAATATTCTGTAGAAGTTAGCAGAAAAGGTATGGGTATGTGGTGGTTAATTAACAATAATCCACATAAACATTACTTGCAAAATCAAGTTTGTTTTTTATTGTTATTATATTCAGACAACAACAAAAAAAGAAACAATGAATCCAATTAAATAGAAAAAATATATATATAAATTAGAAAATAAAAATTTTGCATATTTGCAACAAACAAATATGAATTTTAAAAGCAAATAAAATTTACATCAAATAAAAATACAAAACAATAATTTTTACATGTCCCCTACAGGTATATGGGCAGCAAAAAATATTAATACTATGAAGATATATACTATTGGTTTTTTAAGCCACATAAGAAATGTTTTAGATACTCTCTCTATTCAATAAAAAAAAATACCTTGCATCAATTTTGAGTAAAATTAATCAGGCCTCCAGTGAAAAGAAACTTGAAAGGACATTTTTCTCTGGAAACTTGATTAATTTTACTCAATACTCTCTCTATACATATTTGACAACATTTCAACTATTTATTTTCAAGAAAAATTAATCTATATTATTCTTTTATATAATAATTGATTTGATTCTTAAAATGGAAGAAATAAAGAGAGCACGAATGTTTCTTTTAAATATAAAACAAATTTCTAAAATGATGTATTAACACACGCCATCTCTCTCTCTCTCTCTTTATTCATATATCTATTATTATTAATCTTATTTATTCATTTTATGTATTTAACCTTATATAATCTTATATGAACATTGTAATAAATCAGTTTCAATCTCAATATCTCTCTCTCTCTTATGATAATTAGAAACTAATATAGATGCGTATGATTCTTTTAAAAATTAAAAAATTTTCTGTCCTTACTGCGATGAAATATATTAAGATGGTTTTGCTTATTAGTGGTAAACTCTCCCAAAAGAAATTTGTTTTATAATTTAAAAGAAACATTTATTGCTTTCATTTCTTGTATATAGATAGCACGTAATCGCCTTATAATAGATTGTTTTTATTCTTGTTTACATATGTTTACATTAATAAAAAGACAAATATATGTACATATATGTGTATATGTTATATCAAATATTGTTGAGGGAGAAATTATTAGCATGAATTTGATTACTGATTTTAAATACATGAGCATTTGTTGGAAAAAAAGAAGAATAGTAAATCAATGATCTTTAAATACTTTTAGACTGACAACACTCTGGAATATAAAAACGAGAACAAAGGAAGAGTTTTGTTTTGTTTTACAAAATTAGTAATTGTAATGTAAATTGTTAAATGTTCTTTTCTCTCTCTCTTTGAAAATAATAAATTTAAAATACTTTCATAAAAGGTAAAATCGCCTAATTCTTTAAAACCACTTCAGCTGTAAGTAAACTTGTTATTTGTTGTTTCATTGTCCGAACCATAAGAGATTCCTAACAGCATTTACCAATGTTATGTAGACGTGATCAATTTGAAGAAATATATTAAAACGGTTATAATCACAATTTGTTTTAATTTTGTCAATAAAATATAGAAGACATAATTTGAGAAGTACTACCTGATTTAAAACGCAAAGAATAAATGAACTAAAAGATCACATATTTACATAAATATTTGAGCCGGCCAAAGTAGAAAAAAGAATATGGTTTTACGGGCTACTATTCAAAGTGTATGATTTTCAAGCCCAAAATCCAAAGTAAAACAACAACAATGGGTTTTATATAGAGAAAGCCAATACATCTGGCGGTCGACTTAACAAAGTAGTTTTTTTTTTATTCTAGAAATTATAATTTTAAAGTAAAATAATTTTCAATTTATATATGTATTATACTATTCCAATTTTTAATAAAATTTACATAACTAAAACACAAAAAATGAATGACTAGATATGTTATAATTGTTCTAGAAGAATAATTATAGAGTCACATGTATGAAATTTTGAAGTATACCATCTAAATATAATAAATAAATGTAAATTAGTAAAACTACAGATGACATTTTCGAACTAAGAACTGATAGAGATATTTTTCAAATCAGAATTCATTAAATATGGACAACAAACAAATATTAATACTATGAAGATATAAACTATTGGTTTTTTAAACCACGTAAGAAATGTTTTTAGATACTCTCTCTATTCAATAAAAAAATACCTTGCATCAATATTGAGTAAAATTAATCAGGCCTCCAGTGAAAAGAAACTTGAAAAGACATTTTTCCCTGGAAACTTGATTAATTTTACTCAATACTCTCTCTATACATATTTGACAACATTTCAACTATTTATTTTCAAGAAAATGTAATCTATATAAATTTATTCTAATTTTTTTTCCTATTATTCTCTATTCGTAATCTAGAAGCAATTTCAAAGAAAGAAAGAGCTTTCATTCATTTAATACTAATATAAATGAATAGTTTTAAAGAAATATATATTTAATTGTTTGCTATTTTATCAAAGTATTAGCGATTCTCCTTTATGATAATAAAATGATCAATTATTAGTTTTCAATGAGAAAAAATGTTATGTATTATTAATGCTATCATATATATTTCAAGATATCTTTACAGACAATGATTTCTTTTTATGGGGAAGAGCATATCTAATTTTCTCCCAGAACCAGCGCTCATTCCATTCCAAGTAAGTTTTAGTTTGTAGTAGAAATTGTAGTTCAGGATCTAGAGTAGATTTGTCAGGAAGTTGACCTTTAATGACAATGATCATTCTATCCATCTTGTCTTCCATCATTTGGTGGTAGACAGTGTTGAATTCGATAGGAAACCAGGGACTTTTCAAGAAAACCTCGCTAATAATTAGAATTGTTCTTCTACTTTCTTGTACAGATTGAAAAATATTTGCAGAAATGGTATTTCCAGGCGTCCAATCCCGATCGTGGATACAGAGAGTGTAGAATGGAGCCTTGGATTCGAGTTCAGCGCTTAGTTCTACCGCGACATCTCGATCCTCGTGGCTGTAACAGATGAAGGCGTCGTACTTCTTGTCTTCATCCATCTCTTCTTCATTGTAGAAACACAGGAACAGACGATAGGCGTGAATGTATAAATATGCCAAGACTGTTTGCTTATTCTTATAGTAATATACAATTATACCCAATATTACTAGAATGAATATTGTTGTAATAACAACTGCAAGAACAATAATTTTTGCATCGTATTTCAAACTTTTGGAACAAAGTGCATCAATATCTATTTCATTAAGTCTAAGATTAATATATTTTCCATCTTTTTCAATAGGATCTTTGCAAATTATATCCTCGAGGTCTATCATTTTTTCATTTAAAGATTCCATCCAATATATCATACTGGAAATGTCACAGTTGCATTTCCAGGGATTTTCCCCTAGTACAATTTTAAACTTGCTTTTTGAATCAGATAAATTGAAAATATCTGGAGATAACCAACTTAGACTATTGTTACGCAAATTTATGTATTCTAATTTCTGTGGAAGTTCCCAAATTTCGGATAGAATTTGATTGTTTTCCATGTGAATTTCTCTCAGATTTCTCCATTGAGGTAAATATAAGTCAATAATAGAAGTAATTCTATTGTTCCCCATGTAGAGAATACTGACATTGGTGACAACCTCAGTAGGAATGCTGTCAAGATTTAAATTGGAACAATCCATGAAAGTTGTCTTATCCATCTCTCTTAGGTAACATTTACATTTTTCTGGACAATTCTCTTTAATGTCACAAATAAGCTTGTTTTTATCCACATACTCAATAGCAATATTCTTTAATTGCAATGGATTAAAGCATTTCAACTTTTCTCTTCCCATTCCATATATATCTATATTAAGTTCATAATAATTTCTAAATTTAAACAGATTACAATCACAATTAAAAGGGTTGTTTTGTAAACTGATATTACTAATAGTATTCCATTCAATATTTAATCCTTTAATATTCACATTTTGAATTAAATTTGAACTTAGATCTATATTTTTGGAAGCAATTTGAGATATTGGTAACTCTAAGTAGGTGAATTTATTATTATTCAAATTAATATATTCATATGGGTATATTTGATGTAAAGATTCTAAAGAAGTTAATTGATTTCCAGAAAGAATTAATTGCCGTATTTGATTTCTTCTGAAAATATTTTTTGGTAAATATTCGATTTGATTAAATCTAAGATCAAGGATTTGTAAAGAAAATACGTCATCAAATGCATTTTGTTCTATAACCTTTATATAATTCTGAAACAAATCTAATTTTTCCAGACGATATAAACCTCTAAACAATTCCCCAGTAATTTTTGTTATTTTATTGTTATCCAAATGTAAATTTTGCAAATTTACTTGATATATAAATGTTCTATCTTCAATAATTTCAATATTACTTCTCGATAACAATAAATTTGTTAATTTTCTATTAAAAACGAACGTGTTGACAGATATTTTAGATATATTATTCGAAGAGAAGTTAATAATCAATAGGTTTCGTGCAGGTGAGAGAATATTTTCAGGAAATTCGTTCAAATTACTATTAATAATATATAATTCTTCTAAATATTTGACATGGTTAAACATATCTTCTGGAATAATACTAGAATTTAGTATTTTATTAAATGACAAATCGAGTGCTCTCAAACGGCTTGTATTTTTTAACCATTCAGCATTATATGTTATTAAATCATTATTTTTTATATCTATTTTGTCAATATTGATAATATTTAAAAATGCCCCAGAAGCAATTGTTTTCAATCTATTTCTACTGATATCAAGCTTTTTAAGAGAAGTCAAATAAAAAAATACTTTCTCAGACAATTCAGTTAGTCTATTATTTGAAATATCAAGAATTTTCAAATGAAATTGATTTTTAAATATATATTCAGGAAGTTCTTCTAAGTAATTATTCTTAAGATCAATATAAATCAAATTAAGATTCAAAAATAGGTCTTCAGGAAGATATTCAAAGTTGTTGTTAGTTATTATAATAGACGTTATGGTATTGAGTGATTGAAAAAGATGAGAAGGTAAGGTCTTCAAAGAAGTATTGCCAATATTCAAATAATTAAGATCTGGGAGATTTCCGAATAATTCTGGATTAATTGAAGTTATTAAATTTGAATTATAGATTAGATTACGCACTGTAAGACCTTTTAAAATTTTAGAAAAAGGTATTAGCGGAGGTTCACAAGATTCAAATATAAAAGTCTCAAATTTAATAATATCATGATTTTGCAGCATGTTCTCACGATACGGGTTCGTACCCCAGCATTTCATTTGAAAACTTGGAAGAGGTTCTCTTTTTAGCATATAGTTAAATCCCAATGATGTATCATTGATCATTGAACAGATTATTTTATAATAGGAAGGGTAAACCTTATCTCCAAATCTCACTTGGCAATTAAATCCGCTAAAGGGATATCTCGGATTACCTTCCGACATCCATTTTGTTATACCTGGAAATACACATTTTAGGTTAATTCTCACTATATAATATGTTTTTAAAATAGAGAAATCCAAAAATAAATCTTTAATTGAAAAGGAATATATTGGATCAAAATATCATTTATTTTACCAATATTAAATGGACACACATTAAATATGTTATAACACCTTGATAAAGGTGGCGTTCAGCCAACTGAAATATTGGTAAAATAAATGATATTTTGATCCAATATATGAGACACACATTAAATATGTTATAACACCTTGATAAAGGTTGGCGTTCAGCCAACTGAAATATTGGTAAAATAAATTATATTTTGATCCAATATATGCCTTTTTAATTAAAAATATATAATATGTATTAATTAATTAAAATTTATTTATATATTAGGTTTTGAAAATATAGTAATCCATAAATAGATCTTTAATCAATTTTATTTTTATAATGGATCGAAAAATTACCTATTTAACAATATTTCAATTGTGTGTGAACTCCAACCTTTTCGAGGGTACAATAACCTATTTATGTAAACAAAATTCAGCTCTACAAAGCGCCAATGGAATGTATCTAAAATTTATTTTTTTCCCAAATTCAATGGGAATGGAACACTTCTGCAAAAATAAATATATATATAATATATACTATAATATAATATAATGCGGCTAATAATTGTAGAACGACATTTGAAATTATCCCGCATGTGTTTCTTTTGAACGAAAAATCTAAATCTATTTAAAGGAGAAATAACGATTATTTCCAACCTTAGGGATGAAGTATGAAAAGACGAATTGTGAAGAGTAATGATAAACGAAAAAATAAAGCCTAGTGGACATGGCATCTGCCCGGTAAGCGGAACACTGTGGGTTTGATTCCCATCCCTGGACACTTTTATTTTTCCGTTCATCATTACTCTTCACAATTCATCCTTTCATACTTCATACCTAAGGTTTGAAATGATCGTTATTTTCCTAAATTAAATTTAGATTTTTCGTTCATAAGAAACACATGCGGGATAATTTTCAAATGTCGTTCTACAATAATATATACTAGCGAATGTACCCGGCTTCGCCCGGTTTTTACCCAAGTAAAAGTTTGCCTAACGAACATTTGTTAAAACGATTCTAGCAAACATCCAATCCCTACTGAATCTATACTTGTCAAGATAACTTTATGTTTGATACTCTACTCCACCTAGCTGTACCTGTTCACACGTTGCTGTGTTTGAACAAAAAGGCAGTTTTGATACCTTAAACATAATTTATTAATGATCAAATGTATACAATACATCAAAATGAAAATTAACAATAAAATTATCCCTAAATATATGTCATTTGAATACAAATTATGTACAAAACATAGATATACATAGTTTATAAAATGCTAAAAATGAAGAGAAAAAGTTTTCTTTATTAAAATATATAGGTTACAAGCCCTCGGGCACCAAGCCCCTCTGGGGTACCTGTAGAGGGGCTTGGTGCCCGAGGGCTTGTAACCTATATATTTTAATAAAGAAAACTTTTTCTCTTCATTTTTAGCATTTTATAAGCCATTAAAGAGAAATTTCGTGATTTTCGTTTTAATACATAGTTTATGGTATAATAAACATTCTTCTTCACTTGTGATATTAAACAATGTTGCAAACGAATTTTAATTGAACAATAATTTTGCCATTATTAAATATAATCATGAAATGAATGATAGTTGATGATTGATGGTGAACTTTATCTTAGTAGTGCTAGAACCCCAACTCTGATTTGAAAAAAGAAAACTTTTAAAACCTTCCCAGGTATATACCTAATAAGTTCCCAAAGTTTCACGGCGATTAGATGTATGGTTTTTGAATCTATCGAGTACAGACAGACACACATCCATTTATATATATATATATATGGAAAATTTGCCGGGAGGAAATTAATCCATGGAAGCAATGGTCGCCTCTCCCGTCAAAATTAGCGTCAGAATCTGACGCCATCTATTGACCGTCGCCGCAACTAGCGGCATCGGGTCGGTGACAAAGCCGCAACACCAACTTTGGCAAACTGATAAGCGTCCACCTAGAGACCATGGTTTCGGGCTAATGGCCCTCGTCAGTCTAGGGCGGACTTTATTCCATGAGATCCACACGGGATCTAATGGAATCCTCACAATCTACCAAAGAGGTGTTTTGCTGGCAATGTGGCTGGGCCAAATCTATTGGCAAAACATAGATGGAAAATTTGCCGGGAGGAAATTAATCCATGGAAGCAATGGTCGCCTCTCCCGTCAAAATAAACGTCAGAATCTGACGCCATCTATTGACCGTCGCCGCAACTAGCGGCATCGGGTCGGTGACAAAGCCGCAACACCAACTTTGGCAAACTGATAAGCGTCCACCTAGAGACCATGGTTTCGGGCTAATGGCCCTCGTCAGTCTAGGGCGGACTTTATTCCATGAGATCCACACGGGATCTAATGGAATCCTCACAATCTACCAAAGAGGTGTTTTGCTGGCAATGTGGCTGGGCCAAATCTATTGGCAAAACATAGATGGAAAATTATTTTTTTTTGACGGGAGAGGCGACCATTGCTTCCATATATATATATATATATATATATATGTCATAATATATGCTCTTCCAGGGGTAATAAAACAATCCAACAGCCGACGAGAGAGAGATGGGCAGCTAAAGCTAAGAAAACTAACTTACGACCATTTTTTGGTCACATACCTGAGGGGGGCGTCACCACCTGGCGCTTATCTTTTGTTTGCCCCGCTTGTGTACACAGGAAAAACGGTCGTTCAGTAGATAACGTCTCACTCGCCACCACTTTCTCTCTCGGCTGGCTGCCTGGATTTTGCCTCTAATAACTCGTCGTGTGATTTTTTTTCTCTCCTCACCACATTTACCACTATATTGTCACATTGAAAAGTCGACAGGATAAGATCTGACCGGGAAGCAAATCCCTCATATACCAGAGCATGAAGAAACAAGAAGCCAAGCCACGATGATCGAACAAACCCACAACCAAGTTCCACAAGAACCAACGACCGACGCTACTGTAGCCGCTTTCCTTCGAACTCTCACCCTCTGTCTCGACCAACTTTTAAACCGTGAGTCTGAAGAAGCAATCACCTACGACGGAGATGAACCTGCCGCACACTTCTTCTCACAACTTGAGTCTCAGCCGAACTTCCACAACTTAGAGCCAGCACGCCAAGCTCGAAAGGCTCTATCATCACTCAGAGGCGAACCTCGCAAAATTGCACAAGACTTAGCTCTACTCAATAAGACTTATGAAGAGGTCAAGGAGTCACTCTGCGCCGTCTATCCCCGACGCCCTAGCTTCACTCTTCAAGAGTTCTATGAACTTAAATGCACATCGATGGCCGAGATCGAGACCTACTACAAGAACAAGGTCCGAATAGGATTGGCGATCAACCTCCCTAAGAGTGCCATCGTGCAAGCACTATCCAACGGTGTGCCACGTAACTATGGCAACCTTTTAAAGATGGCACAGCCCTCGGGACCAGAAGAATGGTTATGCTTAGCCCAACAGCTGACCTACGAAGGGGATAACACCAGCACTAAAGCTGCCCAACAACGATCACCGCGCCAGAGCAGAGCACCTTCCACCACCGTGGACAAGACCCCACCATATCCTTGCCGTTACTGTGGCCAGAATCATTGCAACAAACAATGTCGTAAACAACCATTCGCCGCCGACAATACTCTCCTTCACCAGGTACAGACTCCTGAACAGAGGTCTTCTCTCCGGGATGCGCAAATCCATCCCATCAAGCAAGCTATCACAAAACCAATAGCCACGTCCCAAATTTATCACGTCGCACCTTCCCAAGTCTCAATTGCACATACTCCCCAAGATCCCACTACCCCTGATCCACATGAGCTGATTGTGGAAGATGAGATGTCCAAGAACCCTCAACATGACAACCGCCAACTGTTAGAGGACACAGCCCTTAGTGACTCTAGCACGCCGGACAAGCGAGACAGCCCCAGTCTCAGTGAGGAGAAGTGCTACGAGAGCTTTGGTGACTGCGAGCATTCCGACTGTAGTAGAGTATTGGAAAACCCCACTGGAATAATTTCTTCCAACAACGCCGTCCCCTGCAAGTCTACGCCACCACGAGCGGATCAAGTCGCCTACGTCCCGCGGACTCGTCTACACGCCATGTACGGCAACCACATTCCCCATCGGGACTTTCCAACATGAACCAAGTCTTCAACACAACCCAGCTTCGAAGTCCAACAGAAGCCCATCAACAGTGAGTGTTTAACTTTATTGTGATTTCATCCGTTTACATTTTTGCTTGTTATATATATCACATCCATGTTAGCCCACTTTTAGCACAGTTCATGCTCTAAATAACTTATCTCATATCAATTTTAAAACCATAATATGCTACAAGCTTTCAAGCTTACAATGCCTTATTTTATTCTCAATAACATGTTCTCTCGAAAATTTTTCTTATCTTACACCATCGCTCTTGAAAAAAAAAAAAAAAAGAAAACTCTTGTTCTTTAATTTTTCGTACATCAACTTATGTTTTTATGAACCAATGACCAAATTTTCGCTGAACCTCTCAGTCTTTCTGCAGTGAATCTATTCCTACATTGAAACTTAGGTTCTGAAAGTCAAGGCTTTTTTTTTTCAACCATTCGACCTCAGAGGTCTTATTTTTGTCAATTGACCGCAAAGGTTCACTTTTTTTTTCTCACTCGACCCCGAAGGTCTTTTTCACGTACGTGCATGTCCATTATTTGTTAAATTTATTAATTTTAGTGTCATCAAGAGAACCGCACATAAGTTGTCTGCCTAATCAATCTTCTTCATTCTAAAGTATCTCTGTAAAATGTCTCGATACGTTTTGTTGACGAATGCTGCAGAGATGACTATTTGCTCCAGCCTCTTTCTAATGGCTTCCTTTGTTCATTTTAGAATGTTGAACCACTTACTTTAGAGCTCTCTTACTCGCCACCGCTTTCTCTCTCGGCTGGCTGCCTGGATTTTTAGCTCTAACAACTCATCGTGTGATTATTTCTCAACTCACCACATCATTACCACTATATTGCCACATTGAAAAGTCGACAGTCAACTACCCAAAAATCGACGACGCCAGAGAATTGGCCTATCAAAGGACACACGAACGACACTTACGCGACAAAGCGAGATTCGACCAAACACATAGAGCTTCCGATTTTGAAGTAGGCGATCTCGTTTTGGCAAAAACATACCACCATCCAGACACTGGTAAACTAGCACCTTTCTTCTCAGGACCTTATGAAATACTGGAGATAATTTCCCCTCAAATCGTACGGATCAACCGCTCCAACCGACCTCTAAGTCGTGAGACAGATACAATTCATGTCAACAAATTAAAACACTATACGGAAAACGAACAATTTATTTCACCGCCCGTAAATGATCGAGACCAACCCAAAAATACCTTCAATTTCCCATATAAACACTTCAATCACACTCTAATCCATACTACAACGGCTATTAACTCACGAAAGCAACATGACTACACTTACAATCAAGATGATCAAAGATATTTGAACCACTTATCCCCTGAGATCTTTACCAATTACTAACCTGACAACAAGACTTTACGAACCCAGTAGTATCTAAATAATTAAGGTAGGGTGGCCCAAAGCAAGTTTCCCCTCGCTCTGTCCGCCTATATTCTACCTTTGCATCTAGAACTATTTTATCTTCGAAAATTAAATATAAATCCATTCATATGTCATAATATATGCTCTTCCAGGATTAATAAAACAAATCTACAGTCGACCAGAGAGAGAGAGAGAGAACGCAGCTAAGGCCGGTCACTTGATATAGCAGTCACATTCCAAGGGGGCGACCGCAGGGCCTTTTCTTGGAACCTCAGTTCTATGTTTACTCAGTCGGGGGGGTGGTAGACACACAAGACGGCATTTTCCGCGGTGGCAGCCGCTAGCGCTCCCTCTCTCCCTCGGTTTGCTGGGTTCCATCTTCCAAACTTGTTGTTTCCTTATTTCTCGCTCACCACATTTACCACTATATTGCCACATCGAAAGTCGACAGGATAAGACCTGGCCGGGAAGCGAATCCCTCATATACCATGTATGAAGAAACAAGAAGCCAAGCCACGATGATCGGCCAAACCCAACTCAACTGTAACCACTCCTCTTCGAGCCCTCAACCCCTTCCTCGCCAACCTTTGAACCGTGATCCCGAAGAAGTATTCACCTACGACGGAGATGGAGCTGCCACACACTTCTTCCAGCACTAGATCTACCCAAGAACGACCACCGTGCCAGAGAAGGACACCTTCCATCATCATGGACAAGACTCCGCCATATCCCTGCCGCTACTGTGATGTACAACACTGGTACGCTCAGTGTCACAGACAGAACTCTCCCGAATCTCAATGAACTTACCTGCTCTCTAAACCAGCATAACCTGTAAGTGAAATTGTTTTACCCCTTCCATTCATTCTTTAAATAAGTCATTCCTTGTAAATTGTCCCAATATTTACATAATTAGCTCCATTTATTCTCTCCATGCCTATTAACAATGATTTTATGCTCCATACTATTTATCTAGATATTTGTAACTCATTTAATTAGTTACCTTACCAGTAGAATTTAACAATCGTTATTTTAATTAAATAATTTCCATTTTAACGTAACTCTTTAAAAAAAAAAAACTCTTAAAAAAAAAAAAATTGGAATTCTACCTATTAATGCTTTACGATTTTTACTATTAACAATAGATTTTTCATAATCAATTTATTTATAAAAATATGCCTCCAGCACCTAAACTTTTGTATGTCTATTTGTATAGACCTCTCCTACTTGTAAGCACGGCTCACGAAAAATAATTTCTTTCCCTAATCGATTCAAAATTCACCCTGTAATTCAGGCGTCGAAGAATTCCAACCACCACGTGAGCCTTGCTTACAACCAACCCTTGGTGACTCTTATCTATCTTCCCCTTAATGCCCCTCTCATTCTTACAACTTTGTTAACTTTATACCAGCTCAGGACCTTTATAGAGAATTATTGATTAATCAATTATCGAACTTCAATATTGTCATTTCAAAATCCTAACCTTCGATCTTCATTTATGATAATTTATTTCGTAGTTCATCTCTAGCCTATCCACCGACCCACGCCATCTAGCCAATGGTGTGTTCGTCACAGGGTGCAGATTGACTAACTGCTAGATATTTATCAACCCCTTTTTGTTCGCACTTGAACAATCAGCATCGAGCGACACAGTTCGCCCCTTCTTCTCGCGCCACACGTTCGCCACACGGACCCTGTCTTCAAATCTTTGTTTGTCCATTGTCCAAACCAGCACGATATAGCCTACCTCCGATATTTCCCACGGAGGTACGTTAAACATCGTCGCTGATTTTGTCCGGTCCGTCATCATTTCGCGCAGACATGGGTCTTACTTTCAACCCACCGCGAAATCATCGCCTTGCACAAGCTTCCACGACGGTTCAAACACCTCGTGTCCGAGCAGCTTGTCACTTGTAACGGACAACGCAGTCCTCGTCCCAATTTTTGGCACTGTGCGCGCATACTTTCCGCAAATTAAATATAAGTCCGTTCGACTTCCTCACCTACACACGGGACTTTTCCCCTCGGACTCGCTACACAAGTAACTGCATAGATAAGTTAGATTGGCCCAGGGCAAGTCTCCCCTCGCTCTGTTCGCCGAAATTCTAACATTGTATGTAGTTTTATATTTACCTCAGTCCTGAGCTCACACAATTGTCAACCTCAATCTCATTTCTCGTACTCTACACTTATAGCATAGAAAGCCCATGACAAGTTTCCCCTTGCCATGTCCGCCTGAAAAATATCTTAAAGTGTAGAGTTCCCCAGTCTTAATGATCTTCAGAATTTCACCATATGTATGTGACTCTTCTTCTCGTTGTTCACACTGCTCCATATCACTTCCCTTATAGTACATTAGATTTTGTTGTATATAGCCTTTTATAACCTTGATATTTTCAAAGATTTCCTTAAATGTCAAACTCCCCGGTGTTGTAAAACTGCTTGTAAATAATATTTACTTGTGTACTATACAATATTTTATTTACATAAAACTATGTCACCATTACCTTAACTAATTTTAACTGTAAAATTATTTTCTCTATTCCTGGCTTCTCCAGCTTTAAATATACTTAAACCATGTTCAGCCTTCTTCAACGGGGGCCATATGTCATAATATATGCTCTTCCAGGATTAATAAAGCAAATCTACAGTCGACCAGAGAGAGAGAGAGAGAACGCAGCTAAGGCCGGTCACTTGATATAGCAGTCACATTCCAAGGGGGCGACCGCAGGGCCTTTTCTTGGAACCTCAGTTCTATGTTTACTCAGTCGGGGGGGTGGTAGACGCACAAGACGGCATTTTCCGCGGTGGCAGCCGCTAGCGCTCCCTCTCTCCCTCGGTTTGCTGGGTTCCATCTTCCAAACTTGTTGTTTCCTTATTTCTCGCTCACCACATTTACCACTATATTGCCACATATATATATGATAATTTAAACCAACAAACCTATATATTATAATATTTATAACAAGATTGTCATGTTGTATATAGAACTAATTATAAACTATAACTAATTATACGCATAATTGACGTGTGTCCTTGTATCCCCATATGTAATGTACTGAGGATGAATAAATAAAACTATATAATAGATTAAAAGCTGAGTTAAGAGCCAGAGAGAGAATCACAAGTAACTTCTAAAGATAGATGGAAGCCCAGACCGGTGCCAGTGTCGATTAACGGACACGTGCAGAAAGGCAATACTTCCTGGTCCCCTTCCTGGTCCAAAAGAGTTGTATAAATAGGACCCCACGTAGCAACAGCCAGTTCAGTTCCAGTGAGTCTTCCGGTCAGCGTCACCCCTTATCGCCGGTTGTCACCAACTCATCGACCATGTAAAACAGTAAGAAACCTTCTCGATCTCCATCTTTGCTCTTGGCTCGCTTTTTTATCTATTCAAGGAATTTTCCTTCGACAACTGTGTCGCTTCGTTTTGTGTGTGTGGACATTCCCAAGCTTTTTCCCACTCTGCCTCGACCACGACTGCCTGTGCTTTGTGAGAACTGTTAAAGGTCCTACAAGGTGCAGAGAGGTACTGGAAAACTCTCCACGCCCTGGCTGTCCCTCTCGGTTACTACAGGTTTGACCCTCGGTTGCCACAACTTATAGCGAGAGTCGACGAGGTTCTACAACAGGCTTACCAAACCCCAACATATTATTACAGAGAGTCGACAGGATCCCTAATCACAGATAAGTCGACTCAACATATTATCACATATATATATATTACTGGCAGAATAAATTTGTAATAAGGGTATGAGTATTTTTAAACATTAACAAATAAGCTAACCAAAATATATTAGATATGTGTTAAATTGTCTTTCTATTTTGGAAATGTAAGCTATTTTTTGACACAGATGTTTCTTTTAAATATAAAATATTTTTCCCCTGCCCTTACTCTAATGATAAAAATAATGGTAGGGCCTGGCTTATCAGGGGTGACCCTTCCACTGGTTTAATCTATCATATCGCTCTGTTATTATATTGGGCTGTTTTGCTAGATTTTTTTGTTCAAAAGAAACATACGATTTAGAAAATAGTTTATATTTTTAATAAGATATGAAAGAGGCGCTTATGCATCATGTTTACACATCTCTATGTGTATGGTTAATTAATATTTTACACACAGTTTATAAATATATGTAATATATATTTATGTTTCAAATTATTAACGCTTATTTTGGATCAAAATTTTTATTACATCTTCCAGTTCGCCTATCTTCTTCGGGAATTCAAACCTTGTAAACAAATTATCCATATGAGGATAGGCGAACTGCCAAATCGAAATATTGGAAGTTGTGATAAACATTTTGGAGCCAAAATAAGCGTTAATAATATGAAGTATTGAGAACACAAACACAACACACACAAACACAATAACAACACATATAAACACAATAACACAAAAACAACGCACACAAAACATAAAAACAACACAAACAAACATAAAAACATAAACACAACACACAAAAACACAATAACAACACATACAAACACAATAACACAAAAACAGCCCATACAAACACAAAAACATAAACAAAACACACACAAACACAATAACAGCACACATATACAACAAAACACAGAACAACACAAACTGACATAAATACAATAACCCAACAAAACACGGAACAACACAAACTGACACAAATACAATAACCCAACAAAACAACACAAACTGACACAAATACAATAACAACACACATATACAACAAAACAACACAAACTGACACAAATACAATAACAACACACATATACAACAAAACAACACAAACTGACACAAATACAATAACAACATATATATACAACAAAACAACACAAACTGACACAAATGCAATAACAACACACATATACAACAAAACAACACAAACTGACACAAATACAATAACAACACACATATACAACAAAACAACACAAACTGACACAAATACAATAACAACACATATATACAACAAAACAACACAAACTGACACAAATGCAATAACAACACACATATACAACAAAACAACACAAACTGACACAAATACAATAACAACACACATATTCAACAAAACAACATAAACTGACACAAATACAATAACAACACACATATACAACAAAACAACACCAAGTGAGAGAGTGGCTACTCACTGCTAACTAGGATAACATGTACAACCGCCATTCCAACTCCACCCGATGCCGGACTGCGACCTCAAGGACATCGCTGCGACATCTGATTGGACAAAGGGATGGTTCAGCGCGCAACCTGGTGACATTTTCTTAGTAACATTAGTGTCCAAATGTTGTGTCATTCATCAGTGGCACTCATCTTTTTACAGAATTATATCGTAGTGTCCCCGTCAGTTTGATAAATAAGGTTTTTGTTTGTACTTTTGTTTGGACAACTATTAAAATCGTGAAATATATTTCAACGGAATATATATTAATCTGAAATAAATTTTCATATAGTAAAGTAATAAAAAAGTATAAATATCCTGTACCAAATGTGGCTGGGTTCAGAGCGGCTTATATATGAATCAATATCCAATAATTACCTTTTTATTCCTCTTTTCTAGAATGGGAAATTTATCGTTTAATTAAAAATACGCTTTGTTTTCACGAAATTTTCAAATACGTAATTAGAGAGAGAGAGAGAATAGACCTTTTCATTATTTTATAACCTGATCTTCTCATCTGTTTTCCCCTATCTTTTTTACGATGCATACATTATTTTGGATAATTTTTCGCAAATACACTCATTAGCAAAAAAAACTAAAGGGATGTTCCATATTTTAATCATAAACCACTACTCATTTGCTTATATAATGGTGGATTTTCCGTACATTTAAATTCGAACACTCTCCTTTAAAAAAAATTGTAAATATGATAATAAAATGAAATATATATATACAAAACCAAATGTACAACTTCCTTAAGTTTTGTCCATGAGTGATTCGAAGACCATTCCATCCTTATCAAGGGAAGTGTTAACCGTCTCGCCTTTTTTTTTGTCCACGAGTATATACAAAGTTTTTCTTGTATTTGAATAGAGGAATATTTTATTGTAGCCCTGGAGAATATCTGAAATATATTGAACATACTTATATCAATTTAGTATTAATAAAATTATTCATTCTATTCAATTTATATATATATATAAATAAGGAAGAAATATTTGTGTTTGTTTATTTCACAATAATCGCGATGAACTTTCGACACGCTCTAATAATATATCAACAGCCAATCAACGTTGTAGTAGTAAAGAGAATGTTACTTAAGACTGGTCGTTCTACACGTTGTTAATTAAGCACCTTTTTTAAATTGTTATAAAATATATCTGTAAGGACAATTTGACAATTTAAACAATTTTATTGATTCTTTTAATCAAATTTTACAAAGGTGAAAAATAAAGGAGTAAAAGGGCATATAAAGTGTAGGGGAATTATATATACAGTTACGAGCGTCATCATCTCTGTCACCGTTTGCTTTTTTTTTTTTTTTTGGAATGGCGCTCTCCTATTGGTTGGCTACGATCACGTGGCTACGATGGCGCCGCCACTACGCGAGACACTTTGTTTTTACTTTGCCCCCCCCCTCCACTCGCTTTTTGGTTTTTGTAACTATTGTGTTGGAGCGGGTCGCTCCTTAAATAAATGTATATATTAGTTAATAACTAAATGGAATCCTCTCTTTCTTTTTCCCAGTAAGAGACGCCTACGGAAGCCAACAGTACATAGAAAGATAAAGCACATAGGCTATAGTTATTAACTAATATATGCATTTATTTAAGGCGGCAATTTATAATTGTAACGAATAGTATTTGAATCAAAAAATTCAATCGGGTAAAACACGGGCGTTGCCCGGGTCATTCGGCTAGTATATATACAAATGTCTTCAGCAAGGAATGCTTCCCCACCTTGAGAGAGTCCTCCTCCAGACAAGGGCTTCTTGTACACTCCTCAGTTCCACACCGAGGAAGTACCTATAGATGTGCGTCTTGGCAGACACCAGGATGGTGTCATCGTCTAGGCCATGCCCGAAGACCCAGCCCTGCAGGTCAGAGGGGATGATGGTAAATGCCTCCCGGATGAGAGGCCTGATGTAGCGGCAGGACCAGTACCGGTGAACCAGCGACAGGTCGCCGGACGTGCCGATGCTGGATGGGCTGGATGGGGCAGGAGTAACTGTTAAATTTTTCTAACTCCGAATATGCAAATCAGTCAGGTAGACTAATTTGCATATTTCGTTTACTCCCTTTCCACAATTTTTTTTTTTTCGACTTATATGTATGAAATTATGTAGATTATATACTTCGGATCAGAGTAACTGTAAAAATGTAGTAAAATGGAATTAAAGTCTAATTTGCATATTTCCTTATTTCCGCATACATTTTTTTTTATATCACAGTAAGAACAGTAAAAGGTTTTATTTTAGAAAAAGAAAAATTCGTTAGAAAAATAATATTATTTCTTATATCTTTATATTTTAAATAATCAGATTCGTAAAAAAAAAATTAAGTGGATAGCTTCTTCCTGTAGGTTTGTTGGTAATTGTGCTTTACCTCTTTCCAACGGGTTATTGTCTGCTGAAAAAAAAGCAAAATTACTCAGAAAAAACTTGGCATTCAGCCATCCGAAGTATCATATATAGGGTAATTTAACCAACAACCCCATATTGTATATAACTTATAACAATATTTTCATGTTGTATAATAGAAACACATCTGTAAATTATTATACGCATGATTGACATGTGTCATTACATCATCATATGTAATGTACTGTGTACAAACTGAGGATAAATGGATAAAAACTATGTAATAGATTAAGAGTTGAGCTAAGCTAGAGAGATAGAAGTCAAAAACGTCTAAATTCGAGATAGATGGAAGTCACAAAACAACAAGGTCTAAAGATAGATTGGAAGCTGTCAGGACGGCGCAAGTTTAGAATGTCACCAGACGACCCACACTCCTCACATCTGGTGAAATGCAAAACCCCCTTTCTCAGAAACGGTACATAAAGCCCCCGTCCTAGCTAAAAATACAGTTAGTTTACCATCTGCGCGAGCCCTCGTCGGTTGTATCCCAGGTCCATCTCATCCATCATGTAGACCAGTAAGAAATCTTCTATCTCTCCATCTTTCGCTCCTAGCTCAACTTTTATCTGTTCACGGACTTTCTTAGTGCAACTGTGTCTTCGTTTTTTTGTGTGTATGGACATTCCCAAGCTTTCCACTCTGACTCGACCACGACTGCCTGTACTTTGTAAGAACTTTTAAAGGTCTTCCAAGGTGCAGAGAGGTACTGGAAAACTCCACATACTGACTGTTCCTCTCGGTCAACACAGTATAGCGAGAGTTGACAGGGACTCACATCACATAGTTTAAGTCGACTGGATACCTCATCACAGATTTAGTCGACAGGACTCTACAAGAGCTACCAGAACTCAACATCACATTACATATACATAAAATATCTCAAATCCACCCGCCCAGAAGTCCTCCTCTACGTGGCGGGCGGGAGAAGCAGCACAAGTAAGGGACTGCTCTGTAGGGCGAAGTACGATGTCGTGATCCCCGAGCCACTACGGTAACCGTGACCTGGGAACTCTGAAAGTGGCTGACTAACGGGGTAATGACACTTTCCTTTCCATGGAGAATGGACAGAACACCACTAACACTACTTAAAATCCAAAATAAATTCTTTCTAATGATTAAATGGCTTTATCAATATCAAATTCAGGATATATAACACAACATTCAATAGATTATAAGCACCAGGAGGTGTTTAAATAAAAATTATCAATAACATATTAATAAAATAAACCAATCAATAGAATAAAAATTGTCGACTCAAGAGTTTTTAACAAGACGCATTGGCGTGCCATCTATTATAAGAAAATCAAACTATTCTTGACGTGGTATGTTTTTTTTTTAATAAAAGAATTTTACTACTGACTTTACTGCAATGATGAATTCACATTATTTTATCATTTAAGTAATATACCAGGTCTATTAGTATGAAACGCGAAAATTATCTGTGGATTCAAAAGTTCACCAATTCCATACAACAAAATATTTTTTATTCAAAGTAATTGCCCTGATTAACTATACACTCGGACTACCTTTCAGGCAATTTTTGAATTCCTTGTCTGAAAAATTCTATTCCTTTTGAGTCGAAACAGTCAAAAAGCCATTTTCGGAGTATGTCTGAGTTCGAAAATTCCTGTTTTTTTTTAGGGCGTGTCCTAAAGATGTGAAAAGGTGGTAGTCCGACGGCGCTAAGTCTGGTGAGTACGGCAGGTGGGGTAAGAGTTCCCAGCCCAAGTCTTTTATGGTGTTTTTGACCACCGTAGCGTTGTGGGCTGGAGTGTTGTCATGCTGCAGTATCAGCTTGTTGTGCTTTTCACGCCATTCCGGTCTTTTTTCATTCAACGCCTCTCTCAAACTGTGCATTTGTTGTTCGTAGCGACTAGTATTGACCGTTTCGCCAGGTTTCAGGAGCTCGAAATATACTACGCCGGTCTGGTCCCACCATTCGCAAAGCATTGCCTTTTTTCCGAAGCGATTGGGCCTAGGCGTCTGTTTTGGAAATTGCCTGGGCAGGCCCCACGACAGCGCGTAGGATTGCTGAAGTGGATCCATTTCTCATCAGAAGTTACGATTCGGTGCAAAAATGACTTCTTTTCATGCCTGGCGAGCAGCCCTTCGCAGGTTACCAGACGCCGTTAAATGGGAAATTGGTTGGTTTAAAAAATAAACATACGCGTAAAAAATAGTTAAAATAGTTTTTCTTTAATAAAGCATATCATCGGTATAACCCCCCTGTTGAACACAACTTTTTCTTCTACTGGTATATAAATGAGTATAACACAAGGTTAGGGTACGAAGGTACTGAGGTAGTATAGTTTTAGTCTTCTGATTTTATATATAGTTGAAAACTTATCATCATATATTTTCATAAGAAAAACTGTGTAAGTAATTAAATTTCACTGGAATAGTATATACGATTTTAAAATGTGAAAAATAATAATAAAATAAAAGTAAAATAAATTTTAGCACACACACACATATATATATATATATGAAAAAACAATAGAAAAAAATTAAAGATAAGTGGGTCAGGTGTTGATATTAAAAATAAATAAGGCATCTCCTGACCACGAGCACATGTGCTTTTTAGATGGCAGAGCGCCATCTAGTGGAGCAAAAATAAACTAAACGTTTATTTAGCTTGCTCCGAGATATTTGGCCAACCCAATTTCTTGATAAATCAAGAAAAGCCATCCACGAACGCGTTTCGCGCTGTTGGCGCTCGTCAGCGTGGAGAAGGCTGTAACCACTGCGACCAAAAAGATTTTTGGTCCCAATGGCTTCCCGAAAAATCAAGAAATGGGTATTTAAGGCCAAATTTGCGTAAAGACGCTTAACACATGAAAAAACAATAGAAAAAATAAAAGATAAGTGGGTCAGGTGTTGATATTAAAAATAAATAAGGCATCTCCTGACCTGGCGCTCTGCCATCTAAAAATCACATGTGCTCGTGGTCAGGAGATGCCTTATTTATTTTTAATATCAACACCTGACCCACTTATCTTTTATTTTTTCTATTGTTTTTTCATCTGTTAAGCGTCTTTACGCAAATTTGGCCTTAAATACCCATTTCTTGATTTTTCGGGAAGCCATTGGGACCAAAAATCTTTTTGGTCGCAGTGGTTACAGCCTTCTCCACGCTGACGAGCGCCAACAGCGCGAAACGCGTTCGTGGATGGCTTTTCTTGATTTATCAAGAAATTGGGTTGGCCAAATATCTCGGAGCAAGCTAAATAAACGTTTAGTTTATTTTTGCTCCACTAGATGGCGCTCTGCCATCTAAAAAGCACATGTGCTCGTGGTCAGGAGATGCCTTATTTATTTTTAATATATATATATGTCATAATTTGTACATAACTAGATGTAACCCCACCACAATATATGCAATGCATTGTAAAGATTTTAATAAAGGTTAGGCCTAGCGAATCTGGGAGAAAAGCCATCAGAGAAGGAACAATCATTAACAGAATTTCATGATCCAGGAAGCAAAAGTTATTACCCAGGAACTAATAAAACTGAGTTCAAAAACCTTCTTCTTCCGGGAGCATGTTAAAACATGACAAAGACAAAGGACTAGCTAAGATACAATCAGAGTCCAGCAGGGCTAGCTAAGATCCAATCAGAGACGGCCACGACACGACTATCATCCAATGAGAGCCCTGAGGAGTTAACGAGTTAAATCTCGGACTCAAGTTAGTTAGTTGGGATCTGGACCTTAACCAAGGAACAGTCAGGACCTGGGCAGCATCGAGAACAGTTAGGAACTCGACACCATCGGAGTCAGGACCTGGACAGCATCGAGAACAGTTAGGAACTCGACACCATCGGAGTCAGGACCTGGACAGTATCGAGAACAGTTAAGAGCTCGACACCATCGCAGACAGTTGGAACTCGCCACCATCTTCTCAGCACCCAGATAAGTCCAATGTTCAATATGTGAACAGCCAAAGACATTAGTCAAATACGTCAATAGTCTCACCCTTCTCTCCCTTGATAGCTGGCCTATTTTCTCAATCCAATCCTGTGTCCTCGTTATTTACCCCTGTGAGAACACCTTACTATTTCAGCCAAACGACTGCGCCCACATCAACCACCAAGTAAGTCAACAGGGTCTTACTACTACTCGCAAACAAATAATCATCAATCAATCAAACAACCATCACCCAAAAGGCCCGTATATTACATATATATATATGATATTTATATATATTCGATATTAGAAATAATTATTTGCTGGTTTTGGTACAAGAACATTATGTTAATGGTTTGCAGTCGTTGAAAGAATATTAAAAACAGTTTTAATCACAATTTTCTTTAATTGTGCTGATAAAATATAGAAGGCATAATTTGAGAAAGTACTACCTGACTTAAGGCGAGTAGAATAAAGAAAACAAAAGACCTATTTACATATCTACAAATAGATTTGAGCCGGCCAACGGGAAAAAAACAATAACGGAAATATCTTTATTTACGGGGCTTCTAACCAAAATAAAATGATTTTTGAGCCCCAATGGCCACGTAAAGCCGAATATATACAAACTAGTATGACCAGGCTGGAGAGGCTAGGGACAGAATCTCCATTAGGGAAGAGGCAGGTTAGGCCGGAGAAAAAAAAACAATAAATAATAACAATTATATAAATTTAATTAAAAAGGCAGATATTGGATCAAAATATCATTTATTTTACCAATATTTCAGTTGGCTAAACGCCAACCTTTATGAAATATTGGTAAAAAAAATGATATTTTGATCCAATATATGCCTTTTTAATTAAAGATTTATCTATAGCTTGCTCTATTTTCAAAATTATATATATATGTGATGATTTAAGACCATGGAATTGTTGTAAATAGTCTAGATATCTACTACCACATGTTCCACCCCATGACTGTATATAACTTCTTATGTACTGCAAATAGAAAGCCTCAACTAACATCAATCTGTACCGCGTAAGAATCTAATAAAGTATAGCAACTGTACAGATAGAAGGAATGGAGACTAACAGGAGAAAATTAAGGTTAAAACTAATCAGGCTTAGGTGAGAGTAGAAGTAAGGCCTAGCAAAGAGGCTTAAAGTCAGCACCACTATTAATAAATTTACAGCCAATTTTATGATCGCGGAAATCATAAAAGTCGAGTTTAACGACCAGTATTTCCTGGGCAAGGCCGGAAATATCTTCCGACAAAGAAATCAGCAAAGACCAATTAGAAGGTAACACCTAAGTAGGTCAACCAATAGCAAACGGCCACGTGACATATTCCTACCAATTAGGAAACAATACCTAAGTAGGTCAGCCAATAGAAAACGGCCACGTGACATCTTCCTACCAATTAGAAAGAAGAAAGGTCTTGGTGTTAAATCGAGAACCTCGGTTAGGCAGTCTGCGCTTGGATCCCACCAAGGTAACACTTGCTCTAAAGATCTCTCTCCGCTCATCCCATTCCTTCTTGACGTCAGACGCTTCTTAGTGGAATCTCTGTTTGTTTATTTCACCTTTGGCCCAGCTGTGTCGCCTTCCACCACGACTGCACGGTAGAGTTGACATCGAGGTTCGTCTAGCATCAGGTAACACTGGTCCCAGAGGTCCCAAGATATCACATATATAGTTTGAAGTCGCGACATCTGGCGGTCGACTTACAGAGTAGGTTGATATCTAGGAAATATAATTTGAAATTTAATAATTTTTTTATATAACATATATATATTTATATATTTATTTTCAGCGTGTATATATAATTAGCTGGAAGTCATACTTATAGTTCTCCAGTTGAAGGCCATGTTGACCCGAAAGATAGAAAAATAAAAATAGTTAATAGAAATCTGACCCTGGACTTCTTGTTGATTTGTTAAATAACACAAGGTAATAAGAACAAATCTAATTATGTGAAAAAATAGTACAAATGTGGTATTGTACTGGGATAAGTTGCATAAATTAAGATGCCCTTTTTTCAAAATCCAATAATGTTAAATACAATTTAACACCATGGTTTGGTGATGATGAACGAACAGGAACTACCATGAATGGATCTAATATTTTCAAGAAGGAATAAAAGATAACGGCGACGAGATTCTTTATGTAAACGATAAAATATTGGCAATCTTTCGGACAATAAGATTCTTTAACAAGGCTGTAATACGAAATTATTTTCTGCTTATCTGCTATCTCATTTACACCCTTGATAACAGTACTATTTAAAAGCCTGCTGTAATATATTTTCTCATTCATTACTTTTATCGGATGATAATAACAACATTGTTATCAAATCGTCTTATACTATTTATCTATAATTCAATATAATGTGTGTGCGGCCTATGATTGTAAAACGACATTTAGAAATTATCCCGCATGTATTTCTTTTGAACGAAAAATCTAAATTTATTTTAAGGAGAAATAACGATTATTTCTAACCTTAGGGATGAAGTATGAAATGATGAATTGTGAAGAGTAATGATAAACTGAAAAATAAAGTGTCCAGGGATGAGAACTATTTATCTATCATTTGGGAAATCATTATCCAGGGATAAGTTCCTTATTTAAAATACAATATAACGCGGCTGATGATTGTAAAACGAATATTGCAATTATACCGCGAATGTTTCTTTTAAACAAAAGAATTCCCGCCCCTGGACACTTTTATTTTTCCGTTCGCCATTACTCTTCATGTTTTCACCCTTTCATACTTCATCCTTAAAGTTAGAAATAGTCGTTATTTCTCTTTAAAATAAATTTCGATTTTTGTTTAAAAGAAACATTCGCGGTATAATTGCAATTTTCGTTTTATAAGTTCCTTATATAAATAATTTTTAGCAGATCTCTCTTTATTTTACATTAATTTATCTAGATTTATCCTTATTTATATCTTATTTTATTCATATTTATTCTATATTTAACCTTATATAACCATATATATAAACGATTAATAAATCCGTTTCAATCTCTCTATTATTTATATGTATCAATTATTTTATATAATTACATCTATTTATATTATGATGCATTAGCGCGCCATCTGAGAATCATACGCGTCTATAATAGTTTCGAATTTTGACATATATTTATATTTTAATATAATTATCATTATTTAATCTTATTTATTTTCAATTTTGTATTTAATCCTATATATAATATTATATGAAAGATATAATAAAAGTAGTTTCAATATCAATCTCTCTTTCTCAAGATTTCGGATCTTGATGTTCTAATACACACAGGAGGGTTAATAACAAAATTGAAACCTTGTTGTTGAATGTTTTAATTAGTGATCAATATTGTGGAAGGCTTGAGAGAAAGATAGAAGAGAGAGATATTTAAGATTGGATATATTTTTATTAATTGTACATATAACAATATATAGGGTTAATAGGAGAACAAAAAAGTGAAATTAAATATTATTTTCATCAGAGGAATCCCACTGATGGTCGTCTGGTATAATGTCACATTCCGCCCTGAAGTCGGACAACGTTCCGCGTAGATTGGACATCTCCCCGACATGTGCTATTGCCATGTCGAGGAATTGCTTCAGAACAGACCTCTGCTCAGGCGACAGGTACTCGAGGATGTCCCCCCTGTTAGAAGAGGAGACAACAGCTATCTCCTTCCTATAATAGTCTCTGTACAGAGGTTCTAGGATGGTGAGAGAGAGCAAAGAGAGAGATTTGATAAAAATGACTTATACACGAAACCTATCCTTGTATGGTTTTCCCAAACGATTGTTACAAGTTATTAAAATTTTTGAGAAAGGTACAATACTATGGTCAAATAAGTATGCCTCACTCTCTCATCAAAGAAACTCTTTATTAATATTTTTATGTTATTAATCTCTTTTTATCATATTATTTATGCTAAAATAATAATTAAACCAAGATGGGAGTAACTCTAAATTGATGTTGAGGATTTTTTCAAACTAATTGGCACCTAAACAACTGTACCATTACATCGTCGTATGCCACATAATCGCACAGCTTTTTGCCTATTTTTGCCATGGAGGAAAATCATTAGTTTGCTCCATCAATAAACCAACTTGTTACACCACACACGCACGAAAATCCTTGAAATTCCGATGATATTGGAAAAACAAGAAAGAACCATTTTATGATATCTGATGAAATCTTCCACTATATCATAGAATGCAAATATTTAGGTAAAGAAAGAGAAAAAACTCTTTAAAAAACCTTCTGGAGATTTAGCAACCCACTGAAGACGCTGAGAACTATTTCAGAAAAGAAAAATATAGCAATAGAACTCTATAATTTCTACAGATCAATTATAAATATAATTATACACAAAAGAGGTAGTGAGGAAAATTTTAGAACAGATGTGTAAATAAATCCCTTTTCAAACAAAGGCTCACGTGCACATGGGGAAAGGGAAGGGGAAAAAATTACTGTATTATTTTGTTGTTGTATGGCGAATCCATACAGGGCAATGGGTCCAATAAAAGCCTTTTTGTTGTTATTGTTTGAAAGAACCATTTGTGTTAAGTTTATATACGTGTTTCTAACAAGATATTTACTTTTAGATTTCTTCTTGGTGCGTCGATTTTTTTTGTTGTTGTTGTTGTTATAGAGTGTATGTATTTAATAGAAAAATCCCTTGTATTAATACTAAGGTGAAATCATCAGGTCCCCAGGTGCAAATTTATTTTTATTATTATTTCATTTAGTTTTCTATAGCTTTCAAGCATGAAATCCCTTCTGCAGGAATAAATACGATGCAAAAAAATCGCCAATAGAATCAGAATCCTAAAAGTTTGTTCCTGGGGGGCTGATTATTTCACCTTAGAGTGTATATATGTTATATAAAAATATTATTTAAATTAAAATCATATTTTCATAGATTCAAATATTCTGCTAAATCGACCGCCAGAGGTCACGCTTCCCCTATAAAAACTCATTGTTGTTGTATCCCGATGGCCGGCTCAAACCTTTTGTACATTATGTAAATAAGTTATTCATTTTTTTATTCTTACGCCTTAAGCCAGGCGGTACTTTTACCAAATTATGTTTTTCATATTTATACATTCTTTAGCACAATTAAAGCAACCTCTGATCAAAACCATTATTATTATTCCCACGACTGCACCATCATAGCTTAATCCTCAAGATAACCAAAATCAAAATAATCCAAAATAAGCAGGAAATCGAATTTTTTATATTATAACATATATACATAAGGTTGTCTCAAAAGTTCGTAAACAATGTGCAAAAAAAAATTGAAATATCAATATTATTCGCCAGTATGTATGTCTTTGTATCATGTATAAAGTAATTGTATTATGTATTAAGAAATATAAGAAAAACAAGTAATAATAAAAACTTTTTAAGAAAAACACGAACTTTTAGGACAACCATATATTAACAGCTTTCATATCTTAGCCTTTTTCTCAACCTGTAATTACAAGCTGAGAAAGGACAAGAGCCGAAAGAGAAATCAATAAAATACTGTATATTATAAGAAAGGCATCTCCCGTTCCTGAAACTTCACTAATAGAAGATGCCTTTATCCTTATATTGATCAACCTGATCCCAGTACAATTTCACTCTGGTACTATTTTGTCATTTAAAAATATAGTTTTAAAAAACTTGCACTAACTCATCTATATGAATCGAGTCAATTACATACACAAAATGTTATATATTATATTTTCTATTTAAAATAAAAACATATTTTAAGATAAGGTAAAAAGCAATTGATTAGGTAATGTGTTTATTTTATAAGAGAGAGAGAGAGTTTATATAAAAATATCAAATTATGGGTCATTTAAATTATATGATATACACACACATACAGCTTTATTAATACCACCGGTCTTATACAGATTCACCACAGGAAGGAAGCAAAGATGGAGCTCCTATACTCTAGGCAGCGCAGAGCCCAACAGCCTCCAGGTCCGACGCATGTCCAGTGGCCACAGAATCTACCGTGCATAGGCTAGCGTATCACTGAACAGGCTAGTGTGTAATCAGCCACGTTCTAGTCTTCGCTTTCCTCATCCAAACGGACCACGACATTCGGCGATTCAATTAATCTCCTCCGAACGGTCACTGCGGCCTTGTAAAATTTATATAAACCAAAGAAAAGACCTTGATCAAACATCATTCATCCAATTATATATTTGTTGACAATCGAATTTAGACAAGGATAATTCGCATAAGAGTTCTTTTCCTTGATTCTTCAAGCAAAAGCAAACAAATTATATGATATAAGCTTCATTAAAAAACCCATGGAAGTTTTTTTTTTGTTCCCAGTAAAGGTTTTAGATGATGTTTTCTATACTGGATACATATATAATGTTTGTCTTAGTTCACCAATTTTATAAGTAGTGCAAATAAATGGTATAGAAAAAATAAATAAACACATAAAATTTAATATTTTATTCACGTATCAAATATGTAGAATTCATTTTAAATAAGAGATAATATAAAAGGATATAAGATAACTATAGTTATAAATTATTATAAAGTTATTATATAAAGAGATATGGTATAATAAAAATATTTACAAATAATTAAATCAGAGATTCTTTGATCATTCTCAATTTTAAATATTTTATTTACACAAATATATATTTTTCGAAAATAGAGCAATCCATTAAAAAAATCTCAAATTAAAAAGGTATATATTAGATCAAAATATCATTTAATTTACCAATATTTCAGTTGGCTGAACGCCAACCTTTTTCAAGGTATTATAACATATTAATGTGTGACGTTATGTGGCGCTGAGTTTGTTGTTGACACACATAAATATGTTATAATACCTTGAAAAAGGTTGTTGTTCAGCCAATTGAAATATTAAAACAGAGTAGATTATAATATTATTATAAGGTATATTACAGGTAGAATAAATATTTTGATCCAATGTCTTTTTAATTAAACAAATATATATAGATATATTTTGGATATAGTTATTGTACATTATAGGCGTAAATTTTAACTGCTTTCTTTTTACAAAGTCCTTAATAAAGACTTATATATGCATGTACCATATGTGATTACCTGTGTTTTTATTCATTAATTTATTTTAAATTTATATTTTCTGTTTTCCTTTAGACATCATACAAATCTACGCATAAAATAATTGTCTTAATTAATCTATTTATGTGTTTATATAAAACAACATCAATTTATTTTTTAATGTTAATAGATCTCTTTTATAGTTTTCAATCTTTCTAAGATAGTGAATGCCTGCATATATAGTCTATATTTCAAATGATTCAGAGTTTTTGGTTGACTTGGATGGGTGATTGAATCAAAATTTTTGCATCCTTCTTCTTTTTATGGGGTAGAGCGTATCGCATCTTCTCCCAGAAAAAGCGCTCATTCCATTCCAAGTAAGTTTTAGTTTGGAGCAGGAATTGCAGTTCAGAATCTAGAGTAGATTTGTCAGGAAGTTGACCTTTAATGACAATGATCATTCTGTCCTTCTTTTCTTCCATCATTTGCTGATAGGCTGTTTGGAACTCCATAGCAAACCAAGGACTATTCAGGAAAACTTCACTCAAGATCATCACCGTCCTCCTACTCTCTTGGACAGATTGTATTACATTGGCCGAGATCAAGTTTCCAGGCGTCCAATCCCGCTCGTGGATACAGAGAGTGTAGAATGGAGCCTTGGACTCGAGTTCAGCGCTTAGTTCTACCGCGACATCTCGATCCTCGTGGCTGTAACAGATGAAGGCGTCGTACTTCTTGTCTTCATCCATCTCTTCTTCATTGTATAAACATCGAAATAGTTTATATGCGTGGATATATAGGTAGGCCAAGACTATTTGCTTGTTCTTGTAATAGAATATAAGAATAATTAATACTATTAATAGTATGCTAGCTGGAATTATAATTGCGATTACAATAAAATAGTCTGCTACTTTTGTATTAGGAGGACAAAGAATGTTCAATGGGATTTCATCAATTCTTGGGTAAACATATTTTCCTTTTTCTATAATAGGATCTTCACAGATTATATTTTCAGGGTCTTGCACTTTACCTTTCAAAGATATCAACCAATATCTCATACTTGTCAAATTACAATTGCATTTCCAGGGATTGCTTGCAAGTTTTATTTTAAAATCACCATAGGAGGCTGAATAATTGAAGATATTTGGCGAAAGCCAACTGAGTTTGTTGTTTTTCAAATTTATATATTCCAATGAAGGTGGTAATTCCCAATTATCAGATATGATTTGGTTGTTTTCAAAGGACATTTCCCTTAGATGTTTCCAATCTGGTTTGGATAAACCAGAAATAGATGAAATTTTATTGTTATTCATTAAAAGAATACTAACATTTCGAACAACCCTTGTTGGAATGGTTTCAAGATGGGAATTAGAACAATCCATGAATGTGGTTTTATCGACCTCTCTGGTATAGCATTTACATTCTTCTGGACAATTCTCTTCGACATCGCAAATAAACTTGTTATTTGCAACAACATGAAGCTCTATATCTTTAAGATTAGGGGGGTTTGTGCACGTCAAATATTCTCCATTTTCCTGTTCGAAAATGTTTTTGTTTGTTTTGTAAAATTCATAAAATTTGAAAATTTGACAATCGCAATTCAAAGGATTGTTTAGTAAATTAATTTTTCCTCCATACGTCGACCCACTAATTTGACTAATATTTACGTGCTCGATTTCATTATGACTTACATCTAAATTCAAAGCAGAATTTTCATATTTAGGAATATCTAAATACTTTAATTTGTTATGACTCAAATTGATCTCTCCATAGCGGAAATTCTGAAATATATATTCAGTTGAGGTTAATTTATTTCCAGATAAATTCAAAGTATACATATTGATTCTTCTAAAAATATCTTTTGGCAAAAATAGCAATCTATTATTGCTAAGGTCAATTCTATTTATAGAAACTAATTCATCAAAAGAATGTTCTTCAATGGAATCGATATCATTGTCACTAATAGATAAAGACAAAAGACGAGAAAGACTTTTAAACATGCCTTTTGTAATCTTAGATATTTTATTATCATTTAAATCTAAATATTCTAAATAGGTTTGATTCGAAAATGCTCCATCAGGTATAATTTGAATATTATTATTTTTCAATTTTAATGTAGTTATCCGTTGGTTGAATTTGAAGGTATTGACGGTGAGTTTAAAAATATTGTTTGATGATAAATCTAAATAACTAACATTATGAACAGGGGCAAATAAATTGTCAGGAATTTCAGTAAATTTGCATTTACTCAACCCCAAGTCGCTCAAATATCCAAGACCCTTGAAAAGATGTTCTGGAATATTATTTACAATAGGGTTATCACTCATATCAAAAATATACAGCTTGCTCGTATTTTTAAACCATTCACCAGAAATTTCGCTGAGTCTATTGCCTCTTACAATTATTTTGTAAACATCAAGTAAACCATAAAAAGCTCCTGGAGATAATGAAAGAAGATTATTTTGAGTTAGATCAAGATACCTAACAGCCTTCTGATCATCAAAAATATGTTCTGGCAATACTGTTAATTTATTTCTTGGGATTAGCATATTCTTTATTCCAAACTGACCTTTAAAAATCTTTTCTGGAAGGGATTCTAATTTGTTATCCCCTAAATCAATATGAAACAAATTGAGTTTGAAGAATACATCTTCCGGAAGAAAGGTGAGGCTATTGAACCCTAGGCTCACTGAAGATACATTAGTGAGGGAGTCGAAAAAGTTGGATGTCAATGTTGTTAAAAGATTATTGCTAAGATCTAAAAAGGTAAGGTATGGAAGATTCTGGAAAATGTCTGGATTGATTATTGTAGCGGTTTTTGAGCTGAAAATGAGGGTGCGGACTCTGAGGTTGGTTAGCATATCTGAGAAAGGCATTGGTGGGAGGCTGCAGGATCTAAACATGAAGGTCTCAAACTGAGCCATGTCGTAGTATTGAAGCATGTTCTTGCGATAAGGATTGGCACCCCAGCATTTTAACGTCAAGGCTGGTGTAGGCATGTACCAAGTCTCGTAAGTGAATCCTAGAGAGGTGTCGCCATTCTTGGAACATCCCTGGGCCCAGTAGGCCATAGTTTCTGTAACCTTTTGGCTCCATCCACAGGTAAATCCTGGATTTGGCGTTGTAGGATAGGCATCCGTCACCCACACCAACAAACCTGGAAATACATCGTTTTCAATAATCATACTACTTGATTAATATTGGCATATAAGCATATATAAAATTTGGCATCAGATAGAGCTTTATTCGTTTTATATATGTTCTCCTGTAGAAGGGCAGAGATGCCTGAAGGCTTGAGACTGCATTGATAAAATAAAACTCTTATCTCCAGAAACCTTTTTAAATATTTAATAAAATATATTTACAATCAAAAATATTAATTCTTTATATCAAAAGATCAAGTAGGGAAAAGAATCAATCATTTTATATGTTTGCAATGCCCTTCTAGGGGGAATTAACACAATATATATATATAAGGATGTGAAAAACGTCTCAAAACAGGAAATGAGACACGAGATACAATCTTTGCCTGGCTGGAAATTTACTCCAACTAAATTATTTTTATTTGTTTATATGTAAAATTGTAAAAATAATGTTAAATAAATATGGCATAGCCACTTATTTTAGCAACCATGCCAATCTCGGTTCTTGGCTGAGAAACCCAATTACCAAAAATATTAGTTCCAATCCCCTATCTAAATCTAATGCAATCTATTCTGTCAAATGTAACCAATGTAATGCCACATATGTAGGAGAAACCAGTAGGACAATAGAGACCAGACTAAAAGAACACGAGAGAAACATAAGATATAAAGACAATATATCCTTAATATATCAACACACCTGCACCACTGGACACACATTTAATCGTAAACAAGCAATAGCCCATTATCATGACATAGAATTAAAGCAACAACGATTATTCCTGGAAGCACTGGTATCATCAAAAATAAATAGCATCAATAGAAAATTTGACCTCCCAGCCCATTATAACAATATCCCTGACAAATAATCTAAATATTAATAATTATTGGAATGTATATATATGGTAATTTAAGCCAAAAACCCCATATTGTATATAACTTGTAACAAGATTTTATTATTGAATAATAGAAACACATCTGTAAATGATTATACGCATGATTGACATGTGTCATTACATCATCATATGTAATGTAATTTGTACAAACTGAGGATAAATAAATAAAACTCTGTAATAGATTAAGAGTTGAGCTAAAGAGATAGAAGTCAAAAACGTCTAAATTCGAGATAGATGGAAGTCACAAAACAACAAGGTCTAAAGATAGATTGGAAACTGTCAGGACGGCGCCAGTGTACAGTTTCACCAGAAGATCCACGCCCCTGTCGCATAAGGCCCCCGTCTTAACTTATCTGTTCACGGAACTTTCTTAGTGCAACTGTGTCTTCGTTTTTTGTGTGGACATCCCCAAGCTTTCCACTCTGCCTCGACCACGACTGCCTGTACTTTGTGAGAACTTTTAAAGGTCTTCCTAGGTGCAGAGAGGTACTGGAAAACTCCTTATCCTGACTGTTCATCTCGGTTAACACACCATAGTTTAAGTCGACTGGATACCTCATCACATTATAGTCGACAGGATTCTACAAGAGGCTACCAGACCTCACCCACATTACAGTTAGTCGACAGGATGACCAAAACGAAGGATGACACAACGAAGAATGTAAGAAGCCTGTCCAGATAGAAGGGAGAAAGAGCGAAGATGGAGGAACAAACCGACCATTCCAACGAAACGACCAAGCAAACTCTCCCCCAAAAAGATATATTTACGGAAGATACGCCGCCCCAAGGGACCTCCGCAGTGCCGCAAACAAAGATCGCCAACGCCGAGAGCTGTCTGACCACTCCAACGACACAGTCTAAATTCCCGCAAGTCATGGAAATCGAGGAGCAGAATGGCGCAAACCCTGTGACAAGTTCCACACCTTCAACCTCACATCGTCGAGACAATGCTCAAAGCGACAAGCCGCAAACGACTTTATAGAAGTTACAAGCTTCTACAAGGTCTACATGGAGCGACTTCCACGTCAGCAGGAAAACAACCAGAGACCAAGTTTCCTGACTGAGCAATAATCACACAATTGTACGTTTTTTAAAAAAACCTACCTTAACCTTATCCTCAAGTTCACAACTTGATTCCCCATAAATTTTGTATTTATATTTTCACTTTAAGCATTTTAAAATCAATTTTTACCTTTTTATATCATTTTTTATTCAATTTTAAAAACTTTCACACTCTCATTTATCAAATTTACTTTAATTGTTAATTATAAATTTCAAGTTATTACTCTCAATTTTACTTTTAAAAAATATATTTCGCCCATCACGCATTTTTTACTAATTTACTAATCTTACATGCCTTTCTTAAATTCACCTAAAATGGCATTATCCAAAGCACAACTTGAAAAAAAATCGTTATTATTTTTTTTTAAATCATCACTATTTTTTAAAATCTCTCATTCATCATAATTCTAAACTTATTTTTGTTTTTCTTATTAGTTATCTTTATACCAAAACACACATTTCTTAATCAAATACTTAAAAATTTTCAAAATAATTGTCTTATTCACCATTTACACTAAATGACCCAATTCAAAATATTCTTGTCGCTATCACGACATTGCCCTTTTACAAGGATCATTTTCACGCTACCATAATCAATGATTTAAAAAATATATTCAAATTTTAAATATAAATCAACATAGGTAAAACGCATTTTCTAATTTCAAAATGGAAGGGGGCAATATCTTCAAAATCACAACTAGAAAAATAACATATCTCCCCAAAACAAGTTAAAATAAAAATCCCGTCAACTACCACGCCAGTAGCTAAATTAGGTCACCGCCCGCCAAACCTAATACAATCGTTAATATTCGAGGATAAATACACTCGCTTGTCTTTTTCTTTTACATGCATATTTAATCATCGAAAATTCTCTCTCAACAAAATAAACAACACCCTCTCGCATCACTTTCTCCAATCGGCAACAATTTAGCGCGCGACTTAGCAACAAAACCCATTTCGAGCCACACAAGCTCCATATCGTCGCAACAAAATTTCGCACTAAACGTGCCACATCCACTAACAATATAAAAACCTCTCGATATGTGTTCGTACAACCACCAGCCATGACTTTAGTAAATTTGTTATTTATGGTGAAACAGGTTAGATTTTGTACCAAACTATGACTTCACGTGACACCTTTCCATTCAATTCACAAGTGTCACAAGGCAACACAACAAATTTTTCTCACTTTTCAGGCCAAAGACGCCTTCACGCCTGTGACACTTCTCACCTCAAAGCGTGTCCACGTCGAAAGTCATATATTTCACTCACTTCTAGCCTGAAATCATCGTATGACATTTTTACTAAGTCTAAACAACTTCGAAAACACAACCACTAACGAACATCGAGAAAACTATATTTTCAAATAGGCAAGAAATATGCCAATCTCAACAAAACAAGAGAGAGAAAGTCAGTTTCAAGTACATGACAAAAATAGCAAACACCCCTCAAGAATGACCGCCAGTAAGAGGATCCCCGAATCTATTTCAGTTACATATCCCCCATTCAACGTCCTCCATCCTTCACAAAGCTATCAATTTGACCGCCATGATCATGATCGCCATTTTTTTTAAACAAATGTTTCACACTAATCATTTAGATTTCCTCGAGAATCTCACCAACACCTTAATCACAACACAACATACATTAAACATTTTACATATTAATTGATATCACCAATTAAAACAACTTGGTTAAGTCTTATATAGACTTTATGACGCAAAAGAGAAATCATTCTCTACATATCACCATTTTGGACAAATGAAAATGTCATTTCACGTATTCCCAGTTCCAGAGAGTCATAGAAACACCGATGTTTACCAATGGGATATGATCCAGTTACACACCACAGTTGTATATTTTCTTCAAAATAGACAATTTTTGTTCAATTTTCAACTACCCATCATTTATCCAATCATTAATAACCTTTAATTACATTCTAATTTTTGTATAAAATCTTGAATATTTTTTATTTATTTTTACCTTTCAATTATATAATCAATTTTTATTCCAACATTATTTTAAAGAAAAAAAAACTTAATCAAATTTACTTTTATTTTACATGATATTATTTTAGTATTGCAAAACATTTAATTGTTTCAATAATCATTTTCAATTCATTATTATATTTTTTATATATTACATGTTTGATTTTGTCCACTTACACTTTTATTACCCGCAATCATATTTCTATATTTTTATTCACTATATTTTAAATTTGTTTAAATAGCTTTATTATATGACAATGTTTATCATTAACTATCGGGCATCTACAACAATCGCTTACAACAATCATATTCTTTAACCAATTCCCTATACTTTTTCATCACTATCTATTTCAGCCATTGCTTCAAACCATCGTAGACAAAAGGCAGTACTGCTTGACAATTTTTTATTTTTTTATTTCGTATTTCAACAAACTCTTTGAACACAGTTCCCCAGATTTAAAAACCCCAACTTCTGGTCTGAACACGCTTCAAGAGTTCATTTCATTCATCCGCAGAGCACAATCACCAACGCATGCACAAAGCGTTCACTTTTTTCAACTTTCAATTTATTTTTTCAGCTCTAGCGGACCACAATCAACCTTTGATTTCGAGTCAAGTCAGAACACCTACTGTCGCTACAACAATTCAACTTATCGCATGGCTCTACCACCCCTTTCAATCATATTAATAAGCAACTTTTCTTCAACAACTTTTAACCCAATAATCCTAAAATTGTGACAAAACACGGTAACCCTTATATAGGATCGCAAGTGAAACATTGCCAAGGAAGACGCTCAAGTCTATATCCTCGCTTTGCACCTGGATATGATTATTTGGTTGCATGTGTAATGCTTACAATTGCATATTCTTCAACTGCTGACCCATTCTAACGCCCGCCAATAATATTTCACAATTTTTATATTATCATTTTATTTTAATCATCATTTTTTAAAAATCAAACAAAAATGTCATTTTTATTTCACTTTTATATAATCAATATTATAACTTTTTAATTGAACAAGCTTTATTATTATTATTTTCAGATATATCCAAACAAATCATCTTGTTATAGCCCTTTTTAACCCTCACAGTTTAAATTAATTAAAAGAAATTTCAATTACTTCCCTGTGTTAGAGAGGCTTTACCCGCTTAAACCCGGATAAACCCTTTCACTCCCGGGACCCATCTATGGCAATTTTAAGCCAACAACCCCATATTGTATATAGCTTATAACAAGATTTTATTATTGTATAATAGAGAGAAACACATCTGTAAATGATTATACGCATGATTGACATGTGTCATTACATCATCATATGTAATGTAATTTGTACAAACTGAGGATAAATAAATAAAACTCTGTAATAGATTAAGAGTTGAGCTAAACAGATAAAAGTCAAAAACGTCTAAATTCGAGATAGATGGAAGTCACAAAACAACAAGGTCTAAAGATAGATTGGAAACTGTCAGGACGGCGCCAGTGTACAGTTTCACCAGACGACCCACGCCCCTGTCGCATAAGGCCCCCGTATTAACCTATAAATACAGTCACTTGTCAGTCAGTTCACCATCAGCGGAAGCCCACGTCGGTTGTCACCAAGGTCCTCCTCATCCACCATGTAGACCAGTGAGTACTCTTCTATCTCCATCTTTCGCTCCTAGCTCAACTTTTATCTGTTCACGGAACTTTCTTAGTGCAACTGTGTCTTCGTTTTTTGTGTGGACATCCCCAAGCTTTCCACTCTGCCTCGACCACGACTGCCTGTACTTTGTGAGAACTTTTAAAGGTCTTCCAAGGTGCAGAGAGGTACTGGAAAACTCCTTATCCTGACTGTTCATCTCGGTTAACACACCATAGTTTAAGTCGACTGGATACCTCATCACATTATAGTCGACAGGATTCTACAAGAGGCTACCAGACCTCACCCCCTTTACATATATATTTAATCCCAGTATAATTTCTATCACTTTAGCTGGTAACAGTCTGATGCACGCCCGCGAGAGCACATGCTAATAACAAAAGTTTTCAATTATTCTGTATAAATATTATTAAGAGATTGTACATAGAATATCAGCCCGTTGAAGAGCAGTATATTTGCTTGAAAGCTTGCAAATTTAAATTAAAAGAAAACTTTTACCTGATATTAATTTTTACTTTTTCAAAAAATAATGTTATATGCATATTTTGCATATTCAGATTATATAAAGGATTCAAAGTATAACCATTCTGTTTTTGATGTGTAACGTTAACATCGAGACATTCTATTTTATAGGTATAGACATAGGATATGTGAGGCGCAAAACACAAGATAATAAATTAATAAAAAGGAACTTGCATAAAAGATATATATTGATTGAAATTTTACCGTAAGGGAGGGGGGAATTGATCTATAAAAAAAGCAAAGGTTTTGTCAAGAAATGCGTCCAAGTAAAATAGATGACGTCTAGATTTGACGTTTATTTTGACGGGAGAGACGACCTTTGCTTTTAATATCAACACCTGACCTTTTATTTTTTTCTATTGTTTTCTCATGTGTTAAGCGTATTTACGCAAGTTTGGCATAAATACCCATTTTTTGGTTTCTCAATATTTATTTACCGAATTATGGAAATATACATCTCCTTCTGTTCGCAGACGACATCGTACTTCTCGGAGAATCCAAGATAAATTTACAAAAAAAGATCAATGTACTCAGAAAATACTTCGAAGATAATTTTTTAACACTGAACCAGAGCAAATCAAAGGTTATGGTGTTTAGAAATGGAGGTCGAAAGGCCCGATCGGATGTTTGGTTCTGGGGACAATTGTCTCTCACTATAACATCTAAATACACGTATCTGGGTTACCAGCTGACAGCGTCAAACTCAACTCAACAGGCGGCAAAGCATTTTAAAAACAAGGCGCTAAATGCTATTAATGCGGTCTGGGCAATATCGACTAAAACAAGAATCAATTCTATCATATCCTCACTCAAGCTTCTAGACTCAATGGCTCTGTCAACCTTGCTCTACGCAGCTCCAATTTGGGCAAACAACCAAAAAAAACTTGATTGACAGGGTACAAGACAATTTCTTACGGAGACTTCTAAATTTACCCAGATATACTCCTGGTTTTATTCTACGTATGGAGTGCGGAAGAACGTCACTGGGAGTTACGGTGCTAAAACTTACACTCGGGTTCTGGCTTAGAATTCTAAAAATGAACAGCAGCCGACTCCCCCATATATGCTTAGCTCAACTATATGAAATATCAAGAAATAGAAATATATATATTGGACTTGCGGAAAGTTTGGCCAGCATACTCAACTCAACAGGATTTTCTTGGTTAATTAACTGCAACGATGCAAGGATTATTCAGCAAGAAATACCTTTAATAACTGAAATTGCAATAGAACAATCTATTCAAAGTGACCAGGCAAAAATAGAGAATTCTAAATTTTACTCCCACTATAAGTATTTACACAGTTCATTCCGAATTGAAAACTATTTACTTAGCAACTTTCCATTCCCAGTAAAACGCTATATCGCACAACAGAAAATACTATATTCGTTTTTCAAGGAAAACCATACAAACATTTTCAAAGAGGGTGATAAGATTTGTGATCTCTGCAAAAAAAATATGGAAACTGAACTATCTCATTACATCTATGAATGCCAAGATATTAGTGAGGAGAGAAGGACATTCTTTTCAATGGTAGACACCAGCCAACTTAGGTCAATCCAAATGATGTTAACCATGGCCCAAACAAGCAGACAAGTTGCTCAGGCCCTATATAATTTTTACAAGGCAGTAGGTGTAAAGAGGAAGAAAAAAGATCTTGGAAGCGATTGTTCTTACACCTCAGAATGATGACGAAACATCGAGGGGCCATCGCGTTATTATTATAATTGTATATAGTTGCGGAACTACTGGTTTCCTGTGCTGCTCTTTTCCTGTTATTGCACCTTGTACGGAGAATCTGTATAAGACAAATGTCTTAATAAAGGCTTTGTGTGTGTGTGTGTGGTTTCTCAAGAAGCCTCTGGGACCAAAATATTTTTGGTCGCAGTGGTACAGACTGCTCCACGCTGACCAACGCCAACCAGCGCGAAACGCGTTCGTGGATGGCTTTTCTTGATTTATCAAGAAAATAGGTTGGCCAAATATCAGGGAGCAGGCTAAATCAATGTTTAGTTGATTTCTGTTCCACTAGATGGCTCTCTGACATCTAAAAAGCACATGTGCTCCTGGTTAGGATATACCTTCTTTATTTTTAATATCAACACCTGACCTTTTATTTTTTTATATTGTTTTCTTTTTCTATAGCGAATAGGAAAATTATAGCTATCTTAATATGCGTATATTCTAGCTTTTTTATTGTTTAATAGACAAATTATTGTTGCGTGAGCGTTGATATTGTCGCGTCTGTACCCTACCGGTTTCTTTGCGACAACGCCGCTTCCTCCTTCGTGGATCACCTACTCCGGCTCCCGTTGCTCTTCCCTGCAGCTTTTCCCCGCAGGCCACCCAAAGACGTCCCTGAGTTCCACCTCTCCAGTGGAAAACTCCCTTCCTCTGGCAGTATCTCTCGGCCTTACCACTGGTGGGGGGACACGAGAGACTTACCAGAAGAGTAGCAGCAGCCTGGCGATGATGGCAATGGCGAGAGTAACGACAGAAGGCGGCACGGAGACTTGAAGCACTTCCTTTTTTATTGTCATCCACTACCAACATTACATCCAAATGAGATAATAGACAATGTGTATTTACATTATTTTACATCCTGGGGCCAACATAAAGTGTATTTACAGTTACCTCCCCAGGAAACGGGACCACAGCAGTCGGCGACTCCCACATCAGCCAGCAAGGGAAACAGGCGAAAGCGCCATCTATTGGCGGAGGTTGTAATCGTTTGGAGGCCTTACACGTAACAATATTTATATTTTGAGGCACTGCAAATATCCCTCATTGCCTCTCTTGTATTTTATCAGTTGAAAAAATATTGTTCTCATCAAATAAATTGCCGTGTCTCTCATCTGGGTTTTCCCCTATTTTCGACGTGACTCTAAATATAAAAATATTTACCCTCTATCGATTAGATCTTAGAATTTCTCCTATGTATATATTGCGAAATATTAAACAATCCATATGAAATTCACTGATATAATGACGAGGTTATATTGTATCATATATTTTATTAATATCCTCCGATAATTCGACACGACAGATTGCCTATCTATTTGTAAGAGAAGTTCTCTATAAACCTTCTGTACACAATTGGGAATAGAAAGGTTCAAGAGACCTTTTCTTATACAAAGATGAGAGATGTGTGATTAGTCTTGTCGAATTATCGGAGACCATCAATAAAGTAAAACGACATTTGAAAATTATCCCGCATGTGTTTCTTTTGAACGAAAAATCAAAATTTATTCCAAGGAGAAATAACGATTATTTCTAACCTTAGGGATAGTGGGAATGCCTAGTGGGCATGGCATCTGCCCGTTAAGCGGAACACTGTGGGTTCGATTCCCCATCCCTGGACACTTTTATTTTTCCGTTTATCATTACTCTTCATAATTCATCCTTTCATACCTCATCCCTAAGGTTAGAAATAATCGTTATTTCTCCTTAAAATAAATTTTGATTTTTCGCCAAAAGAAACACATGCGGGATAATTTTCAAATGTCGTTCTACTAATATAAACTTAACCTAACGTATCGATAGGTCAGTGCATGTGTAGATCACAACCTTAGAATTCTCTCAAAAACCTTCGGCAAAGACACAAAATGTAAAAGAAATGAAGAATCCACTCCCCAGCATATACTGAAATGTCATAAGTTGGACAATCACTTGAAACAGTAGATTGTAAAAAGTACAAAATCGCATGAGGCAAATTGAAACTTAGAGGAAACTCTTTCCTTCACGTTTTTTATACTTTTTACAATCTACTGAAATGCATTGTGATGGATGTGGACACGTGCTATTCATATATAAGGAATATCACGGGCCGCATTATATTGCCACGTGGAAAATTAGGGAAGATAAAACTTCGGGGTGACACAGCAATTTATTTAAGGGAAGAACAAACTAGGAATGATAAACAAAAGATAAGCAATGAGAGTTGTTTACAGAGTAACAAAATATAAACATAAAAAATGATACTCTGTTACTACAAGTGTAAAATAATAAATTACTTCTCTCTCTCTCTCTCTCTCTCGCTAACAATATTATATTCCTCAATAAAGTATCGAAGATAGGCCAATCATCATTGTAGATGTATACATGACTTGACTGCTGGAGACAATGATGATATCTAGGATATGGAGGTCAATGACACATTTGAGCATTCATGTGGAGGAATCTTCCTCAATGATACCAATGACATTGCAGAATGTTACCTCAGGCCGGTGTCATAATAACACAGTGATAACTGATGTGGTATATCCTGAATGGAACGATTTTACTGAAAAAAAATGTCCATCTACATTGAATAGTTGTCTAATTTATATTTTGACGTGGGGTGTACACCACTTTTGCTAAATTTCCATCTAAATTTGGCCATAGAGAAATCACCTAGCCACCTAAAATATAACACTTCTTTAACAGATTCTGAAGATTTAATGAATTCCTTGCTGTTTTCATGAAATCAAAGCCTACTTAGCACCCACAAGGGCCATAACCCAAAAACATGGTCTCATCGAAGGCATACTAAATTTGTCAAAGCTGATTCTGTCTCTTTTTTATCAACCGGATCCATTAGTTTTTGTTGAAATGGTTGAAATGAGCAACCAGTACATTATTAATATATTTCTTGAAAATAAAGATACTTCGGCCAGTAAATCTTTTTATTATATCGACGTTTCGACAAAAATCGTTTGTCCTCGTCAGGAGCAAACATAAATTAAACATTTAGCAAGGCGTTAAAATTCGTTCTAAAGTTCCAAGGGCGTTCTCACGTGATATTTAAAAATTTTGTACAACATCTAAAGCACGAGTCAAAAATAAATATTTAACTCGCAAAAGACCATGATTTTTAAAATAAATTATAATATACATATATATAATGAGAAATTATAAACAAAAATAAATTTAAAAATAATAATAATATTTACAAAGATATCCCAAAAGATTTACTGGCGAAGTATCTTTATTTTCAAGAATATTATTCCGGCCAGGCAGCCTCAATATTTACGATTATTAATATACTAATTTTACTAGCTAACTATGCAAATAGGAATGGGTTTATTATTGTTTGATAGGGCCATGAATAGAATATTCATATGATGTTAACAATGAGAAAGAGAAAAAAAAAACGAGAAAAAGAACTGTGTACAAAGAAGAAATTAGTTTTTGTTGAAATGGTTGAAAACGAGCAACCAGTATATTATTAATATACTAGTTTTACTAGCTAACTATGCAAATATGAATGGGTTTATTATTGTTTGTAATTCTCTACCGCTCATTAACCTGTTGAAGAACTCTCTCAGTCCACTCTGATGGTGGAGTCTTTTCCCCCGCGGTGTGTAGAAACCACCAATGAAGACCTTGTATATATATTGTCGCAATTAAATGAATAGAAGTATACTGAGGTATTTCAGGCAGGTTTTATTATTATATTAAGGCTCAAAAAGTGAATGATATCTTTCTCACCTTCAATCTAAAAAAAAAAGAGAAAGAAAAATAAACAGTTACAGAATTTATATAACATTCAACTATTAAAATATTTATATATATATTAATTAAATGGCATATTTTGGATCAAAAATAAAACAAAACATTTTATTTATTACAAATGTCAATATTCAATAGGTTATACGCCTAACTTCGTCAGGGCTTTTCTTGTTTTTGAACTGCTTTGGTTCATCACGCGACGATATATAAATATTTACAACTCTGGGGATAAAATTTAAAATATATACACACAAACAAAGAGAAATAAGATTAGACTATATATGTAAATTTATAATATATATATATATATGAAAAAACAATAGAAAAAAATAAAAGATAAGTGGGTCAGGTGTTGATATTAAAAATAAAGAAGGCATTTCCAGATCATATTTAATAATAAATAATTACTTTGACTTCACTCTAAACAAATTTCGCGACAATTTTATATACACGTGAATATTTATTCATTTATATTATATACAAGCATATTTGTATATTTCCTATTTTATTTCTGCATTAATGTCCTTAATGTTCATAATGACCATAATCTTATTTATTTATTCAACCATATATGTAGATGAATGTTAAGGTACAACTTTTATTATAGATTAAAACATAGATTAACAAGTCCACATTCAAATAAATATACCAACCATATTTTACAACCAAACACTCTTAACTTAAACCAGGATTGTGTGCGACAAAGAAAATTGGAGGAACATCATTCAATGCTAACTTCAAGTCTCTAAAGATTTGAAAATTGTTTATAACTTCCCGAATATATATATAATATATAGATATGAATTTATAAAATTAGAAGATATTAAAAAACCTATACTCATTAAAACGGATAAATTTCATTAAAAAGTGTTCACAAGATAAGACTCAATCATCAACACAATCATCTTAACAATTTAAAAATCAACCTTTAGGAGGAACTTCATGATAGTTTATCAGGTAAGTAGCAGCACACACACAACTAAATGAAATAAATATATAATAGTTTCATAAGTAATATACATGGAGTAATATATTATTTAAAAATTCTGAAGCGCAAAGAGTTCCTTGTTTTTTTTTTTAATATTTATACGAGCTTTTCGAGCATCGTATAAAAGAAACATACAAATACTCTCTTCGCCTCACAATTTTGTTATTTTAAATATAATATATTATAGTTTATTAGCCTTTAAGGATAACTAAAAGCAAAAAAATTAACTCTTAAATATTTAGAATTAATTATTAACTTTATTAACATCATGAAACGCGATATCCCAAACTCGGGATATTTGCGTCAATACCTTTCACTGCATTACAGCAATTCGGCTATATACAATCCTGTTCAATTCATTATTTTACATAAATTAAATAAAGAAAATTGTCCAAAGAGAAAAAACAAACAACAAAGCAAAACACACAGAGCAAGCATCGCAAGTTCTTTTTTTTTCTAGATTCCTTCTCTTTTTTCCAATTCAAGAGAAAGTTGTATATGTATTTACAAAATTGATCAAAATTTTTATACTTTTCTTTTTTGTCTACAAATTCATCAAGCTGTCCAATACGACCAAATCTATTGAAGGTTAATATAAATGTCTAATTACATCTTTAATAATAAAAACACCAAGCGATTAACCTTATCATCAACTATATGTAAGCCGGATTCTCGAAGTGTTGTAAAAAATCCTTAATATTTCGCAAATTTTGGATATATTAATTATCTATTCACCAGGGAAAAGGCAACTCTATAATTAGATCTAAAAAAGATGAATGAATAGTACATCCGCTAGCATATGCAATACGAAAAAAAAAAGACGTAGATATTGCAATCAGCGTTACGTCATGTTTGGCTACAAAGACAACCTAAGGAAGAGGATATCGAACCGGACCATGATGTCGCAAGACCAACCGTCGTCAAGACATTGACAGCCGGACCTGGAGGTCAAGAACGAACCTGCTTTCTAAATATAGCGGGAATAACCCCGGATCTTTTAATCGCCACTTGGGTCCGGCTAATCTTGATGGTAAACTATCTTACAAGGTGACACTATGATCACCCTTTCCTGGCCAATATTTAGGCTTTCATTAACAGTATTAATATCTTTAGAACTAACTGTTTTCAAGATATATAACTAATCTTGAGAGGTCAAACTATCTTACAAGGTGACACTATGATCACCCTTCCTGGCCAATATTAGGCTTTCATTAACAGTATTAATATCTTTAGAACTAACTGTTTTCAGGATATATAACTAATCTTGAGAGGTCAAACTATCTTACAAGGTGACACTATGATCACCCTTTCCTGGCCAATATTAGGCTTTCATTAACAGTATTAATATCTTTAGAACTAACTGTTTTCAGGATATATAACTAATCTTGAGAGGTCAAACTATCTTACAAGGTGACACTATGATCACCCTCTTCCTGGCCAATATTAGGCTTTTCATTAACAGTATTAATATCTTTAGAACTAACTGTTTTCAGGATATATAACTAATCTTGAGAGGTCAAACTATCTTACAAGGTGACACTATGATCACCCTTTCCTTGGCCAATATTAGGCTTTCATTAACAGTATTAATATCTTTAGAACTAACTGTTTTCAGGATATATAAACTAATCTTGAGAGGTCAAACTATCTTACAAGGTGACACTATGATCACCCTTTCTTGGCCAATATTAGGCTTTCATTAACAGTATTAATATCTTTAGAACTAACTTTTTTCAGGATATATAACTAATCTTGAGAGGTCAAACTATCTTACAAGGTGACTAAAGATCGCCCTTTCTCTTGGCCAATATTAGGCTTTTCATTAACAGTATTAATAAATCTAGAGAACTAACTGTTTTCAGGATATCTAACTAATCTTGAAGTCAAACTATCTTACAAGGTGACACTATGATCACCCTTTCTCTTGCCCAATATTAGGCTGATGAAAATTTATTGGTAGACATCATTACTGATAAGCCAATCTCTCCCAATATTTTTGATCGCAGTCAGGTCAGTAGAAAGTTTATTTCAAAAATAAATATCATGCTTGAATTAAAATTGTATTTCTTACAGATAATATAAAAATGCTTAAAATACACAAGTATGACAAGATTAAGGAGCAAATAATAAAATTCATTTCAAATTATAATATACTTTAAAAGGAAATTTGCATATATATTACATATTAAGTTAGTAATATGTAAATAAAAGGTATTTTAAAACCTTTACGATTGATTGGTTCTATGTAACTCATTATATGAATATTAGCAAAACACATATATATGTGAATGGATTTTGATAATTTTTTAATTCGATAAAATCATTTGCTTCTTCAACACATAAAGTATTCCAGAAGGATTTCTTTATCTTTGTTATATTTAGATATAGCGACCTTTTCTTATTCAATAGAGCGTAATTTAACTTAGAATATCCTATTTGTTTATTCCTAATTGTAATTTGCGTTTTAATTTCTAAGAGAAAATTGAAGAATTAAGAAAAATTGTGAATTCTTCGAGAAAAGTGTTCTCTGACAAGAGGTTGTTAGTTTTATTTTTACAAAAAAAAACTTTGAAGGACTCTTCAAAACCTGTTTTTTGTCATTAGGCGATTTAAAATAGAAGATTGTATAATGAACACGGGCAATGTCCAGGTTTTTCCTAGAGAAAGAGTGCATTTAGTGTCTCGAATGTTTATACAGAATATATATATGTTGTAAATAAAAATATTTTTTCTGCTGATTTTTGATTATCTTGAGGATTATGCCATGGAATTATTTGCTGGTTCTTTTTAGTACTAAATGGTATTGGTGATGTAGTCGTGGTTAAAACCTTGAAAGTATAATAATAAAAATATTTTTGATCAATAATTGCTTTAATTGAGCTAAAGGAATATATAAAAAACATAAGTTGATAAACGTATTGCCTGGGTTAAGACGTAAGAATAAAAAAATTAAAACCTTTTACTTAATTTACAAAAAGTTTGAGCCGGCCATCGGGAAACAACAACAATGGGTTCTTATAAAGGGAAGTCGCGATATCTGGTGGTAGTTAAAACAGAATATTTGAATCTATGAAATATAATTTTAAATAAAATGGCTCAGAAGTCCTCCTCTACGTGGCGGGTGGGAGAATCAGCACAAGTAAGGGATTGCCCTGTAGGGTGAAGTACAGTGTCGTGAGCCCCGAGCCGCTACGGTAACCGTGAACAGGGAACTCTGAAATGTGGCTGACTAACGGAGCAATGGCACCCTCCCCTTTCCATGGAGCAACAAAATATGGACAAGACACCACCATATATAAAATAAAAGCCCTTTCAATCTTATTTTAAAAAGTTAATTTGAATTTTGAGTTGTTCATTATCATTATAATCATTTTTATTTGCGATAGGAGTTTTCGCCCCTATATAAACAGCTAACAAGACATCATTTTACTTTATATATATGTTATATTAAAATATTATTTTATTTAAAATTATATTTCATATTCAAATACTCTGTTAAATCGGCCGCCAAAGGTCACGCCTCCCTATAAAAGCTCATTGTTGTTGTTTCCGGATGGCTGGCTAAACTTTTGTACATTATGTAAATAAGGTTTTTAATTTTTTTTATTCTTACACCTTAAGCCAGGCAGTACTTTTATCAAATTATGTGTTTTATATATTCTTCTATCTCAATTAAAGCTATTTTTATAACTAATCTATATATATAAAATTGAATGTCTGTCTGTCTGTTTGTCTGTCTGTTTGTTTGTTTGTACTCTATAGATTCAAAAACCATACATCCAATCGCCGTGAAATTTTTGGATATTATTAGGTATATCACCGGGAAGGTTTTTGAAAAATAATTTCATGAATATCTTGAATAACCTTAGAGTTACTTCCAGATTTGTAGATTTAACTCGCAAGCAGCACCCCCATTGTGACGATGATAACAAGTTTTCTTATCACTAAGTTTGTTATCTTAAATATTAAATATCAAAAGTAAGATTATCTCAGGATGACACGGCAATGTGACACGGGAAAAAATGTTCACTAGATAAAACTATGATATTCTATATGATATAAAAAGCCAACAATGAAGAGTGAATGCAATATAAAAAGCCAACAATGAAGAATGAATGTAAGATAAAAAGCCAACAATGAAGAGTGAATGTAATATAAAAAGCCAACAATGAAGAATGAATGTAAGATAAAAAGCCAACAATGAAGAGTGAATGTAAGATAAAAAGCCAACAATGAAGAGTAAATATAATATAAAAAGCCAACAATGAAGAATGAATGTAAGATAAAAAACCAACAATGAAGAGTAAATATAATATAAAAAAGCCAACAATGAGAGTGAATGTAAGATAAAAAGCCAACAATGAAGAGTAATTGTAATATAAAAAGCCAACAATGAAGAATGAATGTAAGATAAAAAACCAACAATGAAGAGTAAATATAATATAAAAAGCCAACAATGAAGAGTGAATGTAAGATAAAAAGCCAACAATGAATAGAAAATGTAATATAAAAAGCCAACAATGAAGAATGAATGTAAGATAAAAGCCAACAATGAAGAGTAAATATAATATAAAAAGCCAACAATGAAGAATGAATGTAAGATAAAAACCAACAATGAAGAGTAAATATAATATAAAAAGCCAACAATGAAGAGTGAATGTGAGATAAAAAGCCAACAATGAAGAGTAATTGTAATATAAAAAGCCAACAATGAAGAATGAATGTAAGATAAAAAACCAACAATTAAGAGTAAATATAATATAAAAAGCCAACAATGAAGAGTGAATGTAAGATAAAAAGCCAACAATGAAGAGTAAATGTAATATAAAAAGCCAACAGAGTGAATGTAAGATAAAAAGCCAACAATGAAGAGTGAATGTAATATAAAAAGCCAACAATGAAGAATGAATGTAAGTTAAAAAGCCAACAATGGAGAGTAAATCTCTCTATATATATATAAAGTCAATTTCTGTCTGTCTGTCTGTTTCGCGATAAACTCAAAAACTACTGAACCAATTGGTACCATATTTTGCATTTCGCTTTTTATAAACTGAGGAAAATTTTCGGCTGCATTCGATTAGTATTTTTGGCTATATCTTTTTTTTTTTTCATTGAAGAACTTTTTTTTACGCGGACTAATCCGGAATGGAATGAATACCTAAATATGGCCATTTTTTTAAGCATCGGTGGTTCAGTGGTAGAATGCTCGCCTGCCACGCGGGCGGCCCGGGTTCGATTCCCGGCCGATGTATTTTTTTTTTTTACAATTTTTAAAACTCTTTTATATTATCTTATATATATAAATTGAATGTCTGTCTGTCTGTACTCTATAGATTCAAAAACCCATACATCCAATCGCCGTGAAATTTTGGGATATTATTAGGTATATCACCGGGAAGGTTTTTGAAAAATAATTTCATGAATATCTTGAATATCCTTAGAGTTATTTGCATATTTGTAGATTTAACTCGCAAGCAGCGCCCCCATTGTGACGATGATAACAAGTTTTCTTATCACTAAGTTTGTTATCTTAAATATTATTTATCAAAAGTAAGATTATCTCAGGATGACACGGCAATTTATTTGCGACAAGAATAATGATGCAATTCCAAGGCGAAGATACTATTCCTTTAACTTCCAATTACCGAGGGAACCAATTAATATTGATTTTATTCAACTTATCGAGTATTTCTCAAGGGACCGGGAAAAAATGTTCACTAGATAAAACTATGATTTTCTAATGTAGAAAATTAGGAAAGACAAAGTTCAGGATGACAAGGCACACAGGGACCGGGAAAAAATGTTCACTTTATCGAGAGATTCAAATTTACGAGTTTCAAATTATCAAAATATATATTTTTTATTTTTTAATAAGTTTTTAGAGAATTGTTTCAACAAATGTTCGCTAGACAAACCTTTACTCAGGTAAAACCCCGGGCGAAGCCGAGTTCGTTTTATAAGTTTAAAGAGAATTGTTTTAACAAATGTTCGTTAGACAAACATTCACTCGGGTAAAACCCGGGCGAAGCCGGGCGGGTCCGCTAGTTTTATTATAATCTTTTCCACGACTGCATACCAAAATCAAGCAACAGCTAATAATTCTCTATAAATAACAATCAAAATACAACATAAATCTCATTTTATTCTATTTATAACATATATATATAGGAATTATACTACATATGTAATATGAGGTTTCTGGCGAATGATATTCATGTATCAAAAGAGACACCTCTTCCTTTTAAATACATTAAAACAACGCTTTTATGCTGTAAGTCAAATTTGATCTTTGGTGACTATACTGACAAATATTGTCTAATTTGATCTGTTGGTGATCATCACTCGCAGCTTATTCAGTGACCTTCTAGTAGCTTCCTTGACCCCTTCCAGCCAGCCAATTGGAAGTCTTTCTTTCTTCTTCTCTCTCTATTATTTTTTCCCAACATAAACATCTTTTAAAAATAAAACAATTTCTACTGACCTTACTGCAATGTAAAAATTAATGTTTTTGTTATATATTAATTAATTACTACTACTACTAATAATAAAATATTAATAATTGTTTCATTTTTAAAAGAATCAAACGCGTCTATAATAGTTTCGAATTTTGATAACAGATGGCGCGCTAATGCATCATAAACATCTTTTTTAATCTATTTTCTCATATTATATGTCTGAAGTAGATCAGTCTTTGCTTACATATTTGGGATTCTAGGAATATCTACCAAGACAAATTTTATTTGAGATTGAAATAAAACTTAAATAATACAAATGCTGTATGCATTGCGTTGTTCCACTCTATTTATAAAGAACCTTTAACCAGGCTCCTGTCAAACAAAAAGAAAGGATATCCGTATGAAAGAGGATGTACCTCTATATAAATCACTACCAAAAAACACTAATAAATTGGACAAATTCCAAATCGTCTTCAAGACCTTGATACGACCTTATAAATTAAATGTTTCCTCTACCAACGGATGTTGATCATATGACCTGCGTCCTATGGTTATCAGCAAGGTTCTGTAGTTGTTCATAATCCCATGACTTTACTGGATGATTCACATGTTCGAACTCTTTCTTCTAAATTTTCTAGAACATACTAGCTCTTTTCTCTCGAACATTGGAAGTAAATTTTCAACAAGCTTCAAATTTGACCTTTTCCTATTATTAGTATCTTTTAATTAGTATTATTTTATAGTATCTGTGTGTGATTAAACAGACTATTCTTATGTCACTAAAGTTTACCATTACAGAAGAAAGGGATTCTAGCGTCATATCCCTGTAAAAACAAAGATAAAACTTAACAACAAATAGATCCACATAGAAATTAATTAAAATTAACGAATAATGTTCGAACTCTATCTTCAATTTTACTATAGCACACTAGCTCTTTTCTCTTATACATTGAAAGTAAATTTTCAACTAGCATTAAAATTTGACTTTTTCTTTTTATTACGTAGCTCAAAATAGTATCTGTGTGATAAAACCGACTATTCTTATTTCGCCAAATGGTACCATTACAGAAGAAGGGGATTCTAGCGCGTGAAAAACAAAGATAAAAAAACCCAACAACAATTAATTAAAAATTGAATAATGAGTATCTTTTTTTTTTTTTTATTGTGAAAAACGAACTTTCGAGCAAAGTTGGTTAATGAAACTATACATTTTCCAATCAATATTCTGTTAAGATAGAAATAATACATCGAGCATTACTCTTTTGCAGATGACTCGCAAAATAAAAACTTTTTAAGAATAAATTAAACATAAGACACTAATACGCCATATGTATTTGAAAAGGTAAACTATTTAGTGCCATTTTTTCTTTCTTTTTCCATTGCTGTGATAACGGTAGGAAGTTATTTCATTAGAATTAAGGAATTTTTTCTCTATTATAGTTTATTTTACTACATGTAGATGGCGGTATAATTCCTTTTCTACTCATTTACAAAGAAGAAGTAAACTGACATGTAATTCAATGCTATATTATATTACGGGATTTTAAAGCCTTGTCAACCTAGGTCAGCCTAGGTAAGGCCACGTTACATCAAGGTAGAGTTGAGAAAATCTACATATTCTCAACAACAGATCATTTACAGTACCTTATAATAACTAACTTAACATGCAGATTTGTACATAATAATATAGAGGAATATGATTGGACTGTAAAATGTTTATCTTTATGTAGCAAAACACAGGAGATGGAAGAGGAAAAAGGAAGAGGACAAAGTTCCTTAGATAAACTTTATCATTGTTGTTTTGTTTGTTAGATGACATGATGTTTGTATCATGCTGACGAGGGTCAATAGACCGAAACGCGTACGTGAATGTATTTTCTATATAGATAAAGGTGACCTCCTCCGTTAAAAAGACGCTGAAACTAAGCGTTATCTATTGGACGTCTCCGCAAACTAGCAGACTCAGATCGGTAACAAGGCTACGACACCAGCTTTGGTAAATTGAGAAGCGTCTACAAGACAATAAAAAAATATGTTTAATAACACATAGAAAAGATCAGGGTGGGGAGTGTGAGGTTGGGCAAAGCCACAGTGAAGACGTAGATGGGTTACAAGTAGTGCAGCAGGTGGAGGGAAGAAGTAAAGTTGCACGATGCATATCTACAGGGGAGGGGCCTGTGCTTGGCCCCTGATTGGCAGTAGGTAGCTGGTATGTCCCGTAGTGTACGGCGACAGGGTTTACTATGTACAGGAGAGAATGGTGTTGACTAGATGAGGCTGCAGAAAAATTTCCATCTATGATTCTTTTTGTTATTTGTCACAAGAAAGGATATTCGCGCACAATAATTTGAATTAAAAAGATATTAACGATTAGTTTATATTCATTTCGATAGATGGCGCAAGATTTTCGCAGCTTTCAATTGGACAATCAGGAAATGTTTTCGTCTTTGTATTATGCTTGATCTAAAATTTCAAAGGTACAGACAGAAATCTAGCGCACTTTAAAGTGTATGAAAATTCGAAACTATTTTAGACGCGTAAGATTCTTTTTGAAATTAAGCAATTACTACTGCCCTTACTGCAATGGAAAAATTAATGGGAGGGCCTGGCTCATCAGTGGTGAACCCTCCCAATGGTTTCGCCAGTTTAATCTACCATACCGCTGTTATATTGCATTTTTCGATCTTCCTTTTATAGTGATATTCCTTTAAAGTGTATTCCTGGATAGAAATCGGTGATTTTTCTGTATTCACACTAACACATTATAAAAATACAAAGATCGCCTCTCCTGTCAAAATCGACGTCAAAGCTAGACGCCATCTATTGACTATCGCTGCAAACTAGCGGCTTCGAGTCGGTGACAAAGCCACAATACCAGCTTTGACAAACTGAGAATCGGGCTAATGCCAAAGCTGGTGTTGTGGCTTTGTTACCTACCCGAGGCTGCTATTTTGCGGCTACGTCAATAGATAGCGTCTAGCTTTGACGTCTATTTTGTGACGAGAGAAGCTATCTTTGTCTTTTTAGATCAATATCCTCCCGGCTTCCATCTATAACACATTATAATGGGAATCTTTGAGAGTGTAGATGGAGAAAGTCTTGGTATCATAGTCTCAATGGGGTAGATGACATGGTTACCTCAAACTGGGTAAGAATAGAATCTCGTGAATAATTCAAATCAACGTAGATGCGTCTTTTTGTGTTCAACCTTACCATCTACAGGTGCGTGAATTCAAACGTTAAAAATATCACGTTTTGTTCAACTTTTCTTTTATCCAACATTTCTTACTCTCACTTTTTTCTTCCCCTTCCATCTGTAAACTTGACAGAACTGCTAAACTAAGTTCTCTTAGAAATAAATGTTTTGAAACGTATTTTTCAATATATTTAAATCAATTTGTAGATTATGTATTATTCTTTGTGTATACATCTATTGAAATTAGTAGCAATTCAGAGAGTTTATTGAAATGAAACTGTTTATAGATCTGTTTAAAAAAAATAATTGTAAATTTCTTATGAAAAGAAATATGCATTTGAAGAGACTTGAATCATCACATTGATGCTTCCATTTCTTACTTAATAAATTTATATCAATAATATTTTTTTTTGCTTATCCCTAGTACACGTGGTACAGGTCATAATAATCATGGTGGGTAGAAATAGGCGACTGCTTTTACTGTAAATTGCACCACATGTCTACACATGTGAAAAGCAGTTCGACTTTGCACTTACAAATGTGCCAGAGCCCCGTTTAGTTACTTGCACTCGCAGGTGGGGTTGGACTTTTTCAAGAATCGGGGGCCATTGGAGAATTTATTTTTAAACAGAAAAAAAGTGCCCAATGCGGGAATCGAACCCGGGTCGTAGTGGTCGGAAACCAACGGTTTAGACCATCCTTTCACCGACCCCTGCATATCAATAATCTTTATAATATAATCAATATGAAGACCATTTAACATGACACAATTTCTCTATTGAATTCCCAGAATATAATTGCCTAATAACAATGCTATTGTATTACCTTGTTCCATTGTCTGCGAAGCTATTTATGGCGAATAAAATTTCCTGGAATGATATGAAACTATAGATCTATATATAATTTTGGAATCTATTTTGATAGAAAGATAGTCAAGCATTATCGGAGATAGAAATGTTCATAGAGAAGAAGAAAAATAAATACCTATACAGTAGAACCTCCCTATAAAGGACACCTAATTGCAAAGCCAAAGTATTCTTTAGAGAGAGGTGTCCTCTTACCGGAGAATTACTAAATAGTAAAAATGCTAATTTGCAAATGAAAACTGTCCTTTAGTAGAGAAGTGTCCTCTTCCCGGAGAATTACTAAATAGTAAAAATGGTAATTTTGCAAATGAAAACTGTTCTTTAGTAGAGAAGTGTCCTCTTCCCGGAGAATTACTAAATAGTAAAAATGCTAATTTTGCAAATGAAAACTGTCCTTTAGTAGAGAAGTGTCCTCTAGCGCCAATGTCCTCTCATGGAGGTTCTACTGTACCAGTAAATTATAAAGGCTTGTAGAGTTGAACTAAATATATATTTAATAATAATTTTAATAGTTTTAAAAAGACTTTATTCAAAATAAAATTATCGGGGGACGATATTCAAGAATTTCTAACAAAAGGTGATTCAGATATCAAAGTAAAACGTTTATGGAGATGAGTATCTTTTATTCCGGTCTTCTCAAGCTTTCGGGCTTGTCCGCCCTTCTACAGGAGAAACATATACAATATATCGAGAAACTATAACGCCGCCTGATGCTAAAACAGTTTTAGCATCAGGCGGCGTTATAGTTTCTCGATATATTGTATATGTTTCTCCTGTAGAAGGGCGGACAAGCCCGAAAGCTTGAAAAGACCGGAATAAAAGATACTCATCTCCATAAACGTTTTACTTTGATATCAGATATCTAAAGGAGATTTAAATTTATTCATCTAAAAGGTGATTCAATATGGGTCACTGATAAATAGGTGTTTGTATGTTTCACTAAATATTTCACCTCTTCTCTCAATATACGATTATCATCCCCAGCCACTTTTATTTTAAATCATATAAACCTAATTATTCAATGGCGAAAGCTGAAATTATTATTTTCTACTTTTTCGTGCATTTTTTTAAATAATAAAAGCTTTTTTTAACTATTTTATTCACTAATTATTTATTTATTTTTGTCATTAAAACTATAAATTTACAAATATAATCTCGGCTAAATTAAAAAAAAATCTACAAAAACACTTTATTTCATAATTTTGTTCTTTTGGTAACAAATATTTATATTTACATATATTATTATTTAAAATAAAGAAGGCATCTCCTGACCACGAGCACATGTGCTTTTTAGATGGCAGAGCGCCATCTAGTGGAGCAAAAATAAACTAAACGTTTATTTAGCTTGCTCCGTGATATTTGGCCAACTCAATTTCTTGATAAATCAAGAAAAGCCATCCACGAACGCATTTCGCGCTGTTGGCGCTCGTCAGCGTGGAGTAGGCTGTAACCACTGCGACCAAAATATTTTTTGGTCCCAATGGCTTCTTGAGAAATCAAGAAATGGGTATTTAAGGCCAAATTTGCGTAAAGACGCTTTACACATGAAAAAACAATAGAAAAAAAAATAGATAAGTGGGTCAGGTTATTTTTTTTCTATTGTTTTTTCATGTGTAAAGCGTCTTTACGCAAATTTGGCCTTAAATACCCATTTCTTGATTTCTCAAGAAGCCATTGGGACCAAAAAATATTTTGGTCTCAGTGGTTACAGCCTACTCCACGCTGACGAGCGCCAACAGCGCGAAACGCGTTCGTGGATGGCTTTTCTTGATTTATCAAGAAATTGGGTTGGCCAAATATCACGGAGCAAGCTAAATAAACGTTTAGTTTATTTTTGCTCCACTAGATGGCGCTCTGCCATCTAAAAAGCACATGTGCTCGTGGTCAGGAGATGCCTTCTTTATTTTTAATATCAACACCTGACCCACTTATCTTTTATTTTTTCTATTGTTTTTTTTTTTTCATATATTATTATATTTTAAAAAAGATGCATATATTGGATTTATAATGAATTTATTGTTCCAAATCAAAGATACAATTCTTTCATTGGCCTTGTAGAACGAGAGTGGTGTACACGTGCGCGCATGCTTTAGTGAAAACACAAACATCCTCGATAAAGAGAGGCGAGTTGCCCCTCGAAATATTGGAAAAATAAATTCATTATAAATCCAATATATGCATCTTTTTTAAAATATAATTTTAATTATGGATTGCTCAATCTTCAAAATATTATTATATTTATATATTATGTGAAAAAAAATAAAAAGTAACAAATTAAATACATATATATCTAGTAAGATATCATTGAACAAATTAAATCAACGTTTAGTTGATTTTTATTCCACTAGATGGGGCATCTAAAAATGATCATGTGAGAGGCCAGAATATGTCTTTTTTGTTTTTAATATAATATCCATTAATTTTATAAACTTGATTAAATTTGTATTATAATTATTTTGAATGATTATATAATTTTCTGTAAATAGCTATAATTCATACTGTCTACAAGATATATTTATTTTTATGGAATACCAGAATTATATAAGCAATACCGTTCTTTTTTTTTTTCGAGAAATTTTCAAATTCTCTATTCTATTTCCGACCATCACGGCCACTTGAAAGTTTGAAATTTTCACCCTTTACATATTATTAGGAATTAAATAGTCTTTAAAAATACCAGATTTCAACGCGGTCAGGAAATATATTAAAAATTGATCACAAAATTTGAAAGGAAATTGGAAAAAAGTATTTCAATCAAAGAAGATAAAAATATATATCGGAAGAATCAGTCTACGAGGATAAGTTTTATTTTTATTTTATTAAACTTTCTCTCAAGCTCTCGGTTACTGTAAACCCTACAGGAGTATACTACGAAATGAATCTCGATTTTTTATTTATTTATTTCAGATAAATTTCGTTTGTATGCTCCTGTTGAAGGGTCCACAGAACCCGAAAGCTTCTCTCAAGTTTTTTAATAAAATAAGAAACTTATCCTCGGAGACTGCGTTTTATTGTAAGATGAAAAAAAAGGTAAAGAGAACCTAACCTGACTACAAGAAGATTATGTAAACAATTTAGAAGTCTCCAATGATAAGTGTCGTCTTTTATTACCAACACTTCGAGCTTTCAGGTATAACGTACCTTCTACAGGAATATCAAATGAATCTTAGCTGTTCAATAGATTTATACACAAGTGAGATATTAAGTCATATATTAACACAAAGCAATAACGCGCCATACTGTCCTATAAGCTTATGTCCATAGTTTTCTTGAAAACCATTTCTGAGATTCCATCCTTCAGTGCTGCGTATATAAGCAGAATTGTCCAATACAGTATTAGAGCTCTGAGAAGCGGTCTGGTGGATTAAATTGGCGAAACCGCTGGGAGGGTTCACCACTGAGGAGCCAAGCTCTCCCAATATATTTTTTCATCGCAGTAAGGGCAGTAGAAGTTTGTATTATATATAAAAGAAACATTCGTGCTTTTAAATCCTTTCATTTTATATTAAGTCATATATGTTAAATAGTTGTCATTTGGAGTTATGTAAATATCACTTATATATAAATCTATTGAACAGCTAAGATTCATTTCATATTTGATATATTGTAGAAGGTCGTTATACCTAAAAGCTTGAAATGTTGGTAATAAAAGAAGACACTTATCCTTTGAGACTTGTTGTTGATTCTGATTGTCATCATAGAATTCTAACCATTTAATTTAGAAGAAGATACCTACAAAGCAAACAAGATGTTTGAGAACTAAAGATTGTCTTTAAGGAACTCACTTCATCCGGGATGAGATTTCCGGGATGTGATCACCGATAGCCTACCTGCCGTAGTCCATCTCTGTCTCTTAGATCCTTTCCTGAATATTCTTTAAGATTTTAAGAAAAAGGTTTTCTCCTGTGATTGTATAACTAAAAGTTGATGATGGTTGGCCTATCTATCAGAATAATTATCAATTAATCGTTAGTTTTTAATCATTCCAGAATTAGTCAAATATAATAAGGGATAACAGCCTAAAACGCGTACATGGTTATCTTTTATTCATTTAATCAGGAAAGGGTATTTGGGGAATTATTAAAATCAACGTTTAGTTGTTATCTATTCAGACAGATGTAGAAAGCCATCAACAAATTTTAGTTTCACGATGAGATACCTTTTTCCTAATTTATTAACCTAAAACTGTACAAATTTTACTTTTGTACTATTCTTTCTTTATAGTTTCAAACAAATGTCCTTATAAATATAGTGTAAGTATGCTTGTTCGAACTTCAGGATAGAAACATGTGTGTGTATCAATTGAATAAAACTACTATAATTATCCATACTACTCCTATTTACTACTCCATAAATAATCCATATATATATTTCTCGTTTATTAATTTGAGTTGCCGTTAATGAACATCCTATCAGGAAATGTCAGAGTTGGTAGTAATACACGAGGCAAGGTTGAAAATAATCAGTAGATCAAAAAGGAAGTTTCATGAACGCGTGCAACACCATTTCCAATATAATATGATAGATGAGTCATCAATATTCAAAAAGTATTTTCAGTACTATGAAAGAGAATTATTCATATCCATAATTAAAGATAGTTTTAGCTAACTGACACTTTATATTATAATAACAAAAAACCGTACTATTGTACTAGAGAAGTACCCATTACCTTTTTGAAAAGAAAATTTCCTTCCAAAAATTCTAATGATATAAAACGATCAGCTAGAGCATCTAATATATATCACATCATCACAGAAAAACGAATCCACTATCATAGGCCGCATTATATTGTATAAAAATCACTATATATAATATTTACGAATTGAAAAATATGTCCATGGTAGCCTAGTGGACATGGCATCGGCCCGGTAAGCGGAACACTGTGGGTCCGATTTCCATCCCTGGACACTTTTATTTTTCCGTTTATCATTACTCTTCACAATTCATCCTTTCATACTTCATCCCTAAGGTTAGAAATAATCGTAATTTCTCCTTAAAATAAATTTCGATTTTTCGTTCAAAACAAACACATGCGGGATATTTTCAAATGTCCGCATTATATTGTATAAAAATCACTATATATAATATTTACGAATTGAAAAATATGTCCATGGTAGCCTAGTGGACATGGCATCGGCCCGGTAAGCGGAACACTGTGGGTTCGATTCCCATCCCTGGACACTTTCATTTTTCCGTTTATCATTACTCTTCACAATTCATCCTTTCATACTTCATCCCTAAGGTTAGAAATAATCGTTATTTCTTCTTAAAATAAATTTCGATTTTTCGTTCAAAACAAACATGCGGGATATTTTCAAATGTCGTTCTATCTTTTAAAATACTGAAAAATAACGAACGGCATAAATATATTATTTAAATTACGATAAATTATTAAATAGTATTTAAAGATTAAAAAATAGGTAAGACAAGTATATAAATCCTTAAAAATAACGATTTCACCATCTCTTAGAATCTGTAAAAATTATTGACAAAATAACAAAGAGTATTAAGACATCTAAAAAAGAGACATCAATTTTTACGATCTGGATTGATTGAACAGCAAACGACAGTAGAATAAAACATATAATAAAGAGATGAATTCACAAGACTTTTTAGACGCTCAATAAAGAATGTTGATAGAGCAACAAAGAATGTTTGGATGAGGCGTTTAAAAAAAAAAACTTATCAAGTGAACAAACGATCTACTTATATATTTGCCTTATTCTGTCTGTTTGTCTGTTTGAAGCTCACGGATGGGATTTTTCATAACCATCGGTGGTTCAGTGGTAGAATGCTCGCCTGCCACGGCGCCAATTTATAATTGTAACGAATAGTATTTGAATAAAAGCATTTAATCGGGTAAAACCCGGGCGTTGCCCGGGTCATTCGTATATAATAATTGTATAAACGAATGCAAGACAAAATCACCGCGAATGTTTCTTTTTTTTAAGGCAATTTCTTTTTAAGGCAATTATCGTTATTTATCGTTAATTTTTGTTTCGATTTTATTGAAAAAAAACGATATGGTGCCTTTAAAAAATGATCTTTATTACTATGCAGTTTTCTATTTAGTCAATATACCTAAGTTCATGTTGCAAATGTAATTATCTCTATCGATTTAGTAGGTGAAATGCAAAAAAAAATCGACATGATGAAATCTTTATGAAAATTCACATTTTTATTTTTATATTTTCAAGACACACACAGTTTGGGGCGGGACGTTTCACAAGAGAGACATCCACGGCGCCAATTTATAATTGTAACGAATAGTATTTTAATTAAAACATTTTAAAAACACACAGTTTGGAACGGGACGTTTCACAAGAGTGACATCCATGGCGCCAATTTATAATTGTAACGAATAGTATTTGAATTAAAACGTTTTTAAAATATATACGCACTCGGGTAAAACCCGGGCGTTGCCCGGGCCATTCGTCTAGTATAAATATAATTAATATCAAGAGTGGAAAGATCATGATTTGAACAATAAAAATGGAAATAGGGATTTTACAATATAATAAAACTAGAATATCGTAAAGATAGAGGCTGCCTGTCCAGCATTCATAGTTCTTCAAATAAAAATACTTCGGCCAGTAAATCTTTTTATTATCTCGATGTTTCGACAAAAAGATCTTTTGTTCTCGTCAGGAACGAACAAAATTTAAAACATTTGGCAAAGCGTTAAAAATTATTCTAGAGTAATTAAAAAGATTTACTGGCCGAAATTATCTTTTATTTGAAAAACTAGAATAATTCGTTTGTAGTCGATTATACATTAGGTACTCGACATAAGTCATTCATAGAGCGACAAAATTAATTGCATATGATGATTAGAAAGAGTAATACCATATAGATATATAAAATACATTTGAAATTAGACTGTAAAATTAAGAAATACCTTCTTTTAGATCTTAAAAACAACACCAAAATGTACTCTCTCTCCCTCTCTCCTCTCTTTGATAGAATAATGAAATATGATTGCATGCAAAGTTGATAAAAACGACCACATTAATATTTCGACAGTGAATTCAATAAAAAACAAACGTTGATATGTTGATATACGGGAATCAAGAACTACAAACCATCATTTCTACTGTTTTATTAACAATGCAAAACCCTTCATGTCTTTTTTATTTTATTTTTTAATTATCCCTAGTACACGTGGTACAGGCCATGATAATCATGGTGGGTAGTTAGCGACTGCTTTTACTGTAAGCGCATCACATGTCTACACATGTGAAAAGCAGTTCGACTTTGCACTTACAAATGTGCCAGAGCCCCGTTTGGTTACTTGCACTCGCTGGTGGGGTTGGACTTTTGCAAGAATCGGGGGCCATTGGAGCATTTTTTTTTATCAGAAAAAAGTGTCCAATGCGGGAATCGAACCCGGGTCGTAGTGGTCGAAAACCAAACGGTTTAACCAGCCTACCACCTACCCACAAAAATGACAACACGAGCATTTTAACAATGAACTTAACAAATGACAATTATAGGAACATCACAGACAAAAACCATGCCAGCATTTGACAATGGAATCAATGTCAAACCTTTTTTCCTTTTTATAGACATGAATATCGACTATACCATCACTTCGACAGTAAAATTAACTCAAAGGACAAATATAAAGACATCTTTAAGCAACGACCACGCCAGAAATTAATTACATTAAAACTAACAAATGACGATTATATAGTTATCTTAAAACAACACCTATGATAGAAATTTGTCGGTAAAATAAACAAAGGATATTTCAATAGATATCTAGAGTAACAACGATGACAAAATTTCGCAATGAAATTAACACAATTGACAATTCTATAGATATCTAAAACAACAACAATGATAGAAATTCGTAGTGAAGTTAATAAAACACGACATTCCCTCTCAAGATATTTAAAACAACTACCAAGATATGATTTCGTAGTAAAATTAATAATTCACGATATTCTATAAATATCTAAAACAACATGACAGAATTTTGACAGTGAAAATACAAGGTTGTCCCAAAAGTTCGTAAACGCTTGCAAAAAATCTAAATACCAATATTATTCGCTTTTATGTATAATATCTTTGTATAAGTAATTGTATTATGTATTCGCCGTAATAATAGTATTCGTCAAGTAATAAGAAAAAAACGTTTTAAGTAAAACACGAATTTTTGGGACAACCTTATAATGAATCACGGTACTCTATTGATATATAAAACAATAACCATGATAGAGAATTTCACAGTAAAGTTAATAAAAGCTCAATATTCTCTAGATATATAAAACAACAACATGATAAATTTAACAGTGAAAAGAATAAATCTTGGTATTCAATAGATATCTAAAACAACAATTGACAGAATTTCGACAGTCAAACTAACAAAGTAAAAATTATAGACAGCAACAAACGACTAGAATATTATTATTCAGACATTGACAAATGATTGATTGTATCCAAACAAAACCTAAACCAGCATTCAGGTAGTAAAACTATCAAAGGAAAATCGTATAGAAAATCTAGAAGGAGAATCATACTAGCATTTAGAAAAGGAAAAGCATCTAGACAAAGGAGACGTAGAAGCATCAGTTAGAGTATGACTCAGTCAGTACTTACCGGTCAGCAACAAGACACGCAGCACCATCCCTGCGTTCTCGCACCACTCTGACGATGCCAGCGACGACTGGCGTCCTTGAATGAGATTCATTCTCACCGTTTGCTTCAAAATATCATCTTCCGGGAAGGATGTTTGGAAGTCCTTGATCGTTTGGCAATTATGTACAATGAATAAGCATCGTCGAGACATAATTGTATATTATACAATATAATGCGGCCTATGATTGTAGAACGACATTTTAAAATATCCCGCATTACTCTTCACAATTCATCCTTTCATACTTCATCCCTAAGGTTAGAAATAATCGTTATTTCACCTTTTAAAATAAATTTCGATTTTTCGTTCAAAAGAAACACATGCGGGATATTTTCAAATTTCGTTCTACAATAATTGCATATACTCTCGTAATTTTATTAGAGTTGTTATATTATTCTCTCCCCTCTCTAAAATTAAGTACGATCCCAATTGATGCAATTTTTTTTATAAAAGAACAAATCGTAGAGAAAGATGTTTACTGTTTCTCATTCATATACAGTTAAACCTGTCTATAGCGCCCCCTCTAAATAGCGCCCGATTTTAAATACGTAGTACGATGCGATTTACATTAAAAGTGACCTGTCTATAGCACTCCCTCTCTATAACACCCTTTTTTGGTGAGCCCCAAGATGGGGCGCTATAGACAGGTTTAATTGTATATCGTTTTGAAAATAGAGAAATCCATACTTAAATCTTTAGGAAAAAAGGCATAATTGGCAAATAAATTGTTTTATTCAATCTAATATATGCCTTTTTATTACCTAATATATTTACATATATATTAATTTATTATACACACACAAACACATATATATGTGTAAAAGCCTAAGATGCCTCTCCTGTCAAAATAAACGTCAAAACTAGACGCCATCTATTGACCGTCGCCGCAAGCTATCGGTTTCGGGTCGGTGACAAAGCCACACACACACAGCTCTCACAATTTATAGCACTATATATATTTTAATAATATTATAAAAATTTTGTGAACATAAACCTTGCTTTATATAAAAGGACATAAAGTTGTAGTTCATGATGATTGTTCCAAGCACGCGCGCCGCTTTTATCTTTAGTTTTATAAAAAGCGATTTATACGCTTATTATAAAATACATCGTTTTTATGGCTCATCTTATATATGTATATAAATGTTCGTTGACTTGAAGAAGTCATTAAAGAGGACTTAACTGCTTTAAAAAATGATAAAATAAGATAATTTCAACTATATATATATAAAATTTATAATACAATATAATGCGGCTTGTGATTGTAAAACAACATTTAAAGATTATCCCGCATGAGTTTCTTTTCAACGAAAAATCACAATTTATTCCAAGGAGAAATATCGATTATTTCTAACCTTAGGGATGAGGTATGAAGGGATGAATTGTGAAGAGTAATGATTCCCATCCCTGGACACTTTTATTTTTTCGTTTATCATTACTCTTCACAATTCATCCTTTCATACCTCATCCCTAAGGTTTGAAATAATCAATATTTCACCTTGGAATAAATTTTTATTTTTCGTTGAAAAGAAACTCATGCGAGATAATCTTTAAATGTCGTTTTATATATATAATATAACATATATAAAGTTGCGGGAGGATGATATTCATGTACCTAGTGAGACATCTCTCCCTTTTATTACGCATCAGAACGATATATAATGGACACTACCCTAGTTAAAAAACTTTACAAGTGATGAAGAAGCCACAACACCAGTTTTGCCAAATTCATACAAAAGGTTACCTGTATACCATGGTTTGGGGATAAGGCCTTCTTCACTATAGGAGCGGCTTCGATTCCATAACCTCCCATAGGATGTTATGAAATCCAAATCGCTACTGTACTAATGAGGGCCATAGCCCAAAACCATGGTTTACAGGTTAGCTTTTAACTGAATTATCTGAAACTTGCGTTGTGGCTTATTTTTCATCATTATTAGTAAGGTTTTTTTACTAGGATGATGAACATAATACATCGTTTTGATACATAATTAAAGGGAGAGATGCCACACTAAGTACATACATATAAATACTGTATATATATAATAGAAAATAAAAATGTATATATATGTGGCGACCACACTTTGCTTCAGCGCGCGCGGACAAAGCTTCAATACACATACGGGCAGTAGTGTGGCGACCACACTACGCCTCGGCAAGCGCAAGCTGGCAGAACACGTCACTACGCATGCGCGGGCGTCATCCGGGACTTTCTGGCCACTCACGTCATCAACAACAAGGCTAGCTCACAACGGCCGTTACTCCTTTTCTCTTTATATTTCTGGCTTCAAATAAATTAATTTATTTTATAAAATAATCATAATTTTATCAGCGGCCTTTTCACAAGCCACACCAACATGCACGCAACCATCCCACATATATATAAATACTTTATATTATTATTTTATATATATCCTCTGGGTATACTTATCTATATTTTATATATATATATATATAAACATACGACACGCCAAAAGGAATTTTAAAATTGATAGATGAATTGGTGTATGTGAAGAACATGTGTAGAGGAAAAACGATTAAAATTTACGAACAATAAATATTTTATTCAATAGTTTGATCGTCACAAATTGACCTGGATAAAGGCTGGACGTCCAATCCCGCTCGTGGATACAGAGATCGTAGATTGGAACCTTGGACTCGAGTTCAGCGCTTAGTTCTACCGCGACATCTCGATCCTCTGGCTGTAACAGATGAAGGCGTCGTTCTTCTTGTCTTCATCCATCTCTTCTTCATTGAAGAAACACAGGATCAGTTTACATGCGTGGATATATAGGTATGCCCAAACTATTTGCTTATTCTTGTAATAGATATTGAGAACGATAAAGGCTATTAATAGTATGCTAGCTGGAATTAGGATTTCAAAATTGTTGTATAAGATTCAGCTATTTCTTTTCATGGGGATGACAAAGATTATTCAATTGAATTTTATCAATTCTTGGGTAAACGTATTTTCCTTTTTTTATGATAGGATCTTCACAGATTATTTTTTCTGGGTCTATCACTTTACCTTTCAAAGATATCAACCAATATCTCATACTTGTCAAATTACAATTGCATTTCCAGGGATTACCTCCAAGTTTTATTTTAAAATCACTATAGGGTGCTGAATAATTGAAGGTGTATGGCGAAAGCCAACTGAGTCTGTCGTTTTTCAAATTTATATATTCCAATGAAGGTGGTAATTCCCAATTTTCAGATATGATTTGGTTGTTTTCAAAGGACATTTCCCTTAGATGTTTCCAATCTGTTTTGGATAAACCAGAAAGATATGAATTTCTATTGATATTCATTAGAAGAATACTAGCATTTCGAAAAACCCTTGTTGGAATGGTTTCAAGATGGGAATTAGAACAATCTATGAATGTGGTTTTATCGACCTCTCTGGTATAGCATTTACATTCTTCTGTACAATTCTCTTCGACATCGCAAATAAACTTGTTCTTTGCACCTTCCTGAATCTTTACATCTTTCAAATTTGGTGGATTTGTGAACGCCAAATTTCTCTGGGTTTTCTGTTCAAAAATGCTTTTATTTGTTTTGTAAGTTAGTAAAATTTTGGAAAGTTGTAATCGCAAATTGAAGAATTATTTAGTAAATTAATTTTTCCATCATATTTTAACCCACTGTTTTGGCTATTATTTACATGTTCATTATGACTTACATCTAATTTTGAAGCTGAATTATTATATTTAGGATTTTTTAAATATACTCTAATTTATTATGACTCAACATCTCCGTATCGAAATTTTTAACATATATTGCATTGAGATTAATTTGTGTTACTAGATACATTTAATAATACAGTTTGTTTTTCTTTTAAAAATATATATTTTGGTAAATATAATAATGTATTATATATTGCTAAGATCAATTCTATTTATATAAATCATTTAATCAAAAGAATGATCTTCAATGGAATCAATATTGTTGCCCATAATATATAAAGACAAAAGATGGAATACACCTTTAAGCATACCTTTTGTAATCTTAGTTGATTTATTATTATGGAAAAATATAGAAATTCTAAATAAATTTGATTTGAAAATATTCCATCAGGTATGAATTGAATAATATTATTACACTTAATGTTAATTTAGTTATCCATTGGTTGAATTTAAAAGTGTTGACAGTCAGTTCAAATTTAATGTTTGATGATATGTAAATAAATGACATTGTAAACAGGAGCAAATAAATTGTCAGGAATTTCAGTGAGTTTGCAATTATCAAACACCAAAATCGCTCGAATATCCGACCTTCTAAAAAATATATTCTTGATGTTATTTTCAATATGGTTATTTCCTATATCAAAAATATATAGTTTGCTCGTATTCTTAAGCCATTAAACTGATATTTGGCTGAGTCTATTGCCCCTTAGGATTATTTTGTAAACATCAAGTAAACCATAAAATGCTCCTGGAGCTAAAGAGAGAACTTTATTTTCAGTTAAACCAAGATAATTAACAGACCGCAGATCATCAAAAATATGTTCCGGCAATAATTTTAATTATTTTCTTGTATCCAACAAATCCTTTATTTCAAACTGACCTTTAAAAATCTTCTCTGGAAGGGATTCTAATTTGTTATCCCCTAAATCGATATGAAACAAATTCAGTTTGAAGAATACATCTTCAGGAAGAAAGGTGAGGCTGTTTAAACCTAGGCTCACTGAAGATACATTAGTGAGGGAGTTGAAAAAGTTGAATGTCAATGTCGTTAAAAGATTATTGCTGAGATCTAAAAAGGTAAGGTATGGAAGATTCTGTAAAATGTCTGGATTGATGGTTGTTACAGTTTTTGAGCTGAAAATGAGGGTACGGACTCTGAGGTTGGTTAGCATATCTGAAAAAGGCATTGGTGGGAGGCTGCAAGAGCTAAACATGAAGGTCTCGAACTGAGTCATGTCGTAGTATTGAAACATGTTCCTTCGATAAGGATTGGCATCCCAGCATCTTAGCGTCAAGGCTGGTGTAGGCAGGTACCAATTCTTGTAAGTGAATCCTAGAGAGCTGTCGCCATTCTTGGAACATTCCTGGGCCCAGCAGGACATAGTTTCTGTAAACTTGCGTCTCTATTCCCAGGTAAATTCTGGATTAGGTGTTGCAGGATACGCATTCATCATCCACAACAACAAACCTATGAAAATACATAGTTTTTATATTATAAAATTCAATATATAACATATGAATGCTTAGCAAACAATAGGTCAATGCTATCATAAAAGCATAGATTTAGAAAATAATTCAATTAAAATATTCTAATCACTTGTAAAATATGTTTTTTTTATGTTGGAAATAGGAATCATTCATTTATATAGTTATAAAGCCTTTCTATGGGAGGATTGACTAATTATCCTTTAGTAGGGATTTAAGACCCGAAATCTCGAGCAAAGATAATAAAATATATTGTGACGAAGAAATATTTTATTATTTAATTTAATATTATTCAATGAAAATATATTCAACAGATTATAAAATATATATTAATCTGTATTTGTGAAATCATCTTTAAAATATTTCTTTGCTTGCTTGCTTAAGATTCTCTAGCGGTAAATAGTTGGGCTGACTTGTTAATAATTGTCGACTTGTCGCTGTGACGTCATCAATAAATACTTTTACATCTTAGGATATTTCAAGGCTTGATTTCTACGCCACAACTGGTGGAGAGACTGGACCGATACCCATTAAGAAATAAAAGAAAAATTGATTCTGTTGAACCAGAAGAAACTTCTATGAATGTAAAGAAGGAAGGTACTCAGGTAAGCAACTACGTTGTTCAACATCTGCCAATGAACCCTTCCATTTTCTCCGGGGAGGATGGTGAAGATCACCAAAAATGTTTAAAAGGGTATGCACGTGTGGCAAGGTACAACCATTGGGACGAAACCCTTTGTCTTACTAAAGTTTATTTTTATCTGTCTGGAACTGCTCTCAAATGGTTTGAGAACAACGAAGAAAGCATACAGACTTGGAAGGAATTCACATCTCAATTAGAGAATGTGTTCGGAAAAAAAGAAAATTCAAAATTGCAAGCGGAGAAGAAACTTAAAACACGGGCACAATTAAAAGGTGAAAGTACCGAATGTTACATCCAGGATCTCCTGTGCTTGTGCAAAGAGGTTGATCCTCAAATGAGTGAGGAAGATAAAATCTCCCACCTCATGAAGGGGATAGCTGAGGAGCTTTATCAAGCACTCCTACCGAGGGATGTACAGAGCACCGAGCAATTCATTACCGAATGTCTCCGTGTCGAAGCGCTCCGTTGTAGGCGAGTTACCCCAACCAGGTACGAGCGCCTACCAAATGTAGCCTCTCTCTGTGACCAGGATGACGGAGAAGATCTGTCATCTATGATTAGGCAAATTGTTCGTGAGGAGGTACAGCGGGCATTAGGCTCTCCTCGGGAGGAACCAAAAAGTGCTACAATCGAAGAAATTGCAAAGGAGGAGATTGGAAGAACCCTGGCGCCAATCTCAAAGTCTAGGAGAAGTCCCCCTCAGAAGGAAAAACCCCGACAGTTTTTAAATACTATATATGAGGCCGAAACGATAAGACCGCACCCTGAACCTCGATACCCAAAACAAGGAGGAAGACGCGACACCAATGATTGGCGGACAACTGAGGAAAGGCCAATCTGTTTCTACTGCGGACGCCCAGGTCACGTCGTCCGCTATTGCCGTGACAGGAAGAGACACAATGAAGAAAGGAGAAATGAATATTTCCAAAGAAAGCAAGACGCAATGGTATCCTACAACTCTCGAGCTGAATCTCAGGACCCCAATGACGAATCATCGAGGAAAACTTTCACTCGCTACCGAAGCCCTACCTCATATCGCGGTCGAAACAGACAACATTTCTCACCTGCTAGAAGATCTAGCTGGACGCCCCGCAATTAAAACTAGATGATTGACCACATTGGAGGTGAGGCCGCAAAGTTATAAAATCCCCCCTTGCCGACCACAGTAGAAATGAGAAAAAAAGCTACCTTGACGTAAACATAGACCTACCAAGTCCTAATGAAGAAGATATCTCAACTGAAAGAAGACATCCACCGCAGTCACCTGAAAATATCCCTGGCCATAGTACTAGTTCTTAAGACTGACGACATAAGTCTCCTGCTGAGCATCGGGTCGATGCTCTCTATAGGAGGAGGCTATGTGACGAAGAAATATTTTATTATTTAATTTAATATTATTCAATGAAAATATATTCAACAGATTATAAAAATATAATCTGTATTTGTGAAATCATCTTTAAAATATTTCTTTGCTTGCTTGCTTAAGATTCTCTAGCGGTAAATAGTTGGGCTGACTTGTTAATAATTGTCGACTTGTCGCTGTGACGTCATCAATAAATACTTTTACACCTTAGGATATTTCAAGGCTTGATTTCTACGCCACAATATAAACAAAACTTATTTCGAGGTTATTACTTTTTCAATGGATCGATAAATAAAAGGGATTCTGAATTTTATTTGTAAATGTTATACAGATTTGTAACATAAATATGTTTATTAAATTAAATAGATACCTCGATAAATTATTTTAATACTAATTACTACTACTATTAAGACTATAAGGTCATCTGGATTCACCTTTATTTTAGAAACCCAAGCGCTAATAGAAATTAAAATCTAACTCAATCAATACTTTCACATTTGACATTATACAAGTTTAATAAAATTTTAGAAAAATTTTCTGCATGTGTATTGTTTTTTAGATATGCTCCACTCTCTCCTGGTCGGCCTCTCCAGCGTTCAGCAAGCCGACAAGCTCATCGAAGAGGGTCTCGACATCGAGGACGCCACACTACAGGCCTTCCCCCTAAGGAAAAGGGCCGAACGTATTGTCCTCGGGAATGTGCTTTTGTGGAGGACGCCGACTTCGTCGCTGCTCTTCGGCCTTACGGGCATGTCACGTCCATCATCCAGAAGATGATGCAGCTCAAGGACTCCTGCAGGGCTGATGCCCGTCGGAAGCGTTAATTACTCTGCGAGACAGAGTTAAGCTCTCCCAGATCCCTGTCCGTCTGGATGCCTACGTGACCTACGGCATCAAGTGTTCCCGTGTCATAAGCAGGGACACAAATGTTCAAAGTGTCCTCGCAAGACTGGTCTTCAAGATGACAAGCTGGTGCTCTCTGTGGATTCTCCTTCTGCATGCAAAAGGCCTGAACCAAGCCACCCTCCACTTCAACCACCCCTCCTGTTGCAGCACCACCACCGACTGCTACTATCGTCGCAGATCCTCCTCCCAGCGACATAATGAGAGCAGAAGAGGCGGTCGACCTGACTCCTCCTAGACCATAAAATCAGAGCGTATCTCATGTGTCTGAACCCTCCCAAGAGCGGCGCAATATGGCTGAGATCCAGTTGAACATTCTCTTAAAGAACAAAAAGGCGTCAACAGTTATTTATCGTGCCCAGAAGCAAGGCCTAGAGAAAACCTCCTTCAGGCTCTTACACACAACGGGGAGATGAACCGGCTTATCGCCCAATCAAGCGCCGAACAGGAAATGGCCATTAAACCTTAGCAAGCACGCTCATGGCTCTTACAGAAGGCAAAGTGGCACCCTGTAATAAGAAGCTGTCGCGTGCCAGGATCTCTGCTCAGAAGTCTAAATGAACTTCCAATTTGCAACCCTGAACACGCACGGCATCGCCGCTCTTCGCTGAAGAATCCAGCTCTGCTGTTTCTCAAGGAGCATGAGATTGACATCTGCTTTCTGCAAGAGATGGACGTGATGTCCCTGGACTACGTAGGAGATCTCTGCAACGGCACAGCGCCGTTGTTGCGCCCGCAACGACCACCGTGGAATCAGGCCTCGCGTGTGTATTCGCGGCCGTGTCGTTATTCATCGGCAGTAGATCCTATGGTCCGGGTATACAGGCATTTCGTCCTATCAACCTCTCAACGACCGACTACAGGGTTCTCCGCGGCGTGCTCATGGCCCCTCTGCGTCATCATCTGCCAGACCTGGTGCCTGACTGTCAGACCTACGCTGTTCTGGGACGGTCTTCCTCCTGGAACATTGATATGTGTCCGACGGAGTCGCCTGGGCAGCTAGATATGAAAAATCCTCTGGCTCTCATCTCTTTGGACCTGAAGTCGGCGTTCGACAGCCTGAGCAGGAGTTACATGTTTGCCCTGTTGGAGAAGATGGTCCTGCCATCTGGCTACCCCGGGTGGATTGTTTTCGCTACGGGGAAGCAGACGCCTCCATCTGGGTCAGAGATGTCTACACCAAGGCCTTTCCACTTCTAAACGGGATGAGGCAGGGCTGCGTCCTCAGCATCACCCTCTTCAGTATCGGAGTTGGACCTCTACTACGCCGCCTCGGTAGGATCTTGGGCCGCGGTAGCGTGGTTGCTTATGCGGATAACATCATACACATCATCAGGAAAGACGCTCAGTTTGAGCTCATACTCCTGATCTTTGAAGAGTTTCGCATGGCCCCCAGGGTGGCTGTCAACTTCGACAAGAGCTGCGGGCTCTGGTGCGGTTTCTGGAAGCACCGAACGGATTCCCCTTTGGGAATCTCCTGCACATCCGAGTCGCTGACCGGACTGGGCTGTCTTATCACCACCAGGAACACCGTCGCTTCCTAGGCCTCACACCTGATGGGGCTGCTGGAGCGAGCCATCGCGAGGTGGCTATCCTTCACCCGCAACCTGTCGCTGGTGGTTCGCCCCCACAGCATGGTCTTGTTCCATCCTGCACCACCTCCACGGCTACCTTCCACCTGAAACCACCATCGGCTGGCTGCAGGCGCGGCTGGAGCACTTCGTGTGGGGTATGAACCGAGTCTCGTGGCTTCCAGGGGGGGCATCCTGGCTCGCCCAGTCTCTGAAGGTGGCGTCGGCCTGCTTGAAAGGGGTCCTGGCCTCACTGCGCGGTGCCGCCAACGACTACTCTTGGCTGGTTTACAGCTGGGTGGGCTGACCACGCTCGATCCTAACGTCTGGCTCAGTCCGATAATAAAAAGGCTCCTGGGCCTTTGGGAGACCGCGTCCAGCGTCCTTGAGCTGGATCACAAGGTTCTGCGCACCGCCAGCATGAGGTCCTTGCATCTTCGAGGCGACAACAGGTTCCTGCTGCCGCCAGACCTGCTGGCTCTCGAGCGCTAGCCACAGACGACAGTCGGTGACTTCTCCGATGGCGCTCCTGCCCTAGCACGTTCAACGCGGGCCGCGCTCCTGAAAGCGCATAACCTAGGGGGCCTTCTTCCAGCGTCTCCTGCAGGAAAACGCCTGCTCCAGCTATTATGTAGAGTACGAGGCGGAGACTATCGTCCTGCGTGGATCGGCTAAACCCATTACCCGCTTCACCGTGCCAGACAATAGACTCGGCATAGCTGTAGGCGCATCCTGTTGCTGAGCTGTCTGCGCGGTGGACCCCTACCGTGCATGTGCCCCGCTCCATTCCCTGGGCCGACCTGCGTCGCAACTGCTTCTCGGGGCATGATGTAGATGTCGCTCTACGACTGGCCCTCTACGCCCTACCCCATCCTGACCATCCTGCCTCGAGGCGTGCTACCGGAGGTCATAGCCAAAGGAATGGATGTTGGATATATGACAATTGTCAGAACTATTCATAAGGACCTTGATCTCATGTCCTATGCCTTTCGAAAAAGGCCTGTTGCTGACTGAGAATATGAAGGAAAACCGAAAAGAAATGGCTGCTGCCCTCCTCAATAACCTGAAACATTACTCTTGTGGCCTGTGTGTTGAGTTTCATCTCTGACTAAAATAAATTTGTCGTGGACCAAAAGGTAAATCTCAGGAATGATCGCTGGACCTGTAAAGACACCTCAAAGATACATGTCGTGAAGGACACGAAATGTCCTGCCTTTGTGATGATCCTTGGCGTTTTCAGCAGTGAAAGTGATGTCATGTCTCTCCATTTCTTTGAGAAGGGCCTTAGGATAAAACGCTGACACCTACCTAAATGTGCTTGAAACCGTTGTGAAGACTTTGATGGACATGGTAGCCGTAGAAAAAAGTATGTTTTCCAAAAAGATTCAGCTCCAGCCTACAAGTAAAAAATAAACACAACCGTAGCTGACAATTAACATCTCTAGTCTTTTTCTTTTTTCAAGAAATATGAATGCCGGCCAGGCAGCCTCTATCTTCACGATAATCTCTAGTCTTGTTTTTGATGATACTCTCTAGTAAATACATATTAAAATGTTTTTCTTAGTTACCCAGATATCAGCGCAAAAATATTGAAATAGAAAAGAATTAAACAACCACACAAAAAATTCAAATATTTTAATTCATATTTAATATGTAATATACACACATGAGAGAGATTATATGTGTGTGATAATAAATGTAATTATAAATATAAAAATATATAGTTGTTTATAAATAAAAAGATTAGAAATATTTACAAATAATGAAAGGTCCTATGAGTTTTGATGCCGCTATTTTGAAGATTTAGCAATCGACTATTATAACTTAGAGAAAAAGAGGCACATATAGAAAAATATTAAATCCAAAATGTAAAAGATAGTTGATATACTTAATTCGTATAATTTTCAATGTTTTGGTAACCTCTTCTTCGGTTGGAAAACATTTGCATAAGATTAATAAAGCCTCAAAATAAGGTTAGAACGGTGAATTTTTAATATATTAAATTTTTCGTCTTGTGTTTTCCCCTTTGACTTGTCCTATATATCCATGTTTTGGACCATTTGTCTTATTTAAACTTTTTAGTGTATGACATTTACATTATATTATTATTAAATGTATAGGCGTTTGATTTTTACCGTGACAGACTTAGTGGTTTAATCCATGTATAATACAACGGGTCTTAAGGAAGTCTTTTGTGCGGAGTCGGTAATGATTTCGAGAACTTTAAAGATTTTGGTTGGCTTTGATGGGTGGATGACTCGAAATTTTTTTACCTTGCTTCTTTTTATGAGGTAAAGCATAGCGCATCTTCTCCCAGAACCAGCGCTCATTCCATTCCAAGTAAGTTTTAGTTTGAAGCAGGAATTGTAGTTCAGAATCTAGAGTAGATTTATCAGGAAGTTGACCTTTAATGACAATGATCATTCTGTCCATCTTTTCTTCCATCATATGCTGATAGGCTGTTCGGAACTCTACAGAAAACCAGGGACTCTTCAGGAAAACTTCACTCAAGATCATCACCGTCCTTCTACTTTCTTGAACAGATTGTATCACATTGGCCGAGATCATGTTTCCAGGCGTCCAATCCCGCTCGTGGATACAGAGAGCGTAGAATGGAGCCTTGGACTCGAGTTCAGCGCTTAGTTCTATCGCGACATCTCGATCCTCGTGGCTATAACAGATGAAGGCGTCGTACTTCTTGTCTTCATCCATCTCTTCTTCATTGTAGAAACACAGGAACAGTTTATATGCGTGGATATATAGATAAGCCAAGACTATTTGCTTGTTCTTGTAATAGAATATAAGAACAACCAACATTATTAATAGTATGCTAGCTGGGATTACAATTGCAATTATAATAAAATAGTCTGCTACTTTTGTATTGGGAGGACAAAGAATGTTCAATGGGATTTCATCAATTCTTGGGTAAACGTATTTTCCTTTTTTTATGATAGGATCTTCACAGATTATATTTTCAGGGTCTAGCACTTTACCTTTCAAAGATATCAACCAATATCTCATACTTGTCAGATTACAATTGCATTTCCAGGGATTGCCTCCAAGTTTTATTTTAAAATCACTATAGGATGCTGAATAATTGAAGATATTTGGCGAGAGCCAACTGAGTTTGTTGTTTTTCAAATTTATATATTCCAATGAAGGTGGTAATTCCCAATTATCAGATATGATTTGGTTGTTTTCAAAAGACATTTCCCTTAGATTTTTCCAAACTGTTTTGGATAAACCAGAAATAGATGAAATTTTATTGTTATTCATTTGAAGAATACTAACATTTCGAACAACCCTTGTTGGAATGGTTTCAAGATGAGAATTAGAACAATCCATGAATGTGGTTTTATCGACCTCTCTGGTATAGCATTTACATTCTTCTGGACAATTCTCTTCGACATCGCAAATAAACTTGTTCTTTGCCACAACATGAAGCTCTATATCTTTAAGATTAGGGGGGTTTGTGCACGTCAAATATTCTCCATTTTCCTGTTCAAAAATGTTTTTGTTTGTTTTGTAAAATTCATAAAATTTAAATAATTGACAATCGCAATTCAAAGGATTGTTTAGTAAATTAATTTTTCCTCCATACGTCGACCCACTAATTTGGCTAATATTTACGTGTTCGATTTCATTATGACTTACATCTAAATTTGAAGCAGAATTATGATATTTAGGAATATCTAAATACTTTAATTTGTTATGACTTAAATTTATCTCTCCATAGAAAAAATTTTGAAATATGTATTCTGTTGAGGTTAATTTATTTCCGGATAAATTCAAAGAATATATTTTGAGTTTTCTAAAGATATTCTTCGGTAAATATGACAATCTATTATTGCTAAGATCTATGGTTTTTATAGAAATTAATTGATCAAAAGAATTTTCATCAATAGAAGCGATATCGTTGTTATTAATATATAAAGCCAAAAGACGGAATAGACTTTTAAACATATATTTTGTAATTTTAGTTATTTTATTATCATTTAAATATAAATATGCTAAATAAGTTTGATTTGAAAATGTTCCATCAGGTATAATTTGAATATTATTATTACTTAATGTCAATCTATTTATCTGTTGGTTGAATTTAAAAGTATTGACGGTTAGTTTAAAAATATTGTTTGATGATAAATCTAAATAACTGACATTATGAATAGGGGCAAATAAATTGTCCGGAATTTCAGTAAATTTGCATTTACTCATCACCAAGTCGCTCAAATATCCAAGACCCTTTAAAAGATGTTCTGGAATATTATTTACAATAGGGTTATCACTCATATCAAAAATATAGAGCTTGCTCGTATTTTTGAACCATTCACCAGAAATTTCGCTGAGTCTATTGCCTTTTACAATTATTTTGTAAACATCAAGTAAACCATAAAAAGCTCCTGGAGATAATGAAACAAGATTATTTTCAGTTAGATCAAGATACCTAACAGCCTTCTGATCATCAAAAATATGTTCTGGCAATACTGTTAATCTGTTTCTTGGGATTAACAAATTTTTTATTCCAAACTGACCTTTAAAAATCTTCTCTGGAAGGGATTCTAATTTGTTATCCCCTAAATCAATATGAAACAAATTGAGTTTGAAGAATACATCTTCAGGAAGAAAGGTGAGGCTGTTGAACCCTAGGCTCACTGAAGATACATTAGTGAGGGAGTCGAAAAAGTTGGATGTCAATGTTGTTAAAAGATTATTGCTAAGATCTAAAAAGGTAAGGTATGGAAGATTCTGGAAAATGTCTGGATTGATTATTGTTACAGTTTTTGAGCTGAAAATGAGTGTGCGGACTCTGAGGTTGGTTAGCATATCCGAGAAAGGCATTGGTGGGAGGTTGCATGAGCTAAACATGAAGGTCTCAAACTGAGCCATGTCATAGTATTGAAGCATGTTCTTGCGATAAGGATTGGCACCCCAGCATTTTAAAGTCAAGGCTGGTGTAGGCAGGTACCAAGTCTCGTAAGTGAATCCTAGAGAGCTGTCGCCATTCTTGGAACATTCCTGGGCCCAGCAGAACATAGTTTCTGTAATCTTGCGTCTCCATCCACAGGTAAATCCTGGATTGGGTGTTGCAGGATAGGCATCCGTCACCCACACCAACAAACCTGGAAATACATCGTTTTCAATAATCATACTACTCGATCAATATTCCCATATAAGCATATATAAAATTTGGCATCAGATAGAGCTTTATTCGTTTTATATATGTTCTCCTGTAGAAGGGCAGAGATGCCTGGAGCTTGAGACTGCATTGATAAAATAAAATAAAAACTCTTATATCTCCAGAAACCTTTTTAAATATTTAATAAAATATATTTACAATCAAAAATATTAATCCTTTATATCAAAAGATCAAGTAGGGAAAAGAATCAATCATTTTATATGTTTGCAATGCCCTTCTAGGGGGAATTAACACAATATATAAGGATGTGAATAACGTCTTAAAACAGGAAATGAGACACGAGATACAATCTTTGCCTGGCTGGAAATTTACTCCAGCTAAATTTTTTTTTATTTGTTTATATGTAAAATGGTAAAAATAATGATAATCTCTCCATCTATAATATTGCATATTTTGCATATTCAGATTATATAAAGGATTCAAAGTATAACCATTCTGTTTTTCATGTGTAACGTTATCATCGAGATATTCTATTTTATAGGTATAGACATAGGATATGTGAGGCAATTAATAAAAAGGAACTTAAATAAAAGTATATATTTATTGAAATTTTACCGTAAGGGAGGGGGGGAATTGATCTATAAAAAAGCAAAGGTTTTGTCAATAAATGCGTCAAAGTAAAATAGATGACTTCTAGATTTGACGTTTATTTTGACGGGAGGGACGACCTTTGCTTTTATATATATACATGTGCTTTTAGTCAGGAAATGCCTTCTTTATTTTTAATATCAACACCTGACCTTTTATTTTTTTTCTATTGTTTTCTCATGTGTTAAGCATATTTACACAAATTTGGCCTTATAAACCCATTTCTTGATTTCTCAAGAAGCCATTGGGACCAAAAAATATTTTTGGTCGCAGTGGTTACAGCCTACTCCACGCTGACGAGCGCCAACAGCGCGAAACGCGTTCGTGGATGGCTTTTCTTGATTTATCAAGAAATTGAGTTGGCCAAATATCACGAAGCAAGCTAAATAAACGTTTAGTTTATTTTTGCTCCACTAGATGGCGCTCTAACATCTAAAAAGCACATGTGCTCGTGGTCAGGAGATGCCTTCTTTATTTTTAATTACAACACCTGACCCACTTATCTTTTATTTTTTTCTATTGTTTTTTCATATATTATTATATTTATATATTATGTGAAAAAAAAATAAAAAGTATAACAAATTAAATACATATATATCTAGTAAGATATCATTGAACAAATTAAATCAACGTTTAGTTGATTTTTATTCCACTAGATGGGGCATCTAAAAATGATCATGTGAGAGGCCAGAATATGTCTTTTTTGTTTTTAATATAATATCCATTAATTTTATAAACTTGATTAAATTTGTATTAGAATTATTTTGAATGATTATATAATTTTCTGTAAATAGCTATAATTCATACTGTCTACAAGATATATTTATTTTTATGGAATACCAAAATTATATAAGCAATACCGTTCTTTTTTTTTTTTTCGAGAAATTTTCAAATTCTCTATTCTATTTCCGACCATCACGGCCACTTGAAAGTTTGAAATTTGCACCCTTTCCATATTATTAGGAATTAAATAGTCTTTAAAAATACCAGATTTCAGCGCGGTCAGGAAATATATTAAAAATTGATCACAAAATTTGAAAGGAAATTGGAAAAAGTATTTCAATCAAAGAAGATAAAAATATATATCGGAAGAATCAGTCTACGAGGATAAGTTTTATTTTTTTTTTTATTAAACTTTCTCTCAAGCTCTCGGGTACTGTAAACCCTACAGGAGTATACTACGAAATGAATCTCAATTTTTTATTTATTTATTTCAGATGAATTTTGTTTGTATGCTCCTGTTGAAGGGTCCACAGAACCCGAAAGCTTCTCTCAAGCTTTTTAATAAAATAAGAAACTTATCCTCGGAGACTGTGTTTTATTGTGAGATGAAAAAAAGGTAAAAAGAACCTAACCTGACTACAAGAAGATTATGTAAACAATTTAGAAGTCTCCAATGATAAGTGTCTCTTCTTTTATTACCAACACTTCGAGCTTTCGGTTATAACGTACCTTCTACAGGAATATCAAATGAATCTTAGCTGTTCAATAGATTTATACACAAGTGAGATATTAAGTCATATATTAACACAAAGCAATAACGCGCCATACTGTCCTATAAGCTTATGTCCATAGTTTTCTTGAAAACCATTTCTGAGATTCCATCCTTCAGTGCTGCGTATATAGGCAGAATCGTCCAATACAGTATTAGAGCTCTGAGAAGCGGTCTGGTGGATTAAATTGGCGAAACCGCTGGGAGGGTTCACCACTGAGGAGCCAAGCCCTCCCAATATATTTTTTCATCGCAGTAAGGACAATAGAAGTTTGTATTATGTATAAAAGAAACATTCGTGCTTTTAAATCCTTCCATTTTATATTAAGTCATATATGTTAAATAGTTGTCATTTGGATTTTTGTAAATATCACTTATATATAAATCTATTGAACAGCTAAGATTCATTTCATATTTGATATATTGTAGAAGGTCGTTATACCTAAAAGCTTGAAATGTTGGTAATAAAAGAAGACACTTATCCTTTGAGACTTGTTGTTGATTCTGATTGTCATCATAGAATTCTAACCATTTAATTTAGAAGAAGATACCTACAAAGCAAACAAGATGTTGAACTAAAGATTGTCTCTTAAGGAACTCACTTCATCCGGGATGAGATTTCCGGGATGTGATCACCGATAGCGTACCTGCCGTAATCCATCTCTGTCTCTTAGATCCTTTCCTGAATATTCTTTAAGATTTTAAGAAAAAGGTTTCTCCTGTGATTGTATAACTAAAAGTTGATGATGGTTGGCCTATCTATCAGAATAATTATCAATAATTATCAATTAATCGTTAGTTTTTAATCATTCCAGAATTAGTCAAATATAATGAGGGATAACAGCCTAAAACGCGTACATGGTTATCTTTTAACACAAGGCAATAACGCGCCATCTATACATATAAAATAAAAGGATTTAAAAGCGCGAATGTTTCTTTTATACATAAAACGAACTTCTACTGTCCTTACTGCGATGAAAAAATATATTGGGAGGGCTTGGCTCATCAGTGGTGAACCCTCCAAGCGGTTTCGCCAATTTAATTCACCAGACCGCTTCTCAGAGCTCTAATATTGTATTGGATCATTCTGCTTTTATATGCTACACTGAAGGATGGAATCTTAGAAATGGTTTTCAAGTAAACTATGGACATAAGCTTATAGGACAGTATGTCCATAGTTTACTTGAAAACCATTTCTAAGATTCCATCCTTCAGTGTAGCATATAAAAGCAGAATGATCCAATACAATATTAGAGCTCTGAGAAGCGGTCTGGTGGATTAAATTGGCGAAACCGCTTGGAGGGTTCACCACTGATGAGCCAAGCCCTCCCAATATATTTTTTCATCGCAGTAAGGACAGTAGAAGTTCGTTTTATGTATAAAAGAAACATTCGCGCTTTTAAATCCTTTTATTTTATATGGTTATCTTTTATTCATTTAATCAGGAAAGGGTGTATTTGGGGAATTATTAAAATCAACGATTAGTTGTTATCTATTCAGGCAGATGTAGAAAACCATCAACAAATTTTAGTTTCACGATGAGAAACCTTTTTCTTTATTTATCAACCTAATACAAGTACAAATTTTACTTTTGTACTATTCTTTCTTTAATATATTGTTTCGCTTCACTTCCATCAATAATTGACAATATGACCCAGAATAAGTATATTGCTACGGCGTTTTATAGTCTCCACAAGTCCATATCTCGGAAGAAGGCCAAGTGACACTCACTCCTCACTTTCTTACTGCTACTATTTTTGTGTTGTTTTTCTTGCTTCCCTCTTTCCCTTTCTTGTTTTTTTTTTTCTTTTTTTTTTCTTTTTCTTCTGTCTATATCGTTGTTTCCTTTGTCTCACTGCTTTGTTCTTATGCATACCTCTGGTGAATTCTGTATAGGGTCAGTGACCCCAAATAAAGGCTTTTTGTTGTTGTTGTTGTTGTAATATATAGTTTCAAACAAATGTCATTATAAATATAGTGGAAGTATGCTTGTTCGAATTTCAGGATAGAAACATGTATCAATTGAATAAAACTACTATAATTATCCATACTACTCCTATTTACTACCCCATGAATACTCCATATATATATCTCGTTTATTAATTTGAGTTGCCGTTAATGAACATCCTATCAAGAAATGTCAGAGTTGGTAGTAATACACGAGGCAAGAGGTTGAAAATAATCAGTAGATCAAAAAGGAAATTTCATGAACGCGTGCAACACCATTTCCAATATAATATGATAGATGAGTCATCAATATTCAAAAAGTATTTTCAGTACTATAAAAGAGCGTTATTCATATTCATAATTAAAGATAGTTTTAGCTAACTGACACTTTATATTATAATAACCAAAAACCGTACTATTGTACTAGAGAAGTACCCAATACCTTTTTGAAAATAAAATTTCCTTTCAAAAATTCTAATGATATAAAACGATCAGCTAGAACATCTAATATATATCACATAATCACAGAAAAACGAATATGTCCGGGGTAGCCTAGTGGACATGGCATCGGCCCGGTAAGCGGAACACTGTGGGTTCGATTCCCATTCCTGGACACTTTTATTTTTCCGTTTATCAATTACTCTTCTCAATTCATCCTTTCATACTTCATCCCTAAGGTTAGAAATAATCGTTATTTCTCTTTAAAATAAATTTCAATTTTTCGTTCAAAACAAACACATGCTGGATATTTTCAAATGTCGTTCTATCTTTTAAAATACTGAAAAATAACGAACGGCATAAATATATTATTTAAATTACGATAAATTATTAAATAGTATTTAAAGATTAAAAAATAGGTAAGACAAGTATATAAATCCTCAAAAATAACAATTTCACCATCTCTTAGAATCTATAAATATTATTGACAAAATAAGAAAGAGTATTAAGATATCTAAAAAAGAGACATCAATTTTTACGATCTGGATTGATAGAATAGCAAACGACATTAGAATAAAACATAAAGAGATGAACTCACAAGCCTTTTTAGACTCTCAATAGAGAATGTTGAAAGAGCAACAAAGAATGTTTGGATGAGGCGTTTAAAAAGAAAACTTATCAAGTTAACAAACGATATAAAAATAATTAATACCAAGAATAGAAACATCATAATTTAAACAATAAAAATGGAAATAGAGATTTTACAATATAATAAAACTAGAATATCGTAAAGATAGAGGCTGCCTGGCTGACATTCATAGTTCTTCAAATAAAAATACTTCGGCCAGTAAATCTTTTTATTATCTCGACGTTTCTACAAAAGTCTTTTGTCCTCGTCAGGAGAAAACAAAAATTAAAACATTTGGCAAAGCGTTAAAAATTATTCTAGAGTAATTAAAAAGATTTACTGGCCGAAATTATCTTTTATTTGAAAAACTAGAATAATTCGTTTGTAGTCGATTATAGATTAGGTACTCGACATAAGTCATTCATAGAGCGACAAAATTAATTGCATATGATGATTAGAAAGAGTAATACCACCATTATTTAGGCAATGACACAAAATTTGACAAATAATGACTGCATATTAATCAACAATGATGAGAAAACCAACCTTTATACGTTGACGGAAAATGTATTGGCGAAATGACGAAATACTGATTATTTACAAAATATAGATAGATAAATACATTTGAATTTAGACTGTAAAATTAAGAAATACCTTCTTTTAGATCTTAAAAACAATACCAAAATGTACTCTCTCTCCCTCTCTCCTCTCTTTGATAGAATAATGAAATATGATTGCATGCAAAGTTTATAAAAACGACCACATTAATATTTCGACAGTGAATTCAATAAAAAACAAACGTTGATATGTTGATATACGGGAATCAAGAACTACAAACCATCATTTCTACTGTTTTATTAACAATGCAAAACCCTACATGTCTTTTTTTAAATTTTATTTTTTAATTATCCCTAGTACACGTGCTACAGGCCATGATAATCATGGTGGGTAGTTAGCGACTGCTTTTACTGAAAGCGCATCACATGTCTACACATGTGAAAAGCAGTTCGACTTTGCACTTACAAATGTGCCAGAGCCCCGTTTGGTTACTTGCACTGGCTGGTGGGGTAGGACTTTTGCAAAAATCGGGGGCCATTGGAGCATTTTCTTTTAAATCAGAAAAAAGTGTCCAATGCGGGAATCGAATCCGGGTCGTAGTGGTTGAAAACCAAACGGTTTAACCAGCCTTCCACTGACCCCCAAAAAATGACAACACGGGCATTTTAACAGTGAACTTAACAAATGACAATTATAGGAACATCAAAGACAAAAACCATGCCAGCATTTGACAATGGAATCAATGTCAAACCTTTTTTTCCTTTTTATAGAAATGAATATCGACTATACCATCACTTCGACAGTAAAATTAACTCAAAGGACAAATATAAAGACATCTTTAAGCAACGACCACGCCAGAAATTAATTACATTAAAACTAACAAATGACGATTATATAGTTATCTTAAAATAACACCTATGACAGAAATTTGTCGGTAAAATAAACAAAGGATATTTCAATAGATATCTAGAGTAACAACGATGACGAAATTTCGCAATGAAATTAACACAATTGACAATTCTATAGATATCTAAAACAACAACAATGATAGAATTTTGTAGTGAAATTAATGAATAACTATATTCCCTCTTAAGATATTTAAAACAACAACCAAGATATAATTTCTCGTAGTAAAATTAATAATTCACGATATATTATATAAATATCTAAAACAACATGACAGAATTTTGACAGTGAAAATACAAAGTTGTCCTAAAAGTTCGTAAACACTTGTAAAAAATCGAAATACCAATATTATTCGTCTTTATGTATAATATCTTTGTATAAGTAATTGTATTATGTATTCGACGTAATAATAGTATTCGCCGTAATAATAGTATTCGTCAAGTAATAAGAAAAAAGCGTTTTAAGTAAAACACGAATTTTTGGGGCAACCTTATAATGAATCACGGTATTCTATAGAGATATATAGAACAATAACCATGATAGAGAATTTCACAGTAAAGTTAATAAAAGCTCAATATTCTCTAGATATATAAAACAACAACATGATAATTTTAACAGTGAAAAGAATAAATCTCGGTATTCAATAGATTACTAAAACAACAATTGACAGAATTTTGACAGTCAAACTAACAAAGTACAATTTATAGACAGCAACAAACGACTAGAATATTATTATTCAGACAGTGACAAATGATTACATAAAAACAAAAACTAAACCAGCATTCAGGTAGTGAAACTATAAAAAGACAATCATATAGAAAATCTAGAAGGAGAATCATACTAGCATTTAGAAAAGGAAAAGCATCTAGACAAAGGAGACGTAGAAGTATCAGTTAGAGTATGACTCAGTCAGTACTTACCGGTCAGCAACAAGACACGCAGCAGCATCCCTGCGTTCTCGCACCACTCTGACGACGCCAGCGACTACTGGCGTCCTTGAATGAGATTCATTCTCACCGTTTGCTTCAAAATATCATCTTCCGGGAAGGATGTTTGGAAGTCCTCGATCGTTTGGCAATTATATACAATGGATAACCATCGTCGAGACATAATTGTATATTATACAATATAATGCGGCCTATGATTGTAGAACGACATTTGAAAATATCCCGCATTACTCTTCACAATTCATCCTTTCATACTTCATCCCTAAGGTTAGAAATAATCGTTATTTCACCTTTTAAAATAAATTTCGATTTTTCGTTCAAAAGAAACACATGCGGGATATTTTCAAATGTCGTTCTACAATAATTGCATATTCTCTCGTAATTTTATTAGAGTTGTTTTATTATAATCTCTCCCATCTCTAAAATTAAGTACGATCCCAATTGATGCAATTTTTTTTTATAAAAGAACAAATCGTAGAGAAAGATGTGTACTGTTTCTCATTCATATACAGTTAAACCTGTCTATAGCGCCCTCTCTAAATAGCGCCCGATTTTAAATACGTAGTACGATGCGATTTACATTAAAAGTGACCTGTCTATAGCACTCCCTCTCTATAACACCCTTTTTGGTGAGCCCCAAGATGGGGCGCTATAGACAGGTTTAATTGTATATCGTTTTGAAAATAGAGCAATCCACATATTTAAATCTTTAGGGAAAAAAGGCATAATTGGCAATTAAATTGTTTTATTCAATCTAAAATATGCCTTTTTATTACCTAATATATATATTTATATATTTTAAAGATTGAGCAATCCATAATAATATATATAAATAAATATAAAGCATATATTGGATCTAAATTTATTAAACAGCCAATATTTCTAGGGGCAACACGCCTCTCTTTATCAAGGCTTTTGATTTAAACTAAATCACGTGGGCATGTGATCCACTCATGCTATACAAGATCAAAGTAAGAGAAACTATCTGATGAAATTTCCACTGTATATAAAATATACAGTAAATGGTTATATTTAATAAATTTTAAAAGAGTATATAATTAAATAACCATTTGATTAAATATATGAAAAGATTGATAAATATTAGAAAATAAAAATGAGTAGGGATTATGATTCAAAATATTGTGTTGATAAATATAAATAAAAATATATTACTAGTATAAATATATATACAAAAATAATAAAAAAATAATAAATAAATAATTTAGGAAGATATAAATTCTCTATAAATTTCTGGTAGGTCAATTTTCCTATTTATGCTTTCTGAATATTTTATAGAGGCCCAACTTTCTAAAAATAACCTGCAGTGTTTTTCTTTAATATTCTGGTATAAAATAGATGCCTTGTCAAATTCGGGTATATGATTATTGTTTAGCGCATGGTCTACTAGGATAGATAATGGTTTATGGATGCGTAGAGCTGCTTTGTGTTGGTTGATGCGTTCTTTCAATGCTTTGCTGGTTTCTCCAATGTAAGTGGCTGGACAGGTTTTGCATGGAATTTTGTAAATAATATTGCTTTTGTTTTCCTTTTTACTATTATTCTTGGTGTTTGAGTGGCGTAGAATTTGTTTTAAATTTTAAAATTTATTAAATATAACCATTGTACATATATTTTATATACAGTGGAAATTTCATCAGATAGTTTCTTACTTTGATCTTGTATAGCATGAGTGGATCACATGCCCAAGTGATTTAGTTTAAATCAAAAGCCTTGATAAAAAGAGGCGTGTTGCCCCTAGAAATATTGGCTGTTTAATAAATTTATATTCAATATATGCTTTATATTTATTTATATATATATATATATTAATTTATTATACACACACAAACACATATGTGTGTAAAAGCCTAAGGTGGCTCTCCTGTCAAAATAAACGTCAAAACTAGACGCCATCTATTGACCGTCGCCGCAAGCTAGCGGTTTCGGGTCGGTGACAAAGCCACGCACAACACCACGCACACAGCTCTCACAATTGATAATAATATATATATTTGAATAATATTCTAAAAAATTTTTGAACATAAACCTTGCTTTTTATAGAAGGACATAAAGTTGTAGTTCATGATTATCGTCCCAAGCACGCGCGCCGCTTTTATCTTTAGTTTCATAAAATGCGATTTATACGCTTATTATAAAATACATCGTTTTTATGGCTCTCCTTGTATATATATATATAAATGGTCGGTGACATGAATAAGTCGTTAAAGAGGACTTAACTGCTTTAAAATGATAAAATAAGAGAATCTCAACTTTATATATATAGTAATTTATAAAATACAATATAATGCGGCTTGTGATTGTAAAACGACATTTAAAGATTATCCCGCATGAGTTTCTTTTCAACGAAAAATCAAAATTTATTCCAAGGAGAAATATCGATTATTTCTAACCTTAGGGATGAGGTATGAAAGGATGAATTGTGAGGAGTAATGATTCCCATCCCTGGACACTTTTATTTTTTCGTTTATCATTATTCTTCACAATTCATCCTTTTATACCTCATCCTTAAGGTTAGAAATAATCGATATTTCTCTTTGGAATAAATTTTGATTTTTCGTTGAAAAGAAACTCATGCGGGATAATCTTTAAATGTCGTTATATATATATATATAATATAACATATATAAAGTTACGGGAGGATTATATTCATGTACCTAGTGAAACATCTCTCCCTTTTATTACGCATCAGAACGATATATTATGGTCACCACCCTAGTTAAAAAACTTTACAAGTGATGAAGAAGCCACAACACCAGTTTTGGCAAATTCATACAAAAGGTAACCTGTATACCATGGTTTGGGGATAAGGCCTTCTTCACTATAGGAGCGGCTTCGATTCCATAACCTCCCATAGGATGTTATGAAATACAAGTCGCTACTGTACTAATGAGGGCCATAGCCCAAAACCATGGTTTACAGGTTAGCTTTTAACTGAATTATCTGAAACTTGCGTTGTGGCTCATTTTTCATCATTATTAGTAAAGTTTTTTACTAGGATGATGAACATAATACATCGTTCTGATGCATAATTAAAGGGAGAGATGCCTCACTAAGTACATACATATAAATACTGTATATATATATAATAGAAAATAAAAAATGTATATATATGTGGCGACCACACTTTGCTTCAGCGAACGCGGACAAAGCTTCAATACATATACGGGCAGTAGTGTGGCGACCACACTACGCCTCGGCAAGCGCAAGCTGGGAGAACACGTCATTACGCATGCGCGGGCATCATCCGGGACTTTCTGGCCACTCGCGTCATCAACAACAAGGCTAGCTCACAACGGCCGTTAGTCCTTTTCTCTTTATATTTCTGGCTTTAAATAAATTAATTTATTTTATAAAATAATTCTAATTTTATCAGCGGCCTTTTCACAAGCCACACCAACATGCACGCAACCATCCCACACATATATAAATACTTTATATTATTATTTTATATATATCCTCTGTGTATATTTATTTATATTATTTATATATATTAATAGTAATTTTTTATTTTTTGAAAAAAGAGGAAAAGTAAAATATTAAGAACTACAGATTTTCAATTAATTTTGAGTCAGAACAGCAAACTAACTCTGTATCAAATAGTATAGTTATGCGAATTTTAAGATTTATAATTTTTTTATTTAGTTCAAACCTGTGAGGTTTGTTTTTTTTCGAATTTTTGTAATAAATAATTAGTTAGAATATATTATAATAAAAAAAGGAAAAAAAGTAACACCAGCTAAGCATCGACGATTAAGCGTCATAGGCTGGGTAAAAAAAGGAATAAGGGAAGAGAAAGTTTTATAGAAAAGAGAAAAGACAGAACCATGATAAAAATTTTCCAAATATAAAATTAAGCTAATTAGAGAGAGAGAAGTATTTTTTTTTTTTTTGCTCTATTTTCTCTCGTGATGAAAGAAGATAGATTTTTGTGATTTTTTTATAAGCTTATTTTAAAAACAATGTAATGTACAGCTGGAGGACACGATATAAGATAGTATATTAGATTAATGTGCCAGTTAGGAAGGATGATAACCTTAAAGGTTAGACCAGATGAAAAACATAAAGGTTAGACCAGATGGAAAGAGGCCCGCCTGAGTACCATCCTCTTTCCTTCTGGTCTAACCTTTATGGTTTTCATCTGGTCTAACATTTAAGGTTTTCATCCTTCATAACTGGCACATTAATCTAATATACTATCTTATATCGGGTCCTCCGGCTGAACACTAGATTGTTTTAAAATAAGCTTATAAAAAAGAAATTCCTAAAAATCTATCTTCTTTCATCAAGAGAGAAAATAGAGCAAAAGAAAAATACTTCTCTCTCTCTAATTAGCTTAATTTTATTTTTGGAAAATTATTATCATGGTTCTGTCTTAGATCTTTTCTATAAAACTTCTCTTCGCTTATTCCTTTTTTTTACTCAGCCTATGGCGTTTAACCGCCGATGCTTTGCTGGTGTTACTTTTTTTTCCTTTTTTTATTATAATATATTCTAACTAATTATTTATTACAAAAAAATTTAAAAACAAACCTCACAATTTTAAACTAAATAAAAAAAAATTATAAATCTTAAAATTATCATAACTATACTATATATATATAAACATACGACGCGCCAAAAAGGAGTTTTCAAATTGATAGATAAATTGGTGTATGTGAAGAACATGTGTAGAGGAAAAACCATTAAAATTTACGAACAATAAATATTTTATTCAATAGTTTGATTGTCACAAATTGACCTGGATAAAGGCTGGACGTCCAATCCCGCTCGTGGATACAGAGATCGTAGAATGGAACCTTGGACTCGAGTTCAGCGCTTAGTCTACCGCGACATCTCGATCCTCGTTGCTGTAACAGATGAAGGCGTCGTACTTCTTGTCTTCATCCATCTCTTCTTCATTGTAGAAACACAGGAACAGTTTATATGCGTGGATATATAAATAAGCCAAAACTATTTGCTTGTTCTTGTAATAGAATATAAGAATAATCAACACTATTAATAGTATGCTAGCTGGAATTATGATTGCAATAAATTGTAAATTTCATTATGGGGATAACAAAGATTATTCAATAGAATTTTTTCAATTCTTAGATTAAAATATTTTCTTTTTCTATAATAGGATCTTCACAGATTTTTAAAAATTATTTTAGGATCTCTCTTGCACTCTACCTTTCAAGGATATCAACCAATATTTCATACTTGTCAGATTAAAATTGCATTTCCAGTGATCACTATAGGATGCTGAATAATTGAAGATATTTGGCGAGAGCCAACTGAGTTTGTTGTTTTTCAAATTCATATATTCCAATGAAGGTGGTAATTCCCAATTTTCAGTTATGATTTGGTTGTTTTCAAAAGAAATTTCCCTTAGATGTTTCCAATCTGTTTTGGATAAACCAGAAAGAGATGAAATTTTATTGTTATTCATTTGAAAAATACTAACATTTCGAACAACCCTTGTTGGAATGGTTTCAAGATGGGAATTAGAACGATCCATAAATGTGGTTTTTATCGACCTCTCTGGTATAGCATTTACATTCTTCTGGACAATTCTCTTCGACATCGCAAATAAACTTGCTCTTTGCACCTTCCTGAATCTTTACATCTTTCAAATTTGGTGGATTTGTGAACGCCAAATTTCTCTGGTTTTTTCTGTTCCAAAATACTTTTATTTGTTTTGTAAGTTAGTAAACCTTTGGAAAATTGTAATCGCAATTCAAAGGATTATTTAGTAAATTAATTTTTCCATCATATTTTAACCCACTGTTTTGGCTAATATTTACATGTTCTATTTCATTATGACTTACATCAAATTTTAAAGCTGAATTATTATATTTAGGATTTTTTAAATACTCTAATTTATTATGACTCAACATCTTCGTATCGAAATTTTTAACATATATTGCATTGAGATTAATTTGTTTCCAGATACATTTAATAATACATTTTGCTTCTTTTAAAAATATATATTTTGGTAAATATAATAATTTATTAAATATTGCTAAGATCAATTCTATTTATAGAAATCATTTCATCAAAAGAATGATCTTCAATGGAATCAATATTGTTGCTCATAATATATAAAGACAAAAGACAGAATAGACATTTAAATATACCTTTTGAGTTAATCTATTATTTTATGGAAATATAGAAATTTTAAATAAGTTTGATTTGAAAATATTCCATCAGGTATGAATTGAATACTATTATTTAGTGTCAATCTAGTTATCTGTTGGTTGAATTTTAAAGTGTTGACAGTCAGTTTGAATATAATGTTTGATGATATACACACTTGTAAATAAATAAATGGGATTCTGTACAGGAGCAAATAAATTGTCAGAAATTTCAGCGAGTTTGCAATTATCCAACACCAAATCGCTCGAATATCAGACACTCTGAAAAAATATGTTCTGGAAAATTATTTTCAATATGATTATTTCTCATTTCAAAAATACGTAGTTTACTCGTATTCTTAAACCATTCAACTGATATTTGGCTGAGTCTATTGCCCCTTAGGATTATTTTGTAAACATCAAGTAAACCATAAAAGGTACCTAGAGCCAAAGACAGAAGTTAATTTTCAGTTAAATCAAGATAATTAACAGACCGCAGATCATAAAAAAATATGTTCTGGCAATAATTTTAATTATTTTCTTGTGTCCAACAAATCTTTTATTCCAAACTGACCTTAAAAATCTTCTCTGGAAGGGATTCTAATTTGTTATCCCCTAAATCGATATGAAACAAATTGAGATTGAAGAATACATCTTCAGGAAGAAAGGTGAGGCTGTTGAACCCTAGGCTCACTGAAGATACATTAGTGAGGGAGTCGAAAAAGTTGGATGTCAATGTTGTTAAAAGATTATTGCTAAGATCTAAAAAGGTATGGTATGGAAGATTCTGGAAAATGTCTGGATTGATGATTGTTGCCGTTTTTGAGCTGAAAATGAGGTTTGCGGTCTCTGAGGTTGGTCAGCATTTCTGAGAAAGGCATTGGTGGGAGGCTACAGGAGCTAAACATGAAGTTCTCAAACTTAGTCATGTCGTAGTATTGAAGCATGTTCTTGCTATAAGAATTGGCACCCCAGCATTTTAACTTCAAGGCTGGTGTAGGCAGGTACCAAGTCTCGTAAGTGAATCCTAGAGAGCTGTCGCCATTCTTGGAACATTCCTAGGCTCAGCAGGACATAGTTTCTGTAAACTTGCGTCTCCATGAACAGGTAAATCCTGGATTTGGCGTTGTAGGATAGGCATCCGTCAGCCACACCAACAAACCTGTGAAAATACATAGCCTTTATATTATAAAACTAAATATATAACATTGAATGCTTAGCGAACAATAATCCAATGCTATCATAAAAGAATAGATTTAGAAGGGACTCCAATTAAAATGTACTAATCTCTTGTAAAATATGTTTTTTTTCATGTTGGAAATAAGAATCATTCATTTATTTATTTAGTATGCCTTTCTACAGGAGGATTGACTCAAGGAAGGATTGACTACTATTATTGAGACTTTAAGGTCATCTGGATTCCCCTTTATTTCAGAAACCGAAGCGTTAATAGAAAATGAAATATAGCTCAATCAATACTTTCACATTCAACATGATACAAGTTTAATACAATTTTAGAAAGGTTCCTGCTTGTGTATTGTTTTTGTGATATGCTCCTCTCTCTCCTGGTCGGTCTCTCCAGCGTTCAGCAAGCCGATAAGCTGATCGAAGAGGGTCTCGGCATCGAGGACGCCACCCTGTGGCTCTTCCCCCTAAGGAAAAGGGCGGAACGTATTGTCCTTGGAAAAGTGTTATTCGTGGAGGACATCGACCTCGTCGCTGCTCTTCGGCCTTACGGGCAGGTCACGTTCATCATCTAGAAGATGATGCAGCTCGAGGACTTACTCTGCAAGACGGAGTTAAGCTCTCTCAGATCCCTGCCCAGCTGGATGTCTACGTGACCTACGGCAACAAGTGTTCCCTGTGCTATAAGCAGGGACACAAATGTTCAAAGTGTCCTCGCAAGACTGATCTTCAAGATGACAAGCTGGTGCTCTCCTTAGATGCTCCTTCTGCATGCAAAAGACCTGGACCAAGCCACCCTTCACTTCAACCGCCCCTCCTGTTGCAGCACTACCACCGGCTGCTACTATCGTCGCAGATCCTCCTCACAGCGACATAGTGAGAGCAGAATAAGCGGTCGACCTTACTCCTTCTACACCGTAAAATCAAAGCGAATCTCAAGTGCCTGAACCTTCCCAAGAGCGGCGCATTATGGCTGAGACCCAGTTGAACATTCTCTTAAAGAAGGGAAAGGCGTTAACAGTCATAGATCGTGCCCAGAATCAGGGCCTGGAGAGAATAAATCTCCTCCAGGCGCTTACACACAATGGAAAGATGGACCGGCTCATCGCCCAATCAAGCGCCAAACAGGGAATGGCCATTGACACCTTGGCCAGAAGGCTCATGGCTCTTACAGGGGCACATATAGCCCCCTGTATAAGAAGCTGTCGCGTGCCAGGAACTCTGCTCAAAAGCCTAAATGAACCCCCTATTTTCAACCCTCAACACGCGCGGCATCGCCGCTCTTTGTTGAAGAATCCAGCTCTGCTGTTTTATCAAGGAGCATGAAATTGACATCTTCTTTCTGCAGGAGATGGACGTGATGTCCCTGGACTACGTAGGAGATCTCTGCCACGGCACAGCGCCGTTGTTGCGCCCGTTATGACCACCGTTAGATCAGGCCTCGTCTGCGTCTTCGCGGCCGGTGTCGTTATTCATCAGCAGCAGATCCTATGGCCTGACAAGATGGCTGTCATCGACCTCATCGTCCAGGGAGGCTCCATGACGTGCGTCAACGCTCACGTCTCTCATGCTATTGAAGAACGCTGCCTCCAGCTCCAGATCATCGCAACTTTGGCGCGTGAAGAAGGAGCGTGGATCCTCGATAACCCGAACATCTCCGAGGAGTCGGCAAAGGACCTGGCATCAGGTTCAGCAGGAGCCCTCGCGGAGCTTCTGGACCAATTCGAACTCGACGCCGCCACCTTCTTCAATGCTGCACTAGAGCACACTAGGGTTGCCACTATCAGAAGCCGGGTTGATACGCTTCATCTGGACAGAATCCTACTTCCATCAGGCTACTGCAACCCCGTCACCCAATACCAAACCATCGACAATGCCTACTCGGACCTCCATGCGGTCCTGATTCAAGTAGGAGAACCAGCTTCTACAAGACTTCCCTACAACGGCAAGCTGCTATGGTCAGGCTTGTTCTTCGATCGAATGAAAGCGTTCATCGATGAAATATTGGAAGACCTGGAAAATCTTACACCTCCGATGTTATGGGAACAATGGGCCAGGATTAAGGCAGATCTGGTCGCGGAGATAATATCATTCGCGTCTGCCGTCGCCGAGTCCGGCGGTGGATACATCGAGCGACCAAGCCTCTTTCTAAAACGGAGACTGGAGGACGACACTGCCCGTTCCGATTATCATTCCTTGTCTGACCTCGGGCGTTCCCTCTGAGCCAGACGTCGCTCTCCCTCCACCTTCACCAACGACGACGGCAACGCCATATCCGGGGCCCAGCTTAGGCGTTTACTTCCTGAACGCTTAAGCATTCGCTTTGCCAAGGCTCCAAGCTCGGAAGAAGCCATCGCCGATTTCCTAGTTGAAGTGACTACCCTGGAGTTCAATGATTGGAACTAGCTCTTTCTAGCCGACATCTCCCGCGACCAGATGGCGGCAGCTATCCACCTTCTGCCAAAGGGCCGTGCCTCAGAATGGGATGGACTACCCTGCAAGTTTGTCAAAGCCTTTGAATTATTCTTCGCCAAGTTCTTTGGCAAGTCTTCGAGTCTTCTTGACTTCGCGGGGCCTTGCCTCCATCTTCGAGGCGCAGCAAAGTCATACTGCTGCCGAAGTTGTACGATGGTCTGGGTCTACAGGCATTTCGTCCTATCAACCTCTCAACGGCCGACTACAGGGTCCTGAGCGGCATGCTAATGGCCCGTCTGCGTCATCATCTGCCAGACCTAGTGTCCGACTGTCAGACCTACGCCGTTCCGGGACGGTCATCCTCCTGGAACATTGCGCAAGTGTCCGACGGAGCCGCCTGGTCAGCCAGATATTACACGCCGCTGGCTGTCATCTCTTTGGTCCTGAAGTCGGCGTTCGACAGCCTGAGCAGGAGTTACCTGTTTGCCTTGTTGGAGAAGCTGGGCCTGCCATCTGGCAACCTCGGGTGGATTGCTGTTCTCTCTGGGAAGCAGTCGCCTCCATCCGGTTCAGAGATGTCTACACCAAGGCCTTTCCACTTCTCAATGAGGTGAGGCAGGGCTGCCTCCTCAGCGCCGCCCTCTTCAGCATCGGAGTTGAAACCTCTACTACTCCACCTCGATAGGATCTAGGGCCGTGGTAGCGTGGTCGCCTATGCGGATGACATCGTACTCTTCATCAGGAAAGACGCTCAGTTTGAGTTCGTACCCCTGATCTTTGAAGAGATCCGCATGGCCTCCGGGGTGGCAGTTAACTTCGACAAGAGCTGCGGGCTCTGGTGCGGCTCCTGGAAGCACCGATCGGATTCTCCTCTGGGAATCTTCTGGACGTCCAAGTCGCTGACTGTCCTGGGCTTCACAATCTTTGCCCGAAATACTGTCGTCTCTCAGGCCTCTCACCTGATGGGACTGCTGGAGCGAGCCATCGCGAGGTGGCCATCCTTCACCCGCGGCCTGTCGATGGTGGGTCGCACCCGCAAGGCCAACAGCCTGGTCCTGAGTTCCATCCTGCTCCACCTCCACGGCTACCTTCTACATGAAACCACCATAGGCCGGCTGCAGGCGCGGCTGGAGCACTTCATGGGGGGTTACAAGCCGAGTCTCGTGGCTCCCAGGGGGCATCCTCGCTCGCCCAGTCTCTGAAGATGGCCTCGGCCTGCTTGATATTGTGGGCCAGCTTCGTCTCGCCTGCTTGAAAGGGGTCCTGGCCTCACTGAGCGGTGGCGCCAACAGCTATTCTTGGCTGGTTTACAGCTGGGCGTGGCTGAGCACGCCGGATCATGACGTCTGGCTCAGTCCAATTAGAAAAAAATTCCTGGGCCTCTGGGAAACCGCGTCGAGCGTCCTTGAGATGGATCACAAGGCTCTGCGCCCCGCATATTCGAGGCGACAACAGGTTCCTGCTACCGCCAGACCTGCTGGCTCCCGAACACTGGCTACAGGCGACCATTGGTGACTACTCCGATGGCGCTCCTGCCTTAGCACGTTCAACGCGGGCCACGCTCCTGAAAGCGCAACACCTAGAGGCCTTCTGCCAGAGTCTCCCGCAGGAAAATGCCTGCTCCAGCTATTATGTGGAGTACGAGGCGGAGACCATCGTCCTGAGGGGATCAGCTACGCCCATTACCCGCCTCACCAGCCAGAGCGCGCGATGGGCACTGGACTCGGCACGGCTGCTGGTGCATCCTGTTGCCGAGCTGGTTGTGCAGTGGACCCCTACCGTGGATGTGCCCCGCTCCATCCCCTGAGTCGACCTGAGTCGCAACTGCTTCTCGGGGCATGATGTAGATGTCACCCTACGACTGGCCCTCCACGCCCTACCCTATCCTGACCATCATGCCTCGAGGCGTGCCACCTGTGCCGCCTGTGTGTCCAGCAACGGGTCTCCCGGGTCAGTCACCGTGTGGCCTTCAACATCATTTAGCGACCGCCAGACATGCAGTGCCGACTCTTCGGAAATGGCCTCAACGAGGAAGCCTTGGCCATAACATTCTCAGCAAAGGAGGGCGTCTACCGCTTCTTCCTGACCCTCGAGCTCTGGGGTGTCGATAGAGACCCTTTTGTCATCTTTAAGAGGACACTCCGTCGTTGGGAGCACCTTGGACATTGTAAATAATAATTAAATTTCATTTTTTTATATTAGTGTCAAATAGACACTATTCGTTCGTTAATATGTAGTCAATTAAGTTGTTTTGTCTGTCTGACTGTTTCTTTCTCTCTCTCTCTCCCTCTTTCTCGTAACCCTTTTTTATAATTTCAGGTTTCTAGGTGGCTTGGAACAATGATGAGTATAATGATAAGCAAAAATTTAAAAAAGGGTAAGGTAATTTTTTAGATACCACATACATTAGTAAATAATGCTATATACAGGGTGCCAGGTATATTGAAAATAACTTAGACAACCCATAAGACAAATACTACTTTATATATTTTTTATTTTATTTATTTTTCATTCTGTCCCCATATTCATGTAAAATGTAACAGTATATGTGTGCGCGGTGTAGTGATGAACAACAATCGAGAATTAGAAAATCGAGCACCCATTATCATTGTTCTGCGCGCCGGAAGGAGCCCCAAAGAGATAGTGGACTATCTTAAGTTACCTATAACCACTTTTTATCGTGTCAAGAAGAAGTTTGATGAGGCCAACAGTAACAAAGAGGGAATGACTACAAGGAAAAATCATCGCGTTGATCGGGCAGGGTAAGAGGTAAAGATTTTGTTTTAAATAATAAAGAGAAGAGTGATTGAAACTCTGAGACGAGTATGGAGGTCATAGCCAAAGGAATGGATGTTGGTTATATGACAATTGTCAGAAATATTCATAAGAACCTTGATCTCATGTCCTATGCCTTTTGAAAAAGGCCAGTTGCTGACTGAGAATATGCTGGAAAACAGAAAAGGAAAGGCTGCTGTCCTCCTCGACAACTAGAAACATTACTCTTGTGGCATATTTAAGTTCTTCTCTGATGAAAATAACTTTGACATGGACAAAAAGGTTAACCCCAGGAATGATCGCTGGATCTGTAAAGACACCTCGAAAGATACCTGTCGTGATGCACACGAAATGTCCTGCCTTTGTGATAGACCTTGGCGTTATCAGCAGTGAAAGTGATGCCATGTCTCTCCATTTCTTTTAGAAGGGCCTTAGGATAAAACGCTGACACCTACCTAAATGTGCTTGAGACCGTTGTGAAGACGTTGATGGACCTGCTATCTGTAGAAAGGAAGTATGTCTTCCAAAAGGATTCAGCTCCAGCTCACAAGTCAAAAATAAATACAACCATAGCTGACAATTAACATCTCTAGTCTTGTGTTTGATGATACTCTCTAGTAAATACATATTAAAATGTTTTTCTTAGTTACCCAGATATCAGCGCAAAAATATTGAAATAGAAATGAATTAAACAACCACACAATAAAATTGAAATATTTTAATTCATATGTTAAATATGTAATATACACACATGAGAGAGATTATATGTGTGATAATAAATGTAATTATAAATATTAAAATATATAGTTGTTTTATAAATAAAAATATTAGAAATATTTACAAATAATGAAAGGTCCTATGAGTTTTGATGCCGCTATTTTGAAGATTTAGCAATCGACTATTATAACTTAGAGAAAAAGAGGCACATATAGGAAAATATTAAATCTAAAATGTAAAAGATAGTTGATATACTTAATTCGTATAATTTTCAATGTTTTGGTAACCTCTTCTTCGGTTGGAGAACATTTGCATAAGATTGATAAAACCTCAAAATAAGGTTAGAACTGTGATTTTTTTAATATATTAAATTTTTCGTTTTGTGTTTTCCCCTTTGACTTGTCCTATATATCCATGTTTTGGACCATTTGTCTTATTTAAACTTTTTAGTGTATGACATTTACATTAAATTATTATTAAATGTATAGGCGTTTGATTTTTATCATGACAGACTTAGTGGTTTAATCCATGTATAATACAACGGGTCTTATAAGGAAGTCTTTTGTGCGTAGTCGGTAATGATTTCGAGAACTTTAAAGATTTTGGTTGGCTTTGATGGGTGGATGACTCGGAATTTTTTTACCTTGCTTCTTTTTATGAGGTAAAGCATAGCGCATCTTCTCCCAGAACCAGCGCTCATTCCATTCCAAGTAAGTTTTAGTTTGGAGCAGGAATTGTAGTTCAGAATCTAGAGTAGATTTGTCGGGAAGTTGACCCTTAATGACAATGATCATTCTGTCCATCTTTTCTTCCATCATATGCTGATAGGCTGTTCGGAACTCCACTGGAAACCAGGGACTCTTCAGGAAAACTTCACTCAAGATCATCACCGTCCTTCTACTTTCTTGAACAGATTGTATCACATTGGCCGAGATCATGTTTCCAGGCGTCCAATCCCGCTCGTGGATACAGAGGGTGTAGAATGGAGCCTTGGACTCGAGTTCGGCGCTTAGTTCTACCGCGACATCTCGATCCTCGTGGCTGTAACAGATGAAGGCGTCGTACTTCTTGTCTTCGTCCATCTCTTCTTCATTGTATAAACACAGGAACAGTTTATATGCGTGTATATATAGATAAGCCAAGACTATTTGCTTGTTCTTGTAATAGAATATAAGAACAATCAACACTATCAATAGTATGCTAGCTGGGATTACAATTGCAATTATAATAAAATAGTCTGCTACTTTTGTATTGGGAGGACAAAGAATGTTCAATGGGATTTCATCAATTCTTGGGTAAACGTATTTTCCTTTTTTTATGATAGGATCTTCACAGATTATATTTTCAGGGTCTAGCACTTTACCTTTCAAAGATATCAACCAATATCTCATACTTGTCAAATTACAATTGCATTTCCAGGGATTGCCTCCAAGTTTTATTTTAAAATCACTATAGGATGCTGAATAATTGAAGATATTTGGCGAGAGCCAACTGAGTTTGTTGTTTTTCAAATTTATATATTCCAATGAAGGTGGTAATTCCCAATTATCAGATATGATTTGGTTGTTTTCAAAGGACATTTCCCTTAGGTGTTTCCAATCTGTTTTGGATAAACCAGAAATAGATGAAATTTTATTGTTATTCATTTGAAGAATACTAACATTTCGAACAACCCTTGTTGGAATGGTTTCAAGATGGGAATTAGAACAATCCATAAATGTGGTTTTATCGACCTCTCTGGTATAGCATTTACATTCTTCTGGACAATTCTCTTCGACATCGCAAATAAACTTGTTCTTTGCCACAACATGAAGCTCTATATCTTTAAGATTAGGAGGGTTTGTGCATGTCAAATATTCTCCATTTTCCTGTTCAAAAATGTTTTTGTTTGTTTTGTAAAATTCATAAAATTTGAAAAATTGACAATCGCAATTCAAAGGATTGTTTAGTAAATTAATTTTTCCCCCATACGTCAACCCACTAATTTGGCTAATATTTACGTGTTCGATTTCATTATGACTTACATCTAAATTTGAAGCAGAATTATCATATTTAGGAATATCTAAATACTTCAATTTGTTATGACTCAAATTTATCTCTCCGTAGAAAAAATTTTGAAATATGTATTCTGTTGAGGTTAATTTATTTCCGGATAAATTCAAAGAATATATTTTGAGTCTTCTAAAGATATCCTTTGGTAAATATAACAATCTATTATTGCTAAGATCTATTATTTTTATTGAAACTAGTTCATCAAAAGAATTTTCATCAATAGAAGTGATATCGTTGTTATTAATATATAAAGCCAAAAGACGGAATAGACTTTTAAACATGCCTTTTGTAATCTTAGTTATTTTATTTTCATTTAAAATTAAATATTCTAAATAGGTTTGATTCGAAAATGTTCCATCAGGTATAATTTGAATATTATTATTTTTCAATTTTAATGTAGTTATCCGTTGGTTGAATTTAAAAGTATTGACGGTGAGTTTAAAAATATTGTTTGATGATAAATCTAAATAACTAACATTATGAACAGGGGCAAATAAATTGTCCGGAATTTCAGTAAATTTGCAATTATTCATCACCAAGTCGCTCAAATATCCAAGACCCTTGAAAAGATGTTCTGGGATATTATTCACAATAGGGTTATCACCCATGTCAAAAATATACAGCTTGCTCGTATTTTTAAACCATTCACCGGAAATTTCGCTGAGTCTATTGTCTTTTACAATTATTTTGTAAACATCAAGTAAACCATAAAAAGTTCCTGGAGCCAAAGAATGAAGCCTATTACTAGTTAGATCAAGATACCTAACAGCCTTCTGATCATCAAAAATATGTTCTGGCAATACTGTTAATCTGTTTCTTGGGATTAACAATTTTTTTATTCCAAACTGACCTTTAAAAATCTTCTCTGGAAGGGATTCTAATTTGTTATCCCCTAAATCAATATGAAACAAATTGAGTTTGAAGAATACATCTTCCGGAAGAAAGGTGAGGCTGTTGAACCCTAGGCTCACTGAAGATACATTAGTGAGGGAGTCGAAAAAGTTGGATGTCAATGTTGTTAAAAGATTATTGCTAAGATCTAAAAAGGTAAGGTATGGAAGATTCTGGAAAATGTCTGGATTAATTATTGTAGCAGTTTTTGAGCTGAAAATGAGGGTACGGACTCTGAGGTTGGTTAGCATATCTGAGAAAGGCATTGGTGGGAGGCTGCAGGAGATAAACATGAAGGTCTCAAACTGAGCCATGTCATAGTATTGAAGCATGTTCTTGCGATAAGGATTGGCACCCCAGCATTTTAACGTCAAGGCTGGTGTAGGCATGTACCAAGTCTCGTAAGTGAATCCTAGAGAGGTGTCGCCATTCTTGGAACATCCCTGGGCCCAGTAGGCCATAGTTTCTGTAACTTTTTGGCTCCATCTACAGGTAAATCCTGGATTTGGCGTTGTAGGATAGGCATCCGTCACCCACACCAACATACCTGGAAATACATCGTTTTCAATAATCATGCTATTAGATATAATACTTGCATAAACATAAATTAAATAGTTTTCAATTTAAAATATTAAAGCTTGTATCATATGATTAATTGAAAATAAGATTCATCAAAGAATCTACATCCTTTGGTAATATATATATATATATATTTTTTTTTTTTGTGATCGATAAAATTGGTTTGGAATTTGATACTTAAGGGATATACATATGTAAATCCTTTACTGCTTTATTGCACTTATATAAGAATCAAAACATAATACATACCTCAATAAGTTTATTTTATTACTCATTGGATAAGCTCTTCAGTGTCTTAAACACTTACTATCGAGAATAGAAAATATTATCTGTAATACCTCATATATTTTGGAAACCCAAGAACATCCGTTATCATAAAATGGGGAATCTAGCTTAATTAATACCTTCACATCCGACACCACATAAGATTTTATTATAATTTTCTAAATTTGACTACCTTATTTTTTTTGTAATCACGCTCGGTTATTTCTATCCTTTTATTTATATTTTTAACAATAGTTGTTTATAATAGTTTCATCCCTGTTAGATTCCTTTTACACGATTTATCAGACGATAGCTTTGAATATTTTGATTCTAATAACTTCATATAACCCATTTTTTGTTCACTTGCCTTCGTGTTCAAACATGACCCCTTACCTTTTACAAATTCCCTGTTTGTGCACATGCATATACTTCTTCCAATTGTTTATTATGTATTCTGGCCCAAGAACTGTCCTATATCACCAGCTAAAAACGCATTTTTGCCAATTTTGAACGATTTCACAATACCTCTTGTTGGATGTTATGAAATCGAAGCCACCCTTAAATTGAAGAAGGCTATAGCCCCAAACCATGGTATTCATGTTGGCTTTTTATATTAATTTGCATATTTGTATATCACATTTTGAGACCTATAAAGATTTTTCTTTTAAATAGAGTGTAAATATTATGAAGAAACTCAGAGTGATATTGTCAAAATAATGAAAGGACATCTCTAGATTGCTTAATTAAATGTTGTTGGTTCGCCATCAGCTATAGGAAAAATTTAATAAAAAGTTTCTTTTAGCTTGAAATATAGAATAGCCATTTAGATAGGTTTAATTTTATTATGAAAGCCTGTTTAGCATTGTTCACTAGTGATGAACTCGAGCTTTTTATTGTTTGTTCTATTAGACACTGCTTCACCTATTGTATTTCTTTTCGTTTACTTTCTGTATTTAAAGGTCTATTCACACACGGAACTGGTATTGTGTAACTCTCGTTAGTCCACCTTGGGTTGATGAGGGTCATTATCTCGAAACCATGGCCTCCGAGTAACGCTTCTCAGTTTTCCAAACCTGGTGTTGTGACTTTGTTACCGATCTGAGTCAGCTAGTTTGCGGAGATGGTCAATAGATGGCGCTTAGTTTTAACGTATATTATTAGGGGAAGGCGACCTTCAATTTTATAGGCTCGTTTGTTATTGATTTTTTTATTTTAAAAAAGCAACTAGCATAGCTCTTTATTTCATAACATTGTTTTCTCTATTTTTTTTTCGAAGATATGATGATATTATGATGATGATGATGATGATTATTGATAATAATGAATTAAACCGACATATCTCTTTGATAAAATAATCCCTTGAATCAACATTAAAACAAGAACATAAAGCCTCCAGGGAAAAGTTTCTTCTAAAAATATTGTTACGTGTAAGGCCTCTAAACGGTTGCAGCCTCCGCCTATAGATGGCGCTTTCGCCGGATTCCCTTGCTGGCCGATGTGGGAGTCGCCGACTGCTGTGGTCCCGTTTCCTGGGGAGGTTGGCTGTAAATACGCTTTTGTGTTGGCCCCAGGATGTAGGGTCATGTAAATACACATTGTCTGTTATTTTATTTAGATATATTGTTTAGTAATAGATGACAATAAAGGAAGTGCTTCAAGTCTCTGTGCCACCTCCTGTCGTTATTCTCGCCACTGCCATCATCGCCAGGCTACTGCTGCTGCTACTACTCTTCTGGTAAGTCTCTCGTGTCCCCCCACCAGTGGTAAGGCCGAGAGATACTGCCAGAGGAAGGGAGTTTCCACAGGAGAGGTGGAGCTCAGGACGTCTTTGGGTGGCCGGCGGTGAAAAGCCGCAGGGAAGAGCAACGGGAGCCTAGAGAGGCGAACCACGGGGGAAGAAGCGCATCGTCGCAAAGAACCGGTAGGGTCAAAACGCGACAATATTTTTTATTTAAACCCGAAAAACCTGAAAGCTTGAGAGATTTTTGAATAAAAAATATTTTTAAAAGAAACTTTTCCCTGGAGGCTTAATGTTCTTGTTTTAACAAATATCTCTCTCATCATCCTTTGTTTTTGCCTCTCTTTATAAATTTTTAAAAATTGATCTGTTTCGCGATAAATTCTTCAACTATTAAATGAATCCTAACCAAATTTCCATATAACTCTACTAGCCATCTGACTGGCTAATAATCTATTCATGCTTAATAAAATAAGGTCTTGAAATAAGAATATATAGTCGTTTATTTATACTCAAATATAAAATATAGAGATGCGGTGGATAATGTTAACTGCATACACAATATGTAAATATATTGCAACCGTTTTATTCAAGAGGGTGTTACATATGCTTGTAAAGATGTTTCTCCACTTTAAAAATTGCATATAAAACAGTGTAAAATATAATATTTGAAGCTTGAAATCAAGATTGTTGTATTATATATATGTTGTAATATATTTCAATATATACTTGATATCCCCATATATAATATAGCTATAGTGTAACAACCAAAATTGTAGATAATAATCAACTCGCCAGTTTGGCCATCATGTAATACAAAACGAAATAATAAAATTAGATTGAGTGACAGCTGGCGCCCAGACAGGAGAAAGGTCTCCGATTACACCGTCAGTCCGAAAAACATAGTCGGATTACCAACAGTTTCTCTCTGGCTCTAGAATAGATCAGACCTGCCTTGACCGGCGTCGGTTTCACTCTCTTTCACCCTCTTTGAGTTGACATCCAACATTCCTCGTTCTTTTGTGCTATTCCATTCACGCCTGAAACCACTCTGACCATTGTGGTCACAACGACTGCATCTAACCAACATGCCACACTACAGTCATCCGAGAGGATAAACACATCGGCAAAGACAGTTGACAGGAACATTTACAACACAAATTTGACTCAAAGTATATTTATATATATACTTTGAGTCAAAAAAGGATCCATCAAATAGGTTTATATAAAAGGGCGTACCTGGATCTGTAAAGAAAAAAAAAATAATTTTTTCTCGAAATATTTCTCGAAGAAAAAGTATGACAAGAAAATAATTTCTCGAACATTTTATTGCCAAACGAATGATTCTGTGAAGAAAGTATGACAAGAAAATAACTACTCTAAAATTTTATTTACAAATGAATAATTCTGTGAATAAAGTATGACAAGAAAATAATTGTGTGTGCTCTAATATCTTAATTACAAATGAATAATTCTGTGAATAAAGTATGACAAGAAAATAACTACTCTAACATTTTATTTACAAACGTATAATTCTGTGAAGAAAGTATGACAAGAAAATAACTACGCTAACATTTTATTTACAAATGAATAATTCTGTGAATAAATTATGACAAGAAAATAATTACTTTAACATTTTATTTACAAACGTATAATTCTGTGAAGAAAGTATGACAAGAAAATAATTGTTCAACATTTTATTTACAAACGTATAATTGTGTGAAGAAAGTATGACAAACAAATAATTTTTCTGACTTTGAATTGTAAAGTGAATAATTGGGCTGAAGTTTTATTGTCAAAAAAAAAATTATTATAACGTGATTTGTCAAAATGAATAATTATGTCAGTGTTGTTTTGTCAAGCAAATCATTATGATGATGTTATATTTACAAGCAAAAATTAGATATTTGTAGCTTTGTCATGCAATTAATTAAGATGTTCTCTTGACAAGCAAATATTTATGCTAGCATTGTTTTGTCAAGAAAATAATTACACTAGCATTGTGTTGTCCAAAAAATAATTATGCTAGCATTGTATTGTCAAGAAAATAATTACACTAGCATTGTGTTGTCCAAAAAATAATTATGCTAGCATTGTATTGTCAAGAAAATAATTACATTAGCATTGTGTTGTCCAAAAAAATAATTATTCTAGCATTGTATTGTCAAGAAAATAATTACATTAGCATTGTGTTGTCCAAAAAATAATTATACTAGCATTGTATTGTCAAGAAAATAATTACATTAGCATTGTGTGGTCCAAAAAATAATTATACTAGCATTGTATTGTCAAGAAAATAATTATGATATCCTATTACCAATCAAATAATTATGCTAGAATTTTATAATTAATAAAATATTTATGATGTCCTATTAGCAATGAAATAATTATGCTAGCAATATGTATATTATATATACAGTATTTATATTATGTATACACTAGTGACATTGATATATTTACAACAGAGACTATATAGGTTATATCACAGTTGAAGACAGTTTGTCTCTAGCTTGACACATAAATGAATATTAGTTTTTATACGTTATATATAAAAAATGATATCTTCTATATATATATAAATGAATGTTTGTATGTTTGTTTGTATGTCCGGTATACAAATTCGCAGTAGTTCACTAATTCAAACTAAAATTTCCATACATAGGTAAAAAATACGGGGAAGACGATAGGCTATTTTAAAAAATATATAAATCAATTATTAAAACTATATATTTTTAGTCAGAAAATGATGATGACGATATTGCTGTATCATGTTTGATTATCAGATACAAAATTATATCGGGAAAAATTCCAAAAAGCAGAGACCACGGGTGAAACCAGTTCATTATTTTGTACGCAGGAACAAAATTCTAACAGAAAAACATTCATTCAAGCAGAAAACAAAAGCCAGATCATCTTTCTATAAAAATATCGCTTCTCAGACACAAAGTTTGGAGCGGGACGTTTCACAAGAGTGACATCCACGGCGCCAATTTATAATTGTAACGAATAGTATTTGAATCAAAACATTTAATCGGGTAAAACCCGGGCGTTGCCCGGGTCATTCGGCTAGTTTATTATAATATATATATAATGGAATATAAGTAATAACGCAGTATTACTTTTGCTAACTAGGGAATATTTTAGTGAATGGATGTGTGTGTGTGTGTTATGTTTAAGAAATTGGATGAGATCTTTATTTATGTTTGTGAAACTCATAACATAAATAGTCGGTGGACGAGTGGGTAACACCCTCGATTCCCGACAGTCATGAACTGGGATTGAATCCCACGTTAACATTTTGTTTAATATGTGAATAACTTTCACATATTATTCATTGTTGCAATTATCATATACTAGGTTGCTCTTGTTGAGCGGTACCTAATAAAGTGATTTTGGAACCTCTGAAACTCATATATAGAAATATTATAACATGTGTGTATATAAATTAAAGTTATTTTGAGCGCAGTTGTTTTTATCAAATCATTTTTATCTTTCAGAGATTATCATTAAGATGGTTGGATGGTTGATTCAATATTTTAGTTCCTTGTTTCTTTTTATGGGGAAGAGCATATCTAATTTTCTCCCAGAACCAGCGCTCATTCCATTCCAAGTAAGTTTTAGTTTGGAGCAGGAATTGTAGTTCAGGATCTAGAGTAGATTTGTCGGGAAGTTGACCTTTAATGACAATGATCATTCTGTCCTTCTTTTCTTCCATCATATGCTGATAAGCTGTTCGGAACTCCATAGGAAACCATGGACTCTTCAGGAAAACTTCACTCAAGATCATCACCGTCCTTCTACTTTCTTGAACAGATTGTATCACATTGGCCGAGATCATGTTTCCAGGCGTCCAATCCCGCTCGTGGATACAGAGAGTGTAGAATGGAGCCTTGGACTCGAGTTCAGCGCTTAGTTCTACCGCGACATCTCGATCCTCGTGGCTGTAACAGATGAAGGCGTCGTACTTCTTGTCTTCATCCATCTCTTCTTCATTGAAGAAACACAGGAACAGTTTATATGCGTGGATATATAAGTATGCCAAGACTGTTTGTTTGTATTTGTAATAGAAGATAAAAATAAACATTATCGTCAAAATGGCTAAAGATGAGCTTATTATAATGATAATAATAAAATTATTTGTTCGAACATCAGTCTTATCTGGACACAGTATGTCCATTGGAATTTGATCAAGTCTTGGGTAAACATATCTTCCGTTTTTCAATATGGGATCATCACAGATGATATTTTCGAGATCTTGAATTTTGCTTTTTAATGATATCATCCAGAATCGCATACTGGTAAGATTACAATTGCACTTCCAAGGATTACCGCCAAGCCTTATTTTAAAATTACTATTTTCTACAGAAAAATTGAATAGATTTGGTGATAGCCAATTAAGCCTATTGTTTTGTAAATTAAGATATTCTAATGATTGAGGAAAATTCCAGTTTTCGGATATTATGTGATTATTTTCAAATGATGCCTCTCGTAAATTATTCCATTTGGTATTAGATAAAGCAGTGAGAGATGAAATTTTATTGTTTTTCATTAGAAGAATACTAACATTTCGAACAACCCTTGTTGGAATGGTTTCAAGATGGGAATTAGAACAATCCATGAATGTGGTTTTATCTACCTCTCTGGTATAGCATTTACATTCTTTTGGACAATTCACTTCGACATCGCAAATAAAACTCTTCTTGGGAACAGAATCCATACCAAAGCCCTTAAGATTATATGGATTGGAACATGTCAAAGATCCTAATGTCTTATCTTCAAAAATATTTTTATGTTCAACATAATATTCGTAAAATTTGAAAAATTCACATTTGCAGTTCAACGGATTATGCTGCAAGGAAATTTGGCCCTTATAACCCGATAGCAATATTTGATTTACACTTACATTTTCAATTTCATTATAACTTACATTAAGTTTCAAAGTTGAAAATTCAGTTTTGGGAATCTCTAAATATTTTAATTTATTAAAACTCAAATCAATATCCGAAAATTTATAATTTAGAAAAATATTTTCTGTTGATTTTAATTTATTATTAGAAAGATATAAAGAATTCAATTTAGTCATTGAAAAAATATCTTTTGGAAGATATTCAATTTGATTTTTGCTAAGATCTAGTACTGTCATTGATATTAAATCATCAAAAGAATTTTCATCAATAGATTTTATTTGATTATTTGTTAGCTTTATCGAAATCACTCTAAATATACCTTTAAACATACCTTTTGTAATTCGAGTTAATTTATTATTTTCTAAAAGTATATATTCCAGACTATCCATTTTTACAAATATCTCATCAGGGATATATTCGATTTTGTTATTATACAATCTCAAAAGTCTTACCTTATAATTATTATTAAATGTTTTATTATGCAATGTTTTTACATTGTTTCCTGACAAATCTAATGTTGATATATTATATCCCGGTGTAAGAAGATTTTCTGGAATATCCATAAATTCACAATTACTTATAATAAGATCAGTTAAATCATTTAATCCATTAAAAAGGTCTTCTGGAATACCATTTACAATAGGATTATAAGCCATATCAAAAATACTTAATTTCTTCGTATTTCTGAACCATTCATTAGAAATCAAACTAATACTATTATCTCTCAAAATAATTTTGAAAACATTTTGTAAATTGGTGAAAGCCTTGGGGGCAATAGACATTATTTTATTTCCAGTTAAATCAAGATATTTCAATGAAATTAAATCATCGAAAATATGATCTGGTAAAATGGTTATTTTGTTTTTTTTAATGAGAAGTACATTCAGGTCAACTTGATTTTTAAAGATTTTTTCTGGAAGAAATTCAATTTGATTTTCTTCAAAATCTAGTTTATATAGTTTAAGTTTAGTAAAAATATCTTCAGGAAGAAAATTGAGTTTGTTAGAACTAAGTATTACTGTAGTGACATTCGTGATAGAATCAAAGAAATTTGAGGGCAAATTATTGATAAGATTGTTACTAAGATCAAGATAAGTGAGATTAGGTAGATCCTTAAATATTACAGGATTAATTGAAGCTACAGTTTTGGAACTGAATATAATAGTGTGAACTTTAAGACTGGGTAGCATTTCTGAAAAAGGAAAAGGTGGAAGATTGCAGGATAAAAAGGTATAGGTCTCAAATTGTGCTAGATCATAGTATTGAAACATATTTCTGCTGTATGGACTTGAACCTATACAGGTAACCGATGCAGCTGGTGCTGGGAGATACCAAATCTCATAGTTGAAGCCCAAAGATGGATTCTTCATGCTGGTACATTTATGGGTCCAATAATATGAATTAGGGCTTGTAATTCGCCACCATTGACACGAGAATCCAGGGAAGGGTGTTGTGGGATATCCAGATGACATCCATGCGAGCAGACCTGTGAAAATCCATAATAAATTTGAATTAATAATCAATAGAGAAACTTCTGGATTTAAAATATGGCAAGTATTAGTTCACAATTCAATTATATAATCCCTTGTATCACAATATTAAGGTAAAAACATCAAGTTTCCGGGGATAAGTTTCTTTTTAATTTTTTTTTTTAATTCATATATCCAACTTTCGGAGATGAAAGCACTTCTCTCTATAGAAGAAACCACGTGATACTATAATTCAATAAAAATAATCCCTGTTTCAATATTAAGGTAAAAACATCAAGTTTCCGAGGATAAGTTTCTTTTTAATTTTTTTTTTAATTCATATATCCAACTTTCGGAGATGAAAGCACTTCTCTCTATAGAAGAAACCACGTGATACTATAATTCAATAAAAATAATCCCTGTTTCAATATCAAGGTGGAAATATGAATTTAAAATATTTTAAAAAGAAACTTATATCCCTGGAAGCCTGAGGTTTTCACCTTTAACAAATATTAGTAGCTATTATAGAATATCTTATGAGAAGGATCATCTAAAAACGTGTGGATTTCCATTGGTCTCTCTTAAAGGTGATCTATAATTGTTATTTGGATAGTGTTAGTTTATATATCTATATTATTATTATTATTACTATAATAAGGGACCATTTTATCTAGAAGCCACTAGGAGAGGCCATAGAAAGACTGCTGAAGAGCTGCAGGACATCAGGGGACCATATCTGCGAGGGGCACAGCACTGACCAGGAGTCAATATTACAATTGTAGAAATATCTTTGTTTCTTTTAGTTATTAATTCGAAGTTCTAAATAAAATTATGTAAATAGATTGACTTGATAAACCAAGTAAAATAGGTTTGCCAAATATCAGGGAACAGGCTAAATCAACGTTTAGTTGATTTCTGTTCCACTAGATGACACTCTGCCATCTAAAAAGCTCATGTGCTCGTGGCCAGGATATGCCTTTTTTATTTTAATACCAACACCTGACCTTTATTATTATTGTATTTTTAAATTATTTTTTCATATATATATATATGATATTGCAATGTTTATAAATTCCCCTTTTTTACGAACGCATCTAGAACAACATTTTATGCAAAAAGTTGCCATCAAATTTATTTTTATCATCAATTCTTTTAGATTGACAGACTAGCAAAAAAGGTTAATATTAATTATTTGATAGACTATTTTATTTCTATAAATTGAATAGATTAACTTTAAATTATGTTAAAAATTATAATAGAATTTTCTAATTTACTATTATAACCTTTTTAAACAAGTACCGTTTCAAATTTGATATAATCTCTGTTCTTCAGCTGATGAATTTTTGTATATATGTGGTATAATATAATAAGGTGGGAAAAGAAATAATCACACCACAAGTTGGAAGAGGAACCCCAGGCAACCAGAGAGAGAGAGAGGGAAAGGCCCGGGACCGGCCAGAGCCGGGCGGCCGTTCGTGTCGCACACAATCCCTAACTGTCTTAAAAGTCCCAAGGTGTTAACGGACGGGCCCCATTTGCCGCCCCTTGGAATGTCGCTGCTGTCTCAAGTGACCGGACTTTACGTCCCGTCTCTCTCTGGGCTGGCTCTAGGTTTGCTTTATTATTCCTGGAAGAGTATATATTATGACATATATGTATTTTATACCTTTTTACCTCATAATGAATTGTTTGAAGATCATTTGTTGTGGTTGGAAGTTGGTTTGGAAAAACACAGCCACATCAACCATTAATTTATTTAATTCTCGACGTTTCAGTAACTCGCTGTCATTATCCACAGGGGGAATGCTTATTTTGAATCCTATTTCTTCTTAAATACATTTTGAAAATAGAGCAACCCATAAATAAATCTTTAATTAAAAAGGCATCTATTGGATCGGGGGGGTGAAGTCCAACCACACCTCCCTGCGGTCTCCCCTGGACCCTTGGAATATTTGACCAAATTCTGGTTCGTTTCCAAGGTGACTAACGTGGCAACGGCTCCCATTTTCCAATGAAGAGAAAAATTGCTGCTGCTGTGATAGAGATGCATGGAGACATCTGAGGCTCTTCTTTGGACACGACAACAACAACATCTATTGGATCAAAATATCATTTATTTTACCAATATTTTAGTTGGCTGAACGCCAACCTTTATCAAGGTGTTATAACATTTTTAAGTGTGTCAACTTGATAAAGGTTGGCGTTCAGCCAACTGAAATATTGGTAAAATAAATTATATTTTGATCCAATATATGTCTTTTTAATTAAAAATTTAAATACATGTATTTTAGAAAATCGTGTACGTATATAAGTAGAAATAGGAATAAAAATAAGCATTCCCCTGAGGAGAATGAGTTTGAAACTAGAAATATGAATGAGATTTGAAGCATGTTAAACTGCTCTAGCATACCAAATATATTGCACGCTATGAGGAAACGTAGATTACAAAGAAAGATGATAAATTGTTTATAAACAACAATATTAGGCTCAGAATAGTTTCACTTTATTTCCTAGCAAATCTAATTAATTTAAAGAGAACTACTAAAGTTCCTATACCACTAAAGTATAGTATATTGATTTAAATATTTCAATGTTGATATCAGAAACTTCAAACAAAACAAAGTCGATGGATGAGAGGGTAACACGCTCGATTCCCGACAGTCATGAACCGGGATTGAATCCTTAATTTCAGGGCCAAAGTGTCCTTTAGAGAGAGGTATCCTCTTACCAGAGAGTTGCTAAATAGTAAAAATTGTAATTTTGCAAATGAAAACTGTCCTTTATAGAGAGGTGTCCTCTAGCGTGAGTGTCTTCTCATAGAGGTTCTACTGTATAAAAGCATAATTGCTTCAACAGTTTAAACAGAATTCTGGAACCAATAACCTTCACATATTATTCACTGTTTCAATTATCATGAACTAGGTTGCTCTTGCTGAGCGGTACCTATTAATGTAATTTTGAACCAGAAACTTCAATCACATATCTTGATTTCAAATCGATATATCAAACATTTCTATGGAGATAAATGATGTATTGATATATTTTTATCCGCAAATTAAATCCTGTGATAAATTTATAAAAGTCCATTGCACCTTATTTTTATGGGTACATTAGAACCTAACTGTAAAAGACACCTTATTCCAGGGCCAAAGTGTCCTTTAGAGAGAGGTATCCTCTTACCAGAGAGTTGCTAAATAGTAAAAATTGTAATTTTGCAAATGAAAACTGTCCTTTATAGAGAGGTGTCCTCTAGCGTGAGTGTCTTCTAATAGAGGTTCTACTGTATAAAAGTAAAATTGCTTCCACAGTTTAAACAGAATTCTGAAACCAAGTGATACAAACAAACAAAGTGTGTGTTGAGGAATATAGTGCAAGACACTTAATTATATCGTTATAGCCAAAAATGTACATAGCCTGTAACTGTAAATAATACACTGTCGACTCGGCGAGTGTTATAAGCCCCGATATGTGGCGCGCGCTAGGCGGGAAGTTTGTAAACATTAGCCGCCATTTTGAGGGGTAGTTGATCGCCAGCCGTTTGGGTCTTTGACATTTTACTTCCTTAAATAGATAAAAATAATTATTAATTAAGGAAGTAATGTCAAAGACCCAAACAGCTGGCTATTGTCTACGTTCCCTAAGATGGCGGCTAATGTTTACAAACTTACCGCTTAGGGCACGCCATCTATCGGAGCTTAGGTACATAACACTCGCCGAGCTGCCGATTTATTATTTACAGTTACAAGCTATGTAGATTTTGGTTATGACGATATAAAACTAATAATAGGGTGGGTTTTGGATTTGTTTTAAAATTTTATTTTGACCACAAAATAAACGCGATATTTCGAAAGAATGGTAGTTTCTCTTCCTCAAGCAATTCCCGTATCAGGTGCAGCAACACAAGACCTCACACATGATTGGTGAATTGCTTGAAAAAGAGAAACTGATGAGGGTCATTAGCTCGAAACCATGTTCTTCAGGTAAGCTTTCTGAATTTTCCAAAGCAATTATTGTTTTAAACATTTATGATTGTTAAAAGGAGAATAATTAAGCGTTTATTTTATTCAAACTAAATATATCGCAAGGTTTTAAACATGTTTGTTCTTCTATAGGTGTGTACTAAGCACTTTTTAAGAACAAATATAATCCGAAAGTTCAAAATAAAATAAACGATTAAGTCTTTTTGTTTTAATGTGATATACACTCATGGACAAAACTCAAGGAAGTTGTACCTTTTAGCATCTATATCGGGATTCAATAATTCTGAAAGATATTTGATACACAGTGATATTTATTGACGACACAGAAGATGACCAAGTGTGAGTAAAATTCCTTCTGTCTCCTTCAACGGCGACATCAAAGACTCTCCACTTCCTTAATTTTTGTCCATGAGTGTATAGTATGACGTATAAAAATAAAGGAAAATAAACATAAGGATGATAAAGCAATTTATTTCTTTAAAACAATTATCAACGCACAACATTATTTTTCTTGCAACGTGAAGAGCGGCTTTGTAGTCTTAGCATCTATATGGACATCGTCTTCTCTGAGGGAAGTCCTGACTTTGACACGGCGGTGAAATCGTGGAGTCAGTTGCGGTAAATGTAGTTCACAGCACCCATGGTCTCAAGATCTGCTCGGCAATCTTCAATTTGTCTTCCCTAATCTACCCAGCATCTCCATCAAAATATCACGTAGAAAAAATGAGGGAATACAAACATGAGAATGTCAAAGTTTGAAAAAAAAATAATTAACAACAAGCAAGAGAGAGAATAAAGAAATATGCTAATTAACAAAATATAAATTAATAATCTACTAACAAAAAATGTTGTTAAACATAATCATTGGGAATCATCGTCTGAAATATTTTAAATTGTTCATTTATAAAATATACTCTTAGAGATAAAATTTTCTAAACCAAGAAAGAGTGGTTTTATCCCTATATATATATATATATATATATAAGTCAGTGTATGTATGTATGTATGTATGTGCATGTTTGTCGGCTATACAGGTCCACAATACGTAACTAATCTGACTAACATTTTAACAGTATATATAGTAGAATCTGTAAAAACTTATAGTGAAAATTTTAGGTCTCTATCCCGAACATTCATCGAGTTATTTGCAAATTTGCGTTGCAAATTTGCCCTTTCGCTCGCGAGCAGCGCCTCTAGCGGTGAAGATGGGAGGTAATATCAGCTGACCTAATGTACATGTAAAGTTTGGAACGGGACGTTTCACAAGAGTGTCATTCACGGTGCCAATTTATAATTGTAACGAATAGTAATTGAAAAAAAAAACATTTAATCGGGTAAAACCCGGGCGTTGCTAGGGTCATTCGGCTAGTCTACTTATATATTTGCCTTATTCTGTCTGTTTGTCTGTTTGTCTGAAGCTCACGGATAGAATGCGCGCTCATTGGCTGCCAGGGAACACGTGTCCTCCCTGCCCCCCTCTAGACAACCCTGTTATTCAAAAACCATACATCCAATCGCCATGAAATTCTGGGATATTATTAGGTATATCCCCGGAAAGGTTTTCGAAAAATAATTTCTTGAATATCTTGAATATCCTTAGAGTTATTTGCAGAATTGTAGATATAACTCGCAAGCAGCGCCGCCAGACGGTGATAGGCTTAAGCTTGCTGCTCCACCCCTGTTGACCTTGGGTCATCGTGTGAGTCACAGCATGATGCAACAAAAAACACTCTCTCTGGGGATTGCGGCGTCAACAACCTGTAAGTTTGCCTCTCTCATAAACCTGTCTATACAGACCACCCTGACTATAGCGACCACTCTAGACAACCCTGTTATCAGCTGCCTGTCTATACAGACCACCCTGTCTATAGCGACCACTCTAGACAACCCTGTTATCAGCTGTGTGATACATCCACCTGTCTATACAGACCACCCTGTTAATAGCGACCACCCAAGTCAACGTTTTTAAAATATATTCGCACTCGGGTAAACCCCGGGCGTTGCCCGGGCCATTCGTCTAGTATTAAATAAATGTATACAAAAAAGAGAGAGAGAGTCCTATGTCTAGGTTCTCTATTTATTTGGTTAAAGTTTTATTGTTCGAGGTTAGGGAATACGCGATTGGAACTATTTCAAATATAAATTTAATTCCTCGTATAGGGGCCGTATGTCATTTTGTGAGAAGAAGTTCCATGTGTGTTATACTTGGTTAATTAAACCAGAAACGTGTGGATTTTCAACAGCTACGATTCTAGATCGAATCCTTCATTTGGTACTTTTTTCTGAAGTAAACATTATTTTAATATTCACAGATTTTTTCAAAAGTCCAATCCCACCAGTGATTGCGAGTAATCAAAGGAGAGTTGACACATTTGTAAGTCCAAATGTCGAACTACTTTTTACATGTGGTACGCTTATAATGATTGTAATGGCCTGTACCACTTGTACTAAGGATAATAAAAATCAAACCAGAAACGTGTCAAATTTCAAACCATGATTCGATATTGAATCCTTCATTTTGGTACTTTTTTCTGAGGTAAAAATTTAATATTCCTCGATTCTTGCAAAAGCCCAATCTCATCAGTGATTGCAAGTAATCAAACGTTGTTGGCACATTTGTAAGTGAAAAAGTCGAACTTCTTTATACATATGTATACATGTGGTGTACTTACTATGATTTCCATGGCCTGTACCACTTGTACTAGGGATAATAAATAATAAAATTAGAAACTATCTGCGCTGGATGACACTTGACTTGTCGTACTAAAGTGTGATTACTTGCTGATTAGAGAAAGTTCGGGTGATTTTGTAATTTATTTTAACGCGAGTTTACTTTTACTCACATACAAAAGCCTTTATTAAAAACATATAATCTTATAGAGAGAATTCGCTAAGCAACCTACTAAAGAAACGAATAAAAAAGCTATTTAGATTTATTTTTAATAATGTAGATTTTATATACAGGAAAATATTTCCTTCCATAGTTAATTTGTATAGTGTTATGTTGAATACTTTGATTACCTTTTCATTTTCCCTTCTCTCTTTGTTTATGTTTCTTTTTTCCTTTTCTCCATGAAAATGATGTATAGCAAGTCCTTAAAAAACGGAAATATCCTAATAAAGCTGTTGTTGTTGTTGTGTGTGTTATATATATATATACAGAAAAAACTATTTAAAACAATTAAGTCTCCTACACGGAAACTTGGGCTCGAAATTCATACACTTTGGTTAGTAGCTCGTAAAGCCATATTCTCCTACACGGAATTGTATGGTAATTCTCAGTAAACAAAAAGGTAAAAATAAAAATTGTAACTCATATACTAATACCTCACATTAGAAGTGTCTTCTGTGTCTTAAACAAATCACCATTTTGAAACTACCAACTTAGTTTCCGACAATTTCAACACACTACAAACACAATGTAGAATGTCTACATCGAGACATTGTTTATTTACAAGAATTCTGACTTAGCAGGAATTTTCCTGGACATTAAGGTCCGGCTTGAAATCAAGAAGGATGGATCTTTTCCCGGATGGACTTTTTTTTCTTGGGCAGCAGGAAGGAATTATCTATCACTTCCTGGCGTTTACGTCGCATTTCTAGGACATTTTCTCTGTGACATGATATCTCACTCAGGAGGATAGAATATAGAGCGGTAGAGAACGGCTAGGTACATGCCACATTAACAAGATTATATTTCATTAGAAGAGAAAATTGCTATAAAGTATAAAATAACAATATAAACAATAGCAATGTGTTTCTTTATTCCTGCAAAGTGAAAGCTTTCGGATCTTTATAATCCTTCCACAGGCATAGCTATAAGTTGAGAAAATAAGGATATATAAACATACAATATTATTTACATATATATAGAAATATATATGTAAATAATATTATTTTTTATATATCCTCATTATCTCTCAATTTTTAGCTATGTCTGTTGAAGGATTATAAAGATCCGAAAGCTTTCACTTGCACGAATAAAGAAACGCATTGCTGCTGTTTATCTTCTTATTTTAAAAAATATACCGTTAAACCTGTCTATAGCGCCCCCTCTTGGGACTCACAAAATATAGGGTGCTATAGAGAGGGGGTGCTATAGACAGGTCACTTTTAATGTAAATCGCATCGTACTACGTATTTAAAATCGGGAGCTATTTAGAGGGGGCGCTATAGACAGGTTTAACTGTATTTATTATTGCTAATTATGAAGGGTGTGTGGCCCAAAAAAGATATCATAAGTTCATAGTTCTTGAAACAATAGACACCCACACAATTTCGGCAAGAAGAGTTTTTATTTTTTCGATGTTTTGAAAAAAAGCTTTTCTCCTCGTCAGGAAAAATAAATAAACTTTAGGGGAAGGTGTTAAAAATATTTTTAAATATAAAGATTTTTGTCGAAAAACGTCGAAAAAAATAAAAGCTTTTCTGACCGAAGTGTCTTTTATTTCAACATTTTTTTTGTTGCTCTAAAAAATTCTGACGACAAAGATTAGAAAAAAAAACACAATATAAAATATAATAATGGGAAAAATAAAATGATGCACAGAATGTATCTGCATTTATGAAAAATAATATCAAATTTCGCTCAGATAAGTTCTATAAAGAACATTTGTCATAACTTTGAAAGTGTACCAGTACTTGTTGCACAAATTTCAGCAAGGCTATTAAACTCTAAGTAGGAATTTGTGTTTTTGTTGTTTTTATAGACCATTTTTGTGACTTTCCAATAACCCAACCAATCAACCATTGATTTTAAAGGTGGTTTTCTCTTCCCGTAATATTTGCTATATTCTCTCAGTGTTAGTACGATAACAAAATTATTTTCAAATTAATTTCTTTGATTTTTCTTTTATTTTAAGGTCACATGATATGAGCATCCAATTAGAACACGAATAAAACGTACATATAAACATTAAAACATATAAGAGATGGAAGCATCAAAGCACACGAATGTTTATTTTTTACTGTCCTTACTATGATGAAAAAATATTGAGAGGACTTGGCTCATTAGTGGTGAACCCTCCTAGCGGTTTCTCTAATTTAATCTACTAGATCACTTCTTAGAGCTCTAATACTGTATTGGACAATTCTGCTTATATCTACTGCAATTATGGGTGGAATCTTAGATATGGTATATATGCAAATATACGCTTTTATGACAGTAGAATTACATATAAATATTTGCATCGAGCAATGCTCTTCTACAAACAATATGTACAAGGCCAGTTAGGCCGTAGTAATGGCCGTAGCCTTTCCGAAAATTGACGTGGACCCAGAACAGCAGCTTTACACACCCAAGATAGAGTACATAGCGACTGCTGTGATAGAGATGTACGGAGACATCTCTTCATTGGACACGACAACAACAACAGCTTATCTGAAAGATATCCTTTCTTGTCAATCCTGTAATCTATAGATAGAAAATAAAGGTAACCCGGGTTTCTGAAGAGCACAAATCGCCAACTACCCGGTCCTTAGCTCTATCAAAGAAGACAAAGTATTTAAAACGGATGTTGATTCGTTTATAGTCTATGTCTATTCTTATGTGATGGTCTTATAACATAAATAACATTTATATTGTAGCACAAAGTATTTATTATACACCTATCCCCCGATTTACACGGTAGATACGTTCCTGAGAAAAACGTGTAAATCGGGGGATAGGTGTACACAGAAATAAAAATAAAATGCATTGACAGGTTAAAATATGTAGTCAGCACATAAGCTCGGGATTCCTCGTGAGATGTGTACACAGCGCATGTGTTCAATCACAGTAGCATTTAGTATAGTGCGATAAAAACAAAAAAAAAACTTATTTGGAAAACCGTGTAAAAGCGAAAACGTGTAAAACAAGTACCGTGTAAATCGGGGGATAGGTGTATTTTATATATAGATTTTTTATTAATAAAAGACAATTCGCTGAGGTAAAAGTTTCTTTTATATTTCTGGTATATAACGGCAATACAAGTTTTCGGGCTCAACAGCCCTTCAACGGGTATAACTACGCTACTGAAGTTTTTCGAATCTAATCCATATATATACATACAACGAAGCAGGATATTATATTTATATTATTTTTATATTTTTCGTTACTCTGGAAACTTCCCTCATTGCTTATTGTATAACTATGTGTTTTCAAATTAGAGGTATAGGTGCCGCTCTCTAGGTATATGGATATCTTCCTCCCGCAACTTTATGTATACAATAGTTGTGATTAAGTAACAAATTCCAGCCTATATAATACACTGAAGTCTGTCAAATTAATTTGACGAAATTCCTGAATAGGTTCATCCCAGCTGCTATATAAATCAAACTATCAATATAATAATTGAAACTGTCCCCCTAACCCTCTATAACTGGAAACTATTTTTATATTTGATTTTTGGAAAATGTATTTCTGTGAATCTCTATTGTATGTGTGTTGCACGCCTTTGCGGAGCCAGTGGCCTGATGAAGCGTGACCGCGTGAAAGCTTGTCTCCCGATTATCTTAATAAAGAAACTCTACAAATATTTTAAAATTTATTTAAATCAATTATAATAAGATTAGAACATTGATATAATAATTTTCGCATATTTTCAAACAACAACACTTTATTTCTCCTTCATTTACCATTCGTTCAATACATACTCTACACGCCACGTCTTACTAAAACTATCTATACCATTAGAGAGAGAATATGGTTTTACGGGCTACCAACCAAATTGTATGATTTTTTAGCCCAAACAATAGTAGTTATGGTACAAGGTAAATATGTCAAATGGTTATATATGGTTTAAGATTTATATGCATATAGAATAGCATATGATGGATAGAATCTACTAAATAGTACAAGATTGGTCTCTATTTACATATTTTCAAAGAATGAAATGACCAAAACAGGAAATATCTGCACGCTGTTATGTTCTTATAAAAGAAGAGCCGACTGTAATCAGAATTTACTTATCAATTTTATTACTGTTTACTTAAAGTAAACAACCGCTGCTCTATCTTTCTACTTTATCTCCTCGTGTGGGGCAAGGATTTCAGGAACTCTAATTCTACAAGGGAACGCGACAACAACCTATATTATACTGTGAAAAATAGTACAAATGTGATATTGTACTGGGATAAAGTTCATAAATTGAAAAAAAGGCACCTCCTTATCGGACAACTGAAAGTTATTGATGGCTTGCTATCGGAATAAATACGTGGTTGGCTTCTCTTGATTAATCAAGAATAGGTATTTAGCCAATTCTGGAATAATTAAAAATCAACGAATAGTTGATATTTAGTACGATAGATGGTGCAAGCCATTAGCAACTTTCAGTTGCCCAATAAGAAGATGCCTTTTTTTTAATATATTATACTGTTACGACGAAGCCTGAAAGAAAGATTCGACATCGCCGTGGTTGTAAGCAGGGTCAGTTTGACCACAAGTGTGGCGCCAATAGCTGAGAGGGGCGGATGGGTAATCAAAAAGGAAGTTCATCTGGTCGGCATTTGAGTCGTCCTCCCTGTTGTCCCCTGGACGGGAACACGCTTTTTTTTTTTGCTTTATTTCATTGCTGCTTGTTTGCTTGCTACATTCATTTTTGGGCTCGAAAATCATATACTTTGGTTAGTAGCCCGTAAAACCATATTCTCTGTTGTTGACGGCAGCTGTTGGATGATGTATGTTACTTGTTCTCCATAATACACGATGGTAAATAAAAAGGAGTCAAAGGACAGATAACAGAGATCCTTATTAATCCCACGTGATCATTTGTCATCTTTGACTCAGCAGCTGCGCAACAACAATATTACCATTTTGATAAATGTAGAGAGGAACGTTTTACAGAAGTTGAAGGCTATTTTCTTTATCCTCGCAGCCTTTGTTTCAGTAAGACTCTATTCGCCTTTTGACTCGATCTATCCCCTTGGTTAAAGAAACGTTAGGGCGTATAATTTATTTCCTCTAAGTTTCCTATACGACCATACGGGCTGGTGGCGCAACGGTAGCGCGTCTGACTCCAGATCAGAAGGTTGCGTGTTCGAATCACGTCCGGCTCACTTTTTTTTTTTTTATATACTTTGGTTAGTGGCCCGCGAAACCATATTCTTTCTCTCTCTATTATTATTTTTTTATTTTTATTTTATTCATTCATATATTTATCATTATATAACCATATTTACTCATATTTATATTTATTCTGTATTTAACCTTATATAATCTTAAATGGACATTATAATAATAAAACAGTTTCAATCTCAATCTCTCTCTCTCTATGCGACTCTCTCTATACGCAAAACTAGCTCTCTATTTATTTATTTACACCTTGTGTACTATACAGACATTTACACTTCCAGAACAAAAACTGGGACATGAAATCCGAACCTCTATTTATGAAGAGAATTTGTTTTTAAAAAATACATGTAAATTTTCAATGCTTGAATATATATACATTAAAATATTTAACAAACATTAAAGGGAAATATGTAAATGAGATTGACGAATATTAAAAATGATAGTTTCTAAATAAAAAGAATGAGAATATTCTCTATAATGTGGATATATACATCTTGACACTTCGCATGTATTCTGCTAGAAAATTATGTAAATAAATAGAAACCAGGATTCTAAACAACAACATACCTTGACAAGGAAAACAATCGCCGAAACGCAGAGATAGAAGTGGGATTCGAACCCGCGCCTACAAGAGTAGACTGCGACCTGAACGCAGCGCCTTAGACCGCTCGGCCATCCTGACATAAAGCAGAGATAGAGATTGTATTTACTAAATATTTGTGGTCATCAAATTGTTTTAAGGGGCAACCACAAATATCTTAATTATGCCTCGTTGTTCAAGCATGTTTCTAAATTTGAAAGAAGAATTGTAGTTTTGTATCTTCTTCTTTGTTCTTATCTCCACTCAACAATCATATTAGGGTATCAAGCTTGTAGAGCTTAAGACTTTTGATGGTATCTGCTGGGGGGATGAGTATAGCTCATCAATGGATGAGTCAATTTATCAATGATGTGGTTTGGAGTTGCAGGTTGAGAATTTCATACAGTACAAAGTGGGAAAACCTTGCAATCATTCTGGAAAGATTGTAGAGTTCATAAAGACAGTAAATTACATAGGGTAAAGCAAGAAAATATTATACATTTTAAATTATAAATATATTTTTAATAATCCAAACCTAATATGAGAACAAAGTTTATAAACAATATAAATACACACACATGGGAAATGAAATGTTCATACAATAAAAAGAATTTCAAGCAAATCTTGGCCCATTTTCAGCCTTGCGTAGATGAGCTCTAAGTGGGACATTTGTCATCACAACATTTGTCATAATTGTGTCAAGTGTACCTGGATCTCTATTGCACGAGTTTCAGCAATGGTTTTGTTCTTCAGCTGTTGGATGGTTCTGGGTTGTTTTCATAGATTCCGTCTCTTTTAGATAACCTTACCTCCCCATCAATTTTAAATACGATTTTCTCTCCCATAATGTCTGCTATATTTTCTTTGTATCAGCGCGATGAATAAATTATTTGAAGTTTTACCATCATGGGTATCGGTGGGCGAGTGGTTTAAAAGTTGGTTTTCGACCGCTACGACCCGGAATCTAATTTTTAAAATGATAGAATTTATGGATGAGAGGATTCATTACTGATGAGTCAAGTCTTTTCATATAATAATTTCTTTCATTGCAGCAAAAGGTATGTATATCATAAGAAACAGAAATTCCAAAAAAAATGCAGCGTAAGAATACATTTGAAAGACGTACGCTGCGAATGCAAACAATAGGCAGTTGCAATATTGCGCTGAATGTTATAAATAGAAATTGACACCTCTGGCTGATTGCGATTCTACCTGCACGTTGGCTGGATCCGGATATGGCGCTGTGATAGAGCATGACTCTTGTGGGCTGAGTCAAAATATCGACAGTCAATATACCTACAGGGTCGAAATATCGACAAACTAAAATACCGACAGAGTCAAAATCCTGGCCGACCAAAATACCGATATATAGAGATTTTGAGTTGTCTGTATTTCAATCGTCGATATTATGGCCGACTTATGCATTATTCTTTCCATATATAGCCACTCACCAAAGTGATAATTCAAAACGCCACCCGATTTACTTCAGTTCTTGACTGACTCATACGCATTGCCAGCATACTTGAAGGCAACTGTTTTGGAGCTTCTTAATACTTCTTTAAATATATAGAGAAAGAGGGATATTTTCGATAAAATAATTAATCGATTTATAAAGAGAGAGATATTTATAACCTAGGTCTCCTTGAGCTTAAAACGCCAACTACCCAAGGTTTTATCTAAAGAAAATATCAGGAAGTGCAATGGATGCGTAATTCCCAGAATATATTTACATAAAGTGGTGTATAGGTAAATATTATTTAAATTAAGTTGTCGTTGATCAATAAATATCCTGATTTTCTGTCAATGTATTAACGGATAGTTTCATTTTTTACATCCTCCAAAAGGCAATTATCTTCTTCCATAATAAAAGCACCGTTTTGATGGTTTAATTGCATATAGCTCGAGTTAGCTCTGTAATGACCTACCTTGAACTCTTAGAAAATAATGAGTATTTAATAAGAATTTTTCTGAACAAGAATTTAATCATATTTGTTTTAGCATTCTTATAAATAATCGAATGGGACGACATATGTCAAATATATACATACAGTTAAACCTGTCTATAGCGCCCCCTCTTGGGACTCACCAAAATAGGGTACTATAGAGAGGGAGTGCTATAGACAGGTCACTTTTAATGTAAATTACATCGTACTACGTATTTAAAATCGGGCGCTATAGAGAGGGAGGCGCTATAGACAGGTTTAACTGTATATATAGAGATAGATCAATGCTAAACGCTCTAATAACGATTCTATTAGAACTTTAAAATGGCTACATTCTCATGAGCAAGTTTAGGACGAACTTATTGTTGTGTTAAAGCTAAGTTCATCTGAGCTTCTTCAAAGAGAATTAATTAAAGGAAAATAGTTCTAAGCCAAATAATATGAGTCAAAGAATCAAGGTCCATAGCTCGCAATAAATCTAAATTAATACAAAGCAATAACGCAACATCTATATATAACGAATGAAGACATTACGCGAATGTTTCTTTTCACAAATAAATTAAACTTCTACTGTCCTTACTGCGATAATATATATATACTAGCCGAATGACCCGGGCAACGCCCGTGTTTTACCCGATTGAATGTTTTGATTCAAATACTATTTGTTACAATTATAAATTGTGGTCATGTGGCCTAGGGGTCATGGCATCTGCCCGGTAAGCGGAAGGTCGTGGGTTCGATTCCCATCCCTTAACACTTTTTTATTTTATCCATTCTGAACAAAATGACAAAAAAATCTTAATCTACTAGGAAGTTGATATATCTCTCCGTGTAGATACTGGAAAACCAAGAGTCCACTACCGTCCACGCACATCTCATTCTTTCACTGTCGTTCTGTGTCACAGGAGTTATTGTGACAATCAGCGGCCACGCCAACTGTTAATATCTTCGTCCATTTATACCATGATTCCATTCATTCCCAATGGCAGATGTCCAATAAATGTGGCTTTGATATCCTTGTTGATCAGAATGTTACATTTTAAATAACCAGCATCGAATACATGGATGTATTTGGTCAAATAGATCACTCAATAGATCACTTATAGATCACATAGACAAATAGATTATAGACAAAATTAAAATTATAGACAAATAGATCACTTTTAGAGATATATATATATATAACCCATGTTCCTGGAGTACAGAGCGCCAACTACCCGGTAGATCACGTTTATATTGAGCCAGACTAGTTTTAAACTATTTAACAGAGTTTATCACTTTACTAATTCGGTTCCAAAATCACTTTATTAGGTACCGCTCAAAAAGAGCAACCTAGTTTATGATAATTGCAACAATATTCACATATTAAACAAAATTTTAACGCGGGATACGATCCTGGTTCATGACTGTCGGGAATCGAGGGTGTTACCCACTCGTCCGCCGATTGTTTGTGGCTTTACTGATTATTACTATTAGTCTATATTACTATTTTTATTTTTACTTCGGATAGTTTGTTTCTCAGCATTTTTCTCTCATTGTCTCACTATTCTTTCATGTAAATAAGTTAGCAATTATTTGACTCAAGATAAATTGCCTTCCTAACGTTTTATTATAAAGCAATAACACGCCATCTATATATAATAAATATAACTATAAAGCATGAATGTTTATTTATATTATTCTACTGTATTTATACTGTCATAAAAACTTATGTCTATAGTTTCTAAAATATCATAACTTAGATTCCGTCTTTTATTGTCAGATATATAAGAAGAGTCGTCCAATACAGTATTAGTAGAGATCTAAAAAGCAATCTGGTAGATTAAATGGGCGAAACCTTAAGAGAGGAGGAAGGGTTCATCACTGATGAGCCATGCCTTCCCACTATTTTTCATCGCAATAAGGACAGTAAAAAGTTTATTTCTTTGTAAAAGAAACATACTCGTGTCTTATATCTCTCATTCTTAAATACTTCACTCATTTTTCTATGTGACATTTTGGTGGAGATGCTGGGTAGTTTAAGGAAGACAAATTGAAAATCGCAGAGCAGACCTTGAGGCCATAGTTGCTGTGAAATACATTTCCGTAACTGACTCCAAGATTCCACCGCCGGGTCAAAGTCAAAATTTCTCTCCAAGAAGACGTTATCTCTTTAGACACTACGATGACAAAGCCGATCTTCTCGCCGCAAGAAGAAAAAAAGACATAAAGACACTAAGGACCACTTTCGAGACGCTGAGGGAAACCTTGACCGAAATGCGCAAGATCCATGTTAATGGCAACAAAATTTGCAAGCTGTGGATCATAGCTCCCATAGGGAAGTTGCTTTTTGACAAAATATCTAATTTTCAATTGATTTATTATTAATTTTGATATTTTTACACAGCAAATTTCTCTTTGCCTCTCTTATATTTTATAGAAATAAAAATAACCTACCGGGGTTAACTAAATAAAATATAAATAAGATTGTGTTTGAATCGTTTTTATCAAAATTTATTGCTTTGTAATCTTCATGTTTGTCTTTCCTTATTTTCTATGTGACTCACTTTCTATTTTGACTCATGGAAATACTAAATAAATTCTGAAATTTTACAAATGTCAATTTAAAATGTTAAGTGTGATAAAAAAAAAATACCTGTTATATATTATAAAGAATTGTCAAACATTATAAGGATTCCAAAAGTTTTCGAAAAGAAATCTATATAACCAGATACCAATTTCTATATTAGATACTTAAATGCTGAGGAACAAATAAATTGAAATGGAACCTGTTTAAAGCTGTGATAAGCGGATATAACTACCTGGTTTCTGCCAGAATGGCCGCTAAATCTGATATACGAGATACTGATACTATATACTATATACTGTATACTATATACGAGATACTATATAATGATATAGAATTTTCAAAAAGGTTGTTCAAAAAACGTACCAAACAATTTGCCTATCAACTATGGACCGATATATTCACCACTTACCAAATCAACCCAACACCTGAAAAATTTCTCACCCACACCAGCCATCTTAAAAAGAACCTCATAAAAATACAACAAGGAACATCAACCATGACCCTATTATCAGGACTAAGATATAATAAAGATTCTTTCCTTCTTTTACACCTTGAAAAAATCAATAAGGAATCTAGGACTAGGTTTCTTTTTACAATTTTTTATTTCTCGAGCTTTCGGGCTAAAATGTCTTTCAACACGGAGACCTAGATGTATTACGTCTAAAGCTCAAGAATTAAAAAAAAATGTAAAAATAAACCTAGATTCCTTATTTATTTTGTCAAATGACAAGGATATGTTCAAGCCGACATAGCCAGAATTAAAAAAGTCCCTGATCCAACTTGTCCACGCTGCCAAGAGGAAGGGAAAGCAGTAGAGAATATCCTCTTCAACTGCCAAGCTTTCCAATTATAGAAATTCCAGATGGCTACACTCCTTGGACTGTACTCTTTCAACAGCATTGTCCTGTTGAATCTACTGGGAAATAAACCGGCCTAAAAACACTTGGTGAACTGATTCACTAAGTCAAGCAAATCAGACTGCTAAACTGCAGGACAGCCTGTGTAGTTGGAGATCTATGTATACGCTCTAGGAGCTTGGGTTACCTAGTTGTTACTACTACTGGTATTGGAGTTTTTACCGCAACCCTGGCTGAAGAAGCAACCTATGCTATCCAGCCAGTATGCCCAAGTTATCTATCACGATCCCATTTAGTTAGAATCGGAAATTTGAAGCGTTGATTACTAATAACTTTGAACTAAAATTTGAACAAGAAACTTAGCCCTGGAGACTTTATTTTTTTATAATAACTAATAACTTTACGTTACCAGGACTTCTGTAGCCACGTACAAAAGTCGCCAACACACACACACTATCTGGGTTATTCTTCAGACTTATTATCTCGTTGTTGACATCCATCTGATCATATGTCACCAAGCCGATTTATTATAGAGTTGTTTGAAGAGTTGAAAAAACTCTGCTTTTTATATTAGAAATCTGGGTGCCGAGAAAGAATCGAATGAAAATGTAAGATAATCACAAAGTTGAAAAGTTGAAAAAACTCAGTTTACAATAGAAATTTGAAAACGGAGAATGAATAGACAGAAAATGTAGATAAACAGAAAGTTGAAGAATTGAAAAGAAGTTAGTTTAAAATAGAAATTTGAATCTCGAGAGAGAATGAATAGACAGAGAATGCAAATAATCAGAAAGTTTAAGAAGTGAAAGGACCTCAGTTTACAATAGAAATTTGTGTGAAACTCGAGAATAAATAGACAGAAAATCTAGATAAACAGAAAGTTGAAGAATCGAAAAGAAGTTAGTTTACAATAGAAATTTGAATCTCGAGAGAGAATGAATAGACAGAGAATGCAAATAATCAGAAAGTTTAAGAAGTGAAAGGACCTCAGTTTACAATAGAAATTTGTGTGAAACTCGAGAATAAATAGACAGAAAATGTAGATAAACAGAAATTTAAAAGAATTGAAAAAGGAATTTTACAATAGAAATATGAAGTGTTAAAACAAAGGATAAACAGGAAGTGTTGAAACAGACGATACACAGCTGGAGCAGTTACAAAGTAGATGAGGCTTAACAAAAGAATGAAATCATCTCATATTTATAACAAGACGAACAATGATAAATAATCCTCATAAATATATTTGTAAAAATCAGTTTATTTATTTTTGACCATAAAAATCTCGATTGTTTTTTTTTTTTGCAACTAAATATTTTTTTATCTACAATGTGCGTTTTGCTTAATATATTTTATATTATTTTAATAATCTGTCTGAAATAATAATTATCACAGATATATTATATATATATTTACATATTTTGACTCTAAATATGCTCCAGGAACCTGGATTATAAATATATCTCTCTTTAAACACAAATATATCTATACTCATTATTATACATATGGTTAGTATACCTACAAATATATATATTATTATTAATCTAAATTATACTCATTGCTAGTGCTTGTTATAAATCTTGGATAAATTTACCTAAAAGGAGCTGCTTGTTCTCGTTTGCTTTTTTATAAGTGTATGCCAAACCCTTTCTTTCTTCTTTCACCTTATTTGATAAATTGTAAATAATATTGCTGATTATTGTTGCTATTATTGTTATACCTGTATATTCCCTCTTTTACTTGTAGAATCTGTATAAGACCAAAAGGTCTTAATAAAGCTTTTTGTTATTGTAGATAAACTTATACCTAGCAATTCGACTAGTAATAGACTACAGAAAATTAAATGATATAATAAAAAGAGATTCTGAGCCCATACCAAGAATAAATTTTATATAAGCTTTCAGAAGCTAATATCTTCACTACACTAGATCTTTTATCAGGTTATCACTATTTAGATATACACCCAGATGATAAAGAATACACAGCTTTTACTACCACTCACGGACTTTACGAATTTAAGAAATTATCTTTTGGATTAAAAAATTCTCCAAGTCAATTCCAAAGAGTTTTAAGGCAAATTTTAAATAAATATGATGTTGACTTTACAATTTAATAAAATCATCAAGAAATCCAGGGGTAGGTTTCTTTTACTAATTTTATTTCTTTAGCTTTTTGGCTAACATACCCGTCAACAGGAGAACTAGATGTATGACTTCCAGATAACTATATATATTAAGTAAAATTAATCATTTCTCCAGGGAAAAGTGTATTTTCAAAACATTTTTATTGTTCTCTAGCTTTGAGCACGGACGTCCTACTACAGGAGAAAATATAGCATAATGATTCGCCAAATAGAACACGAGTTAAATATAATCAGATACTATTTTACATATTTTTATAAATTTCTACTGTAGAAGGGCGTCCGTGCCCGAAAGCTAGAGAATAATAAAAATGTTTTGGAAAGATACTTTTCCATGGAGGAATAATTAATTTTAATCAATATTAATGCAAGGGGTTGTTTTATACAATTAACTTTATCTATGTCGAACATATTGGTAGTTTTATTTTCGGTTTGTATAGTTAGCGCTGGAAGTCATACTTCTAGTTCTCCTGTTGAAGGGCATTTTAGCCTGAAAGCTAGAGACGTAAAAATAGTAAAAGAAGCTTAACCCTAATTTGCTTGTTTATTTAATTAAATTCTAACGATTTCAAAACAGTATGGATCGAAAAAAGAATCATATCATAAACTTGGTTGCTCTTTTTTGAGCGTTACCTAATAAAGTGATTTTGTAACAAGAAGAAAGATCGAATATGTTAATCGGAAAAGGATAGAATTCATCATAGTTTATAGCGGTGATGGATTAGGAGTAAACTTACCGATTGTCGCACAGAGAGTCCATCCTGTCACCACCATTCCTACTGCAGCCATCCCGCCGCTGCATTAGGTCAACGTTACGTTTCTACTCCGCCAGCTGGCGCGTCATCCGCAGCCGACTGTCGCAACAGAAGGTAATCTGACGTCTGTCTGTCTCTCCTTCTACTGTCATCCAACATTCCTGGAACCTTCCTCAACACAACCCGGACTTTGATCTCCTCACAACTATCAAGTCTAGCTGTTTCTATATATGTAAATATGTTTATAAATTCTATTGCTACATACATGCAACACACATCTATATCGATAAAATTTGAAGCAATTTTTTTTCTGACAATATGTGTTTATGGTACAGTCTACACCACGCTGTGGAGGGTCAACAGCCCGAAACAGAAGGTAATCCGACAGAACATCTGTCTCTCCTTCTACTGTAACGTCATTCAACATTCCTGGAACCTTCCTCAACACAACCCGGACTTTGATCCTCACAACTATCAAGTCTAGCTGTTTCTATATATGTAAATATGTTTATAAATTCAATTGCCACACACACATACATGCAACACACATCTATATCGATAAAATTTGAAGCAATTTTTTTTTTCTGACAATGTGTGTTTATGGTACAGTCTACACCACGCTGTGGAGGGTCAACAGCCCGAAACAGAAGGTAATCCGACAGAACATCTGTCTCTCCTTCTACTGTAACGTCATTCAACATTCCTGGAACCTTCCTCAACACAACCCGGACTTTGATCCTCACAACTATCAAGTCTAGCTGTTTCTATATATGTAAATATGTTTATAAATTCAATTGCCACACACACATACATGCAACACACATCTATATCGATAAAATTTGAAGCAATTTTTTTTTCTGACAATGTGTGTTTATGGTACAGTCTACACCACGCTGTGGAGGGTCAACAGCCCGAAACAGAAGGTAATCCGACAGAACATCTGTCTCTCCTTCTACTGTAACGTCATTCAACATTCCTGGAACCTTCCTCAACACAACCCGGACTTTGATCCTCACAACTATCAAGTCTAGCTGTTTCTATATATGTAAATATGTTTATAAATTCAATTGCCACACACACATACATGCAACACACATCTATATCGCTAAAATTTGAAGCAATTTTTTTTTCTGACAATGTGTGTTTATGGTACAGTCTACACCACGCTGTGGAGGGTCAACAGCCCGAAACAGAAGGTAATCCGACAGAACATCTGTCTCTCCTTCTACTGTAACGTCATTCAACATTCCTGGAACCTTCCTCAACACAACCCGGACTTTGATCCTCACAACTATCAAGTCTAGCTGTTTCTATATATGAATTTGCCAAAACTTGTGACTAATTATTTATCACCAGCATAACGTTCTGTACAGGGGTGATGGAGTAAAATGCATTGTTTTAATGCATTTTTAAATGGAAAGATGCTTCTTTTGGAGTGTATATAGGTGAAGAGAGATATGTATTAATATCAAAAAAGGCATATCCTGACTACGAACACATTAGCTTTTTAGATGACAGAGCGCCTTCTAGTGGAACAGAAATCAACTAAACATTGATTTAGCCTGTTCCTTGATATTTCGCCAACCTATTTTCTTGATAAAACAAGAATAGCCAACCACGAACGCATTTCGGGCTATACATTATGATATTTCGAACATATTACTTAATAATAACAGATAAATTACGAATTTATTAAATTTCGTCAGTTTTTCTTTTAATTGTAATTTCAAAAGGGCTTGAGATAATAGCATGAATATTTGAGAAAAATTCTCTATAACAATCTATGAAAAAAATTCAAGTGTCTCAACTTCCAACAGCTTCAGAATTGAAATCGTGCATCATCCATACACATATACAGATATAGTATTAAAATACATTATAGATGATTTTCGACCTATCATTATTCAAAAGCAGCTTCCTAAAGTAAAATTATAAAGTCAGTTGTGTGTAGTTAGTAAGATATAGACCAATCACTCTTTTGAACACCCTGGCCAAGGTTTTTGAACGATGTATCCTGGCCAGACTGCAATGGCTCGCCGATCGCCATGAATGGCGATCGGACAACCAATTTGGATTTATTCATGGCAGGTCAGCAGAAGGAGCACTCGCCAAAATTACCCAGTTTATCCTATCCCATAGGAAAGATTCTCTATCTCTCTCTTTAACAGAATATATTTATTATTTCATCTACAGATTATATCAATCAATACCTTTATTAAGACTTTTAATCTTATATACAGATTCTCCTTAGAGATACCGCAAATGAAAAAAAAAAGAGGAAGAAATAAATTCGCGAAATCATAATTTTTATAGAAAATATATACATATAGAATTACTAGCCGAATGACCCGGGCAACGCCCGGGTTTTACCCGATTAAATGCTTTTATTCAAATACTATTCGTTACAATTATAAATTGGCGCCGTGGATGTCATTCTTTTATAATATATAAATGAGTTTTAAAAATTGTAAAAAAAAAAATGCATCGGTCGGGAATCGAACCCGGGCCGCCCGCGTGGCAGGCGAGCATTCTACCACTGAACCACCGATGGTTATGAAAAATAGCCATATTTGGGTATTTATTCCATTCACAAAAGCAAACGCTGAAAGAATTGATTAAGAAAGAATTTATTATGACGCTGATAACTATATATATTAATAATTATTATGATATAATGATATATTCATCGGCTGTAGGTATTATTCTGCTATAATATTCCTCTTGATTAGAGATTTTTTTTTTTTCGCCAAAAAAAAAAAGAGACTGAAAGATTTTGATATTCAATATTTTAGTCTTTAGCTCCTTTTAAAGTAATAAATAATACATTTTTAAATATAATTTTGAATTATAAACCACAAAATTTATTTTTATTCTCTATTTTAAGCATGATGAAAAAGACTGACTGCTCAAATAAGCCGTCAGTAAATGCCTTTTTCATTGCTTTAAATTCTTTACCTTCTTCACTTTATTTTTATATTCATGTATATCATAGAAAAATTTCTAAAATGTTTGGTAATATATCTCTTAATCGCAAAAGTTATTAATATATAGAAGTATTTTTATATTATGTTCTCTAAGTCCCTGGTAATTAGCGTTCTGCGCTCCAGAAGAATCTGGTTTATCTATATATATTTCTATAGGAAATTTGGATTATTTATTACGCGTATGATTCTTTTAAATTAAAAAAAAAAAGAAGTTATACTTCCCCCTTACTGCAATGATATAAATAATATAAAAGTCGGTGGATGAGAGGGTAACACGCTCGATTCCCTACAGTCATGAACCGGGGTTGAATCCCGCGTTAAAATTTTGTTTAATATGTGAATAACCTTCACATATTATTCACTGTTTCAATTATCATGAACTAGGTTGCTCTTGCTGAGCGGTACCTATTAATGTGAATTTGAACCAGAATGATATAAATAATGGGAGATATATCATTGTACTGAGGCCAGTAGAAAATTTTGTTTAATTTTAAAAAGAATTATACGCGTCATAAATAGTTCAAATTTCTTATAACAGATGGCGTGCTAATACATCTTATTTGCATATCTCTATATTCAATGGTCAAAACCCAAAATTCAAAACCTTAACAATTCGTTTCTTTATTAGAACGATAAAAATGGTCTCACTGATGTTTAAAATTTGTGTTATTTCTAAATAGCATCAACGATTTAGATTGAATTCAGTGAATCAAATTGGAAATCAAATTTATATGAATTTAAATTGTAATATCAACAAGTATTAACATAAAGGTAACCCAGACTCCTGGAGCGTATCCATAGATTGCCAACTACCCGGGCGAATACGGGTATTCAACAAATTTAACAAATCAACCCAAACTATATACAGCTAGAGAATATCAGGCAAACAAGCTAGGTAACTAAATGATGATTTTACAAATAATAAATCTGTTTCCAAATATTTTCATTGAATAATTAAATTAAATAATAAATTATTTCTTCGCCACAATATCAACAAAGCCCATATTTAGTTACATATAACGAAGAATTCAGTGAAAAATATCTATAGTTCTTTTAAAATGTATATAAGCTCCTAAAAAACACTTTTACTTAATTTTTATTAACTTTATTATTTTAAAAAACAGTGCAAGCCTTATTTAAGCGATGTCTTACAGCTTTTTAGAGATTTGATTTAATGGCCCTTGTACTGAGTTGGAATTATTTTAGAATCTACTAGGAGAAAAGATATATTTTTTTCTACTATGATTGCTCTTCTTAAATTCTAAATGGCAAAGAACTCTCGGTGCCGAATAGAGCAAGCTCTTATGGATGATATCAGTGTACTCAGAATGTTCAAGATTCTTGAACATATCTTCAGGAATGACTTCTTTAAGGAGATGTACATGGGCGAATATAACCTCTTTCCACCTCAGATTTAGGACCTTATTTATGCCTTGTTTTAATGACGTTTTTACCATAGAGCATAGGTTCTTATGGTCTCGTACTGAGTTATGTTTTCTAAAATCTATCAAGATAGAGAAAAACAAAAGAAGATTTCCCCATCTGATTTCAAGATTAATCTTCTAATATCTCGATAATAAATAACTTGGTGCCAAATATATAGAGTTCGTTTCATCTGATTCTTGTTTATGTTCGTTTTCAGAATATTCGGAATGTTCAAGCTGTTTGGAAGTATCTTCAGGAAGAATTTCTTCTTTACAGAGATGCATCGGCGAACATATTTCTACACCAGGTTTAGGAGTTTGAACTTTTTCCAATTCTATGCTTTTACCAGTTTCAGATATCACTACTGAAGAATACCTATTATCACCTTGATTATGGGATTGTTCTTTTTTCTGATGTGAGGGTAGATCTTCTTGATGCTCTTTGGTTATTGAAATTTCCTGAGTTTCGATAACTTGAAGCATGTAGGTTTCAATATCTTTAGATTCTTTTAAAACATCTTGGGATTTTGGTTGTTGGATGGTATTTTCTGTTCGATTATCAGGGCTGGATTTTTTACTTTTCAAATATTTACAGCAATAAATAACTGCGAAAACGACTAAAGCAATTAGTGGCACTAAGTAAAAGTTGAAGATAATAGTTTTAATAAAATGCGGAGATATATTAAAACGGGATGTTCCAGTTTCATTCTTCGAATATGAATTTTCATCGAGATCAGATTTTATATTTTGTAATTCCTTGAAATTTATTATCCCATGAGGTCTTGTATGAGGTTTAATTACATCAGGTGCTTTGAAACGTTTCTCGAAACTCTTTTTGCTTTTAGACTTGTAGAAATTATTTTCAGATAGGTTAGTTAAATACTTGTTATATTTTACTTTCGTGTTAGAATTTGTAGCATCTTTTTTATCTTTACTCTCAAATGCTTTTTCTTTAAAGCTATGACTCTTATGAAAATCTTCTTTACTGGCACTGGTAAGGAAGAATTCATTCTCATCAAGAAAATCCTTTTCAGAATCCTGTAAAAGCGAATCTTCGTCATTCAAAATATCAAAAAGTGATTTTTCGGTTGTAGTCATCTGAATGTATTTTAGAGTAGATAAAATATTATTTTCTGGATATTTTTCATTTTTGTATCTTATCGCAATATTTTTTATCCAAGCTGGTTTTGAACATTGCAATCGCTTTCTTAACCTTGTAACAGTATTGATATTTGATTTAATTCGCTTCTGAAGGTATCTGGGAAACAGAATGTTTCTTTGGGAATCCAATAATAACTTGAAATATTTATTATTACGGTGAAATAATGATAAAGGCTTAACAGTAATCCTTCGGGGATGATAAGATCGATGAAAATGGCGAGTTGGTATACCAATACGGAATGGAGATGGCAGAATCTTCTTTTGAGGGGATTGAAGAAATGATTTCTTAGGTTTCAGATGTCTATAGTACTCTGGTTTTCTTAGTTGAGGATAAGCAAATTTAGAGTTCTTTTGTAAAGTTATTTCCATCATGAGGTCTTTAATTTATGGTATCATTCCACGCAGGAATTACTTGCTTGGATTATTAGATTGGCACGATGAGCAGATACCTTTATGAATGATATTCGCCCAAGTTCTACTTTATGGTCTCGTGGTAAATCATATTATGGCGTTTCATATCTGGCAGAAGAGGAAGTTACTAAGCAACTTTCGCGCAGCCTAAAAAGATTTCAACAATTCTATGGCATATGAATTCATCCTAAGGCTGATTCCTCAATCAGGTTCCTCGATCAGATGATTTTTATATAGCCATAGTCTTATGGTAAAAGGTTGCCTTGGTCCATTCAATTGAGGATTTTTTTGTCGGAAAATAATGCGATGGTTCCCCTTGAATTCCGCACTCATATACCGTTGATCTAATAGGAGGTTCATCTCTCCGTCTTCAGAATCCGTTTCCAACTTCAAGGATAAGTAAGTGTCCTCCTTCATATTAGGATGGAGTTAAAGACATCCTATTCTCTACTCGGACCCATCCTGGTTTAACCGCTCTAAGACAGAGGTCGGCAACCTTTTGAGACAGAAGAGTCAAAAATTACAATTTTTTTTTAAGAGCCACAATTTTTCCTTGCCAACAATAAATAGTACTCGCATAAATAAAAACTGTATCTGAGTACTACACGCAGCTTCACATCCAAAGAGCTGAATGTGGCTCGTAAGCCGCAGATTGTCTACCCCTGCCAACGTTCTAGGACGTTATCCACCCTCCGTGAAGGTGCCACATTGGGATTTTCCCTTCCTAGGAGAAGTGGCCTTAGAGTAAGGCAATTTCTCATACTCCTCCAATACCATAGGGAGCATGTTCTGTCACTCACTTCGCAATTAAAGCATATATATTCAGTCTAGAGTTCGACTGTTTTAAGCAACTGTTGAACTATTTGTGTGAAGGCTATAATCAGTTTATCATCATCATTCTTTATACTAGTATAGCATACAGGCGTTGGGCATATAAATATATAGTTGAATCAGTTTTTAAAAAAGAGTCTCTACCAATGGTCTAATAAGAAGGGACAGAGAGTTTTTTAAATATTGTCACGTAAAAAATTAGAAAAGACAAACTTCAGAATGATACGGCAATTTATTTATATATATTATATGATGCAAAACAAATTTCAGAGTTCCCTGTAGGCCTTCACGGCTACCGTAGCGGCTCGGGACTCACGAAGTATCCACCGTACTTCACCCTACAGGGCAGTCCCTTACTTGTGCTGTTTCTCCCGCCCGCCACGTAGAGGAGGGGTTGGACTTCTGGGCGGGATTAAAATTTATAAAATATAATCAAAGAGGGAAGTACATAAAATAATAAATACTTTGCTACATAGCTTCTTCCTATTAGAGCTGTGACCCACAGCTTGCAAATATTGTAGATTCTGACATGAATCTGATGTGTTTCTGCCAAGGATTCCTTTAGAGTCTTTGAACTTTGTCCCTAGTATCTTCGTATCTTTTCTTTTTCGGCGTGAAGAGCGGCTTTGTCGTTATCTTGAATTAAAGTCTTGGTTTTGACACTGCGGTGGAATCCTAGAGCCAGTCTCAGTGAATGTAGATCACAGCACCCATGGCCCCAAGGTCTGCTCGGCGATCTTCAGTTTGTCTTCCCTAATCTACCAAGCATCTACACCAAATATCGCGTAGAAAATTAGGAAAGATAAACTTCATAATGATACGGCAATTTATATATGATGCAAAAACAAATTAAAATTGCTAAGATTTATGTATAAGTAATGAGGGGGAGAGATATATTTATAATCCAGGTTCCTGGAGCGCAGAGCGCCAACTACCCGGGGAGTCCAGCTCACTAGTATGGACTAGTGTTGAGCGCTTTTAATGGCGTCCTGTTTTTTGAATGCTGAGTTAAACCAGTTGACCAGAAATTTTCATGCTGAGGTTGAGTCTGGGAGTCTAGCCATAGATGTAGGATTGAGATGGGTCAGTCCAAGCAGGATAGCTGTTTGTATTCTATGTCTCAGGAATGCTGGATAGCTGAATCAATGAGGGAAGTTTATAGAGTAGTAATATATAGATATCAGAATTGATAATCTACATAAAATAATAAATACTTTGCTGCAATATACACGTTTACGAAAACCGGGATTAACAAAATACAGGGTGATCCAAAAGTCCCGCACTATTTTAAAAATTAATAACTCCGCGAATATTTGCGCTAGAGCAATGCGGTAAACACCATTGTATTCAGGATGCAATGGGATTTTTTATGGCAAATAATGAAAAATTCGAAATTGATTTTAGTTACAATTTTATTCGCCAGATGGCGCTCTACCAGAATCAGAGAATTAGCGGCCAAATTGTTTGATAAATTGAAAAATATAACTGATCGACACGTATTTTTCCTTTTTGAATACCAGGAAAGAACCCTAATAATATAAAATAACAAATTAATAAAACACCACTTCGCCAAAAGTATGAAGAATTGGTTAACGATTTTTAAATACAATCAGAGATATGTAAAATAGGTAAATGCAAATTAAAACATGCAGAAAAAGATTTATTTTTTATATGAGGTTTTGTGAAATAGATTGAATGTTTGAAAAACACTGCTGATATCAATACACGAATTTTTGAAATGTTAATATAGTACCAAAAATTATGATGGCACTATTAATAGGATTTCTTGCTATAAGAAATGTGTAGTTTCTTGACTGATTGGCGACCCTTAACTATTTAACTGGATATTTGTCATGATCCAACAAATGAAATATAGAGGGGAGTGACAAAATATATTTGTCGTACTTTATTCCAAATATCCTATGGGCTTGTCAAATGTTATCATTGTTTATTATACTGTACACAATTTTAAAAAATGTGTCCCCTCAAATAAAAATAAATTTTAAATCGACCTTTTGCGTTGAAAAACGTGGTAGTAAAATCATTTTGTATTATTTTTTTCACAAAATTTCTAAAGTTATTGGTGTACAGAAAATATTCCTTATGCTACATGTATTTCTTATGTATGTATTTCTATGTTATCTATTATCTAAGTATTTCTTCTAATGAGCGAAAAACTAAACATAAGGGGTAAAGTTGTGTGTACCAGTGTTATTCGAGAAGTTATAACACTCTGGTTTGCACGACATAATATGTGAGCAAATGACAAACAAAATATTACTGTTCACAAAAAAAAAAGAGTCAAGATGTGAGGACAGCATTTATTATCCCCATATCCCAACACAAAGAGCTGCAAAATATTGGTAGATAATATAATACATGGCGGCTTATATAACACATGAGGTAACTGCCTTCTCTCTTGTATTAGGTCACAATCCTTGCTCAATGTGGCACCCTTCATTCTCAATCACCGCCTGCAGACGATAAATGACAGAATGGAAAGCATTAAATAACATCTGTTAAATTGATAAAGCGTGCCATCTGATAGAAGCCTTCAACATGGCCAATGTGGTAGGCCAGCATCGATAAACACACGATTTAATGTATATCCATAAACAAAATTCGCAAGGCGTCAAGTCTGTTGATCTTGGAGGCCACTGGTATATAAAGTGGCGACCTATCACACGATTTTCACCGAACGTATCCTTCAGCAATTGTTTGGCACCTCGGGAGATATGAGAAGGTCCTCCATCTTTCATTAATGTTATTTCGCTTAGTGCTTTTGCCCTGCAATATGGGAATACCCTTTTCTCATAACGTTCACCAGTTACAAAAACGGTTTTAAAAGTTCTTCCATTGATTTTTCAAAGAAAAATGACCCAATAATAAAAGAAGTGAACCCACACAAAACTGTAACTCTAGACTGGTAAAGTGGCATTTCTGTGAAAATCCTAGGGTTTTCTGTTGCCAAAATGCGGCTGTTTTGAATGTTAAATTCTCCGTTTAGAGAAAAGTGAGCATCATCTGTCCACAGAACATTCGACAGCCAGTTTTCATCAATATCAATTTGCCGGAAAACCCATGCAGCGAATTCTTGACGCATCTCAAAATCGCCAACTTTCAGCTCGTGAAATCTTTGAATTTTGTATGGGTACACACAATAGAGACATTAAGTGAAGCGTCTTCGGATATCACAATCATACTTCGGCGAATTTAACGCCAAAAGTTCAATTCGGGGATCACCTGTCCAGGATAACAAAAGTCAGTAGGTTGAGGACATGCTAACCGACCTCGACCTTACACCGTTAAATAACGAAAAGAACACCTATCTAAGTCCACAGGCACAGAATCCGCAATAGACATCAGAGCGATAAATTACAACATCGCACCCACAACACAATGGAAAATCCTGAGAGGTGCAATCAGTGACCACAGACCAATTTTAATAACCCTAAACTTCAAAATGAGAATGTCCATTAGAATAAAAGAACATGGAATTTTAGGAAAGCCGACTTTAAAAAAATTCACAGAAAAGCTTGAAGAACTGTGCAACGAAAAATTGAATTACAGAACGCTTGACAAAAACTTGGAAAAATTATCTTCGAACATTTAAAAAGCTGCAAAAGAGCATCGATAACTAGAGGTAGACGTAAAGACCTGTGGATACCTTACTGGAAGGACCACAACATCGAGGCAATGATTTCAGAGAGAGAGACAATATCAATGAACTTCTTAAAACAAATAAAACAGAAAGGAACTCATTGAAATTATTCACAAAATATAACAAGAAATTTGGATATTCAAACAAGAAAAATGGCAGAATTCTGCGGAAAAAATGGATCCAAGAAAGGACAGCCAACACTGGAATATAATTAGAGTGTTAGAGAACAATCAAAACCAACACCAATCCTCCAATACTCTAACTGGTATGAATAGAACAGCGAGAACGAGAACAAACAGATGGCTGACATAATTGCTAAATATCTTTCAAGCACTTCCATACTCAACTATACGAATGAAGACAGGACTCTAAAAATAATATAAACCAGTTAGTTAAACAAGCAAGAAACTTCCATCAACAAGATATTTTCTCGAGAGACTTCACACTGAATGAGCTAAACTCATCAATAAAAAAAATCCAAGTGGTCACCAAGAGATAATCTAATCTTTGGTCAAATGATTAAACACTTTGAAGTCAAAGCTAATAATCAACTCCTACGAATACTGAACATTTCATGGCAAACTGGTAAACTACCAAAGAATTGGAAGATATCAATTATAGTGCCAATACTGAAGCCAAACAAAGATGCCAAGGAATACAAGAACTATCGGCCAATTGCTCTCACCAGCATACTTTGTAAAATACCAGACGGCCTATAGATCCCAGCACTGTACAACTGATCAACTTACTACTTCTGTCAATCAATAATATATTCTTTCCGGGAAAAACCGCCAAAGAAGACCACGGCTATATTCCTTGATATGACCTCAGCTTTTGATCGAGTGTGGAGGGAGAAATTACGTGAAAAGCTGCACAACATCGGAGTAAGAGGAAAAACCTTAATCTGGATTGCAGACTTCTTAAGGGGAAGAAGGTTAAAGGTTCGGGTCAATGGAGAATTTTCCAAGGAAGGAAGAACATGGGCTGGTGTACCTCAGGGATCTGTGCTCAGTCCTCTACTCTATCTGCTATATATTAACGACATCCATCCTTACCTCACTGAAGACACAAAAGTTGCCTGTTATGCAGATGATATAGCCATATGGCACACAAGTAGCAGTATAGAAAAAAAAATACTGAACACATCAATGGGAGAACTGGAGAAGTGGGCAATGGAACTCAAAATGACCATAAACCCAATAAAAACAAACCTATGCGTCTTCTCCACTCCCAGGGGAAAAGGCATAAATATAACCACAAAATAAGCATAAACAAACAAATAATTGATAAAATTAGAAATCCAAAATACCTAGGTGTGATGCTGCAGTCCTGGATCTTTCCAGTTGGTCTCGAGGACCACGCCATCACCATCTCCTAAGCGGCGAAGTACGCGATCTACGTATTCATCGTAGATCGCAAAATGCGTGGTGTCGCTGGAGACCCACTGGCGATTCTCCACCAAACTCTGCAGCGCTGGCAGAGGCGCCATATTCATTGTACATAGTGTATATAATGCATATTATATATTTTTTTTAATAGTGCAGACTGTGTATGTATTGACAAGATGTCAAGAAAATTATTTTAATTATTATTTATGAGGAATTGTAATTTTCAGAGCACATAATTAGCACCTCAAATAGAGCTATCAGAAAACTAAACATTCTGAGAAGGAAATGTGGAACAAATTGGGGAGCAAAACACAGAATTCTCAGAACAACATATACCACCTTAATAAGACCGATAATGGAATATGCAACACCGGTCTGGGCTCCCTCAAGCTCATCACTAAAAGTAAGACTAGACAGTGTTCAAGCAAAAGCGGCTAAAATAATCAATGGTGCTGTTTCATCCACCAACAATGAGAAAATTCAGAGAGAATGTGTTCTAGACCTACTCGCTCGAAAGCAGAAGACAAAATAAAAACAACTTGGATCGGCACTTCGGAAACGAGGAACCAGAGGACGAGATCTCTCTGACCACTTGTGGTTTGGTGGATCCGCCCTTTTCTGAGAATGAGGTGAAACTGACGGCTTTCAAGTTCGGGAAAAGGAAATCTCCTGGTCCCGAAGGGATCGATAACACGGTCGTGAAAGCCCTGGTAAGGATGCAGCCATCGCTTCTTTCCAGGTTATTCAATAAGTGCCTGGACACTGGTACATTTCCTGAGGCATGGAAGGTTGCCCGAGTAGTGCTTCTCGAAAAGTCTGGTAGAAAGGGTAATTCTCCTAATGATTATCGTCCGCTTTCTTTACTAGCGTGTCTAGGTAAGGTCCTGGATAGCCTACTAGCTCAGCGACTGAAGCACTGGCTAGAGATTAATGAGCTCCTTTCCTCTTTTCAACATGGTTTTAGGGAAGGGAAGTCCACAACCACAGCTCTGAACGAGGTGTTAGAGGGGGTTGAGATGGGCTTAAATAAGGGTGCTTGGGCTCTTTTCGTGGCCCTGGACATTGATGGCGCGTTCAACTCCATGAGCTGGAACAAGCTGATGAGAAATTTGATGGACATGGGTTGTCCTGATAATTTGTGCAGCTTGATTCGTGACTTCCTGAGGGATAGACGGATTAGCCTCAGTTTTGGTGGGCGGAAGTTGGAAAGAAACTGTGCTAGGGGTTGCCCCCAGGGCTCTTGCTGCGGATCTATTCTGTGGAATATCCTGGTAAACACCGTTTTCCAGGAGGAGCTCCATGAGGGAGACAGGCTGGTTCTCTATGCTGACGACCAGTTCCTCATCATTGAGGCTGCTTCGAGAGCGAAGGCTGAGAAGTGTGTTGAAACTTCTCTCCAAATTTTCTCGATCTGGGCCCATGACTCTGGCCTTAAGTTCAATGTCTCCAAAACTAAAGCCCTCAGCTTTAAGCCTAGGGACATAAGAACTAAAAGGAAACACAAGCCGGCTATCCGGATGGAAGGACAGAGGGTAGCGTTGGTCAATAGGATGACCATCCTGGGGGTGGTCATTGATGACAAGATGGGTTGGCAATACCAGGCGGAGGAGATGGTGGCGAGAGGCAGGAAGGCGTTGTGCAGGCCAGTCCTGGTTGGCTCTCAACAGGGGCGGGGGGGAGGGGCGAGAAAAGGAGGGTACTATTTTTAGGAACCTCTGCCTCTCCTGTGTCGAGCCAATCTTGCTATATGCTTCCGGGGCTTGGTAGCGCCGAAACAGGGATCAGAAGGTGGCAACAACTCTAGAGAGAGTGCAGAGAACAGCGGCACTCAGAATCACAGGGGGATATCGCACTACCAGCAGTGAGGCCTTTTTGGTCCTCGCTGGGCTTATTCCCCTGGGATTGAAACTAGAGGAGGAGACCATCAGACAGAAGATCTGGGAGAAAAGGAAAGATGCCCTGGGACTTTAAGCGGGGGCCCTGGAATCGAAGAGGGACACAAGGAAGCCTCCGCAGTGGTTGCCAAAGTGGAATTGGAGTCCTAGAGGGCCGACAGGGATTGGCACGGAGGTTTTCACTGATGGTAGTAAGTCTGGAACCAATACTGGAGCTGGGGTAGTGATATACACTAATGGAGAGCTGATCTTCCAAGAAGGTTTAACACTCAGAGTGGACGAATTGGTCTTTTCAGCCGAGCTGGTTGCGATCAGGGTAGCCCTCAGAGTGTGTGCCGAGAAGAACTTCAGCCCGGACCGCCTCTATTCAGATTGTATGTCGGCCCTCGTCGTTATCAATCTGGAGAAAGGGCAACTCGCGCATCAAATAATCCAGGAGCTGGAGATGATGACGCGGGCTCCGGAGCTCCCTTGGTTTAGGAGACACAGCCTCATCGAAGGTAATGAGTTCGCAGACAGGATCGCTAAGGCAGGATGCTTTAGAGGTAGATCAATGAGGACCCCAGTGACCAAGAAAGAAGTTTATAGGAGGATCAGGGGTCACGTCCAGGACTTATGGTTGGACAGATGGAGGAACAGTGTGAAGGGGAGACAGGTATTCAATGGGGTAACAACACCCAAGTACCTCTGTAAGGTAATGTCCCACAAACTCATTAGGGTAGTTCGGGACATGGGCTCTTCCCCAAGTCTCCACATATTTAAAATTAAGAGAAACCCTGATTGCGTCTATGGAGAAAGGGATGTGAATGCACGCCACTACGTCTCGGATTGTCCAAGGGTAGTGGGTGTGCAGGAAGAGAGAAGGAGGGCGAGGGGCGCGATCGAGAGTAAGCTGCTGAGAAATCACAGCAAGCTTCTTGAGAAAGCCCACGACGTGGCAGCTGAGCTTTTCCTCAGCTGTGAGTGAACAGAGTCGACCGGGGGCTGCCTCCCCGCGGTCCCTGCTGGACACAGTAGATAGTTTCCTATTTTGCTGTGATTAAAGACCACCGGTATAGAAATCCTTCCAGACACGTTGTCTGGGAGGTGGTGTTTCCAGGTACAATGTCCAAGCACTAGCTTGGATAACGTTACTTGGCTTATGAGTTGAACAGAATAGCAGCGAAGGGCATGCTTCGCATGCCGGCTTGTGGACTGAAAGGTCTGGGTGGCCATCTGCTTCTAGGGTGTACCAACTGTGCTTAGGTGGGATCCTCCAGTTCTTGTTTATTTTGGCTACTGTTTCTATTTCTTTAAAAGTTTATTTTTCTGTAGCAAGGGTTCTTTTGTGCATTTTTTCGCATTTTTTCAATGCTAACATGTAAGGATATCCATTGAAGGTGAATTTTTGAGGTATTGAGAGTTTTTGGAGATAACCAATTATGTTCCTGCTTACTTTGTCTCTAAGTTCCCCTGTGTGACTCAAGTGTTGTATGGCACTTCTACTATGAGTAAGAATCCATATATCGTGATGTTTAGTATTTCTGATGGATTTTAAGACTTCATAGATGGAAACAGCAAGTAGGTAAACAGCGTGGTAAGTTTCTTTATTGGGAACTACGAGCTTTCGGACATCAGCTGCCCTTCATCAGGTACAATGGGTGGTTGGAAAAAGTGAACCAATATATACATGCAGTAAATTAGCATAAGAGAAAGCTAACTAACATCTATTTAAAATAATTAAGAAATTTACATAAGAACTAAAGATAAAAGTAAGAAATTTCTAAAAAATACGAAATTTCTAAAAAAATAGACTAAAAATCTGTGTATGACGGATAAAAGGTAAAACACGAGAAAAAGGATGGGAAGAAGAGCGTAGGCATCTAGGCACAATGAAGGAAGGAAGCGAAATAAGATGTCAGTGGCCAAGTTTAGAAAAAGCAGTATATTGAGGGGGGAGATCTATTTTCCTATTAAAACTAGGGATGGAGTTAGACACGAGAGCCTCCAGGACCAAACGTTGATATTTATTCTTAACTTCACTGTATACCGGAATCGTGTTGCGTAGATTAAAAGAGTGGTTAAATTCGTGGCTGTGTTGATATAGTAGTGACCTACGATCGTGGGAACGGATGTTTCGTTCGTGTTCTAGGACACGAGTGGCAATGGTGCGGCCAGTTTCTCCGACGTATGATTGTGGACAGTCGTTGCACGGTATTCTGTAGATGGCATTGGAGAAAGATTGGGGGCTGGGCCTGACGGAGCTTTTTGTGAGGGGATGGCGTAACGATGTGCCTAGGGAAGGTGATTTTTTAAAAAACGTGCGGATGCCAAATTTACGCAGATAAAAACCGATGTCGGAATTCGTAGTAGAAAACGGAAGAACGCAAACATCTTTAAACGGGGGAGGAATAGAACTGTCGTGATTTGGTGTATAAAAATGTCGATCGATAAAGTTACGTGGGTAACCCGCGGATAAAAGGTGTACGTAAACGATCCGTTTTTCGATTCTACTGAATAAAGGAAGGGAGCAATGAGTAAAAACGCGCTTAGAAAGAGTTTTCACGGTGGTAATTTTATGGGAGACGGGAGCATGTGATGAAAAATGCAAGTAAGAAGGGGTAAAACCGGCTTTACGAAAAACAGTTGTATGGAAACGGCCCTGGAGATTAACCACTAAAACGTCTAAGAACGGGATACAATTAAAACGGGAAGAAATGTGGGTAAAACGTAAATCGGAATGATAGGAGTTTAAAACAGTCAGGATAGGGGAGTGGTCAGTGCTCTGATGCAAACAAAAAATGTCATCGACATATCTCGCCCACATTACTACTCCTAGGTGGATCTGGGAAACTAACCATCGGTCCAAATATGACATTACGATCTCAGCTGCGGTTGTAGAGAGAGGGCTGCCCATGGGGGAGCCTCTTATCTGCAAGAAAAAGCGGCCATTAAACTCTAGGGTGTTCATGCCCAAGCAGATGTTGAACAGCTCATAAACTACTTTTTGATCTTTGTTAGAGACAGAAGGAGAGTTGAGGAGTGAGCCTAACCCATCAAAAATCAAAGAATGTGGGAGGCTTAGGAAGAGAGATGTGACGTCAAAAGTGGACATAGTGGGGCTGCCAGACTGGGAAAAGTTTTTTAGTTTGGCGATAAAATCAGAGGAGTCCTGAATGGAATAAATATTGTGGGCTTTGACAAGGGGCTTAAGGAAGTTTGAAAGATATCTAGCCAAATGCAAAGCGGGCGAAAGGTGATATGCGACGATGGGCCTGAGAGGGATATCGGGCTTATGAGTCTTAGGGAGCCCATAAATATAAGGAATGCTGGAGATGTTGGAGGTGAAAAGCTTGAATTGTTCAGGGGTGATGCAGCCCTTCTTAAGGAGGGACCTGAGTGATGCCCTGTAATTGCCTGAAATGGCCTTGACTCGGTCAGCGGAAATTTCCTGAAATGTATTAGGGTCGGAGAGAATGTTGAGCATTTTCTTACTGTAATCTTCTGCTTTCATCAAAACAACCTGTGAACCCTTGTCCGATCTAGTGATGATGGTGTCGCGTTGATTCTTTAGAGCCTTCAGGGTGGTGAGGTCTCTCTTGACAGCGCAAGGAAGGGAGAAAGGAGAAGGGAGAATTCCGACATCGGTTTTTATCTGCGTAAATTTGGCATCCGCACGTTTTTTAAAAAATCACCTTCCCTAGGCACATCGTTACGCCATCCCCTCACAAAAAGCTCCGTCAGGCCCAGCCCCCAATCTTTCTCCAATGCCATCTACAGAATACCGTGCAACGACTGTCCACAATCATACGTCGGAGAAACTGGCCGCACCATTGCCACTCGTGTCCTAGAACACGAACGAAACATCCGTTCCCACGATCGTAGGTCACTACTATATCAACACAGCCACGAATTTAACCACTCTTTTAATCTACGCAACACGATTCCGGTATACAGTGAAGTTAAGAATAAATATCAACGTTTGGTCCTGGAGGCTCTCGTGTCTAACTCCATCCCTAGTTTTAATAGGAAAATAGATCTCCCCCCTCAATATACTGCTTTTTCTAAACTTGGCCACTGACATCTTATTTCGCTTCCTTCCTTCATTGTGCCTAGATGCCTACGCTCTTCTTCCCATCCTTTTTCTCGTGTTTTACCTTTTATCCGTCATACACAGATTTTTAGTCTATTTTTTAGAAATTTCTTATTTTTTAGAAATTTCTTACTTTTATCTTTAGTTCTTATGTAAATTTCTTAATTATTTTAAATAGATGTTAGTTAGCTTTCTATTATGCTAATTTACTGCATGTATATATTGGTTCACTTTTTCCAACCACCCATTGTACCTGATGAAGGGCAGCTGATGTCCGAAAGCTCGTAGTTCCCAATAAAGAAACTTACCACGCTGTTTACCTACTTGCTGTTTCAATTTATTGAGCGTGGCTATAATTATGTCTGACTTCATAGATGGCTATAAGTTCTGATCTGAAGATTTAGCAAAAATCTGGGTTTTTTCTGTTCATTTTCTCATTGCCATTTGTGGTTTTAATGAGAGAGCCACTGCCAGTGTGTCCCAACTCGTCTCTGCTACCATCGGTATAGATAGTTATTGCATTTTTAGGAATTTTTTATTAATTATTTCTAATGATAATTGTTTTAAGTATTCTGGATTTTGGTATTGTTTGTTGGTGGGTTCGTTTAAAGTGGCATTAAAAATAACATTTTGTTAGTGGTTCGCATGGAGATATTTTTTCAGCTAAATAATATTTTTCCACTTTATATTTTAAAAATCCATTTCTTTTGGCCAGGTGGAGAGGGCCTTCTTTTTTGAGTCTTATATTGGGTTCCCAAATAAGTATGTAATTGAAAGTTCTATGTTTATTTTCATAACTCTTGATTTTGTTTATATATTTTGGCAGATTGTGGCTTATTCTATCCTTTAAGGGCATAATGTCTGCCTCGCAAAGTACAATATTATTAGGGCAGGTATTTCGAAGATCTGTAATAATTCTAGGTGCATTTAGTTGTATCCTTTCCAGTGTTTTTAGATTTGTTTCAGATGCTGTAACATAGATTTGAAATCCATATTCCAAGATAGGTCTCATTAGAGATGTGTAAGTTAATTTTAGTGTTGTTGCTTCAGCTCTCCACTCTTCCTGAAATATATTTCAAGATTTTTAGTCGGTCTCTTCCTTTTCTAACAACTCCTTCAATATGTTTACTGGAGTTAATTTCTGGATCCAGGGTGTAGCCGAGATATTTAGGATGTTTATTATATTGCAATTGTTGTTCTTTCAGAATAATATTTGGTCTTATTTTGTATAGTTTCTTATCGGTAGTAAAAAGACAGTTTTCAGATTTTTGGGGGTTAAATTCTAATTTATGTTTATTAGCAAATTTTTCTAGGTGGAGAATAGTCTTGTTCAAATCTCTTTCAGCTTTTTTCCAGTTAGTGTTGCTGCTCCATAGAATAATGTCATCAGCGAAAAGTCCAATATTGGTTTTATGTGAAAATTTTTCTTCTATGCCTGCAATAAATAGGGTGAAGAGAGTTGGGCTAAGGACTGATCCTTGTGGTAATCCTTGGTACAATTTGAAGGTTTTAGATAGAGTGCCATTATATTTGACCCTGATGTATATATTTTTAAGGGAATCATTTATCCAAGTGATAGCTTTTCCATCAATTTTGAAATGTTTGTATAATTTTGTAATAACTTGTTTTTCCATACCTTATCAAAAGCTTGTGTAAGGTCTAAAGAGCAGCTATGGTGTGGTTAGTTGGATTTTTGTTTTGTGCATCTTTTACCTTTTGTGTGAAAAATAAGAGTTGGACTATTGTCCCATGTCCTTTCCTAAATCCATATTGTTCTTCTGGTAAGAGATTTCTTGTGTCGGGGTGGTAGGTGAGTCGTCTGAATATAATTTTTTCCATTAATTTGCAGCAAATATTTGTAAGGGAGATAGGTCGGTAGTTTTTTGGGTCATCAGCAGATTTGTCAAGTTTTTTAATGGGAATTATTGTTGTATTTTTACAGTCTTGAAGCAATTTTCCAGTTTTCCAGGAGTTATTGAAAATATTAAGAAGTCTTTCTTTGCCAATTTTGCCCAAGTTTGATATCATTCGGCCATGGATTCCATCTGGCCCAGGAGTCTTGTTTAGGCCAGTGTTTTCTAATGCATAAGCTAGCTCTTTCATATTGATTTTTTTCATGGAAAATATTATGAGTGCTGGTGACATTTTTACAGTCATGAATAATCTTTCGGGCCTTTTTTCAACCTTGATTTTACTACTTATTTGATATGAATTACCTAAAGGATTGGCAGCAATTTTGTCATTAGTTGCTGGTGTACCATCTGTATTCTCAATCATATTTGTGTTTTCAGTTTGTGGCTGGACTCTGTCAATTTGTTTTGCCAAATTCCAAAGTTTTGTATTTGGGTTTCTTGGGTTCAGGTTTTCACAAGTTTGTTTCCATTTTTCCCTTTTCACATTTACGTATAATCTTTTTATTTTTGCAATCACAATGTTCAGTTCAGTTCTACAATTTGTTTGGTTTTGGGTGCACTTTTTTGTAGTTCATTTCTTTTAGTTTTAAGTGTTTGAATATTTTTTGCCTGGTGTGTATAATTTGGAATCCATTTCTTAATATAACCTCTTGGTATTGAAACTTTGGCTGCTTTAATAATGGTGTTTTCGAAAGATATCATATTAGCCTTTTTGAAGTTCCATAATTTTTCTTAATTGAGCTAGTTTTGGTCTTGGTGCTAATTGCTATCAAATTAGGCAAATGATCACTTTCAAAACCTTTTAATATTTGCTATTTGCATTTGTGGAAAATGTCAGGATAGTAAAAACTTATATCAAGGGCTTGTGCAGTATTATAGCTGTAAGAATGATGGGTAGGATTCCCATCATTTAAGCACATGAAGGCATTGTCGTCAAATATGTTTGATAGTATTTTGCCTCTTGGGTTTGAGGTAGAACATCCCCATAGTTGATGTTTGGCATTAAGGTCACCTAAAATAATAGTGTTGTCTGTAAGAAATTGAGCCATTGTTCCATCGTCAATAAATGTATTGTTTGGAGGGTGATACATATTGTATATGTTGATGGCTTTGTTTTGATTGAGGTAGACTTTGATACCTTGGGTTTCGAGGTCTAATGTGTTTGGAATATTAACGGCTATGTCCTCATAGTACAAATTATTGATTAAAAATGCTAGGCCACGCCCTTTAACAGCATATACAGATGGATCTTCAGACCTTACCCTGAGTAATGGAGGAGCCGGAATTAACATAATACTGCAAGATGGAACAAACATCAAAATCAAAGAAGGAGCAGGACAGATTTCGTCAAACTTCACTTGTGAACTGACAGCTATCAGAAAAGCCCTTGATGTATGCCTTAACCAACCATCCCTGCATCAAGCAGAAGGAATTTTAATATACAGCGACTCCATATCCGCTCTAGAAGCAATTCAGAAGGGCAATACTAAAATCACACAGAAAATACACTCGTTACTTACCCAACTGGAACCATTGGAGAATAATTGCATTCTACATTGGATCCCTGCCCATGCTGGGATCGGGGGTAATGAAATGGCATTTGAATTGGCAAAGGAAGCCAGAAAGGTGAGCCAAAGGAAAGAACAAATGTCATTATTTGACGCTGAATCTTTGTCATAATACAAGATAATTAAACAAAAAAATAAGAAAAGATCAAAATGCGAAATAAACTCTGAGAGAAAAATGACAAAAACTATAACAAGACTTAGAACAAAACACTATAAAGGAATGACAATACATCCAGATGGCACAAGAACCTATAGGGCATGCAACAATTGTCCTGGTGTGGAACTTACACCTACCCACATATTCTCATAGCCAGCAATGGCCGCAGCCTTGCAGAAATTTGACATAGACCCAGGGCAGCAGCTTTACACACCCAAGATAGTGGACATTGCTGCTGATGTGATGGAGATGCATGGTACATCTGAGGATCTTTATTGAACACGACAACAACAACGGCATTCCAGAGTAAAATAAATTATCAGAGATAGATACATATTTTTCAAATGAATTAAAATAAATATAATCGATACTGAGTGAGAGTTGAATTAAAAATATTAGAAATTTATTATCTTCGGAAACAAACCGTATCTAAAATATCAATTTTCTTTTTGCTACATGTTTTAATTTGCATTTACCTATTTTACATATCTCTGATTGTATTTGAAAATCGTTAACCAATTCTTCATACTTTTGGCGAAGTAGTGTTTTATTAATTTGTTATTTGATATTATTAGGGTTCTTTCCTGGTATTCAAAAAGGAAAAATACGTGTCGATCAGTTATATTTTTCAATTTATCAAACAATTTGGCCGCTGAATCTCTGATTCTGGTAGAGCGCCATCTGGCGAATAAAATTGTAACTAAAATCAATTTCGAATTTTTCATTATTTGCCATAAAAAATCCCATTGCATCCTGAACACAATGGTGTTTACCGCATTGCTCTAGCGCGAATATTCGCGGAGTTATTAATTTTTAAAGTTGTGCGGGACTTTTGGATCACCCTGTAGATAATATTCAACTTCAAATAAGGTATTAGCGGGGGCTATTTCTATACAAGATATTGAACTAATTAGCATGGGGGATTTAAAAAAATAAAATAAAATACTGATGTATATATTTTATATACACAAAAGCCCCCCTTTATTAAGACATATATTGACTTATACATTGATTTACTACGGAGTCTGCAAATGAAAAGAGAGAGAATAAAAAAGGATAATCAAATTTAATGGTAATAATGAAATTTATATATAGGAAAACACACACCACTTAATTAAGACAATCAAAATCATAAATAGATTGGCATAGATAAATCTGAAGAGATTTCTTATACATGGATGTAGCGCCAAGTCTGAAAATGAATTTAAAAAGTAAAAGGTAATCACATTTAACGATAATAATGAAATTTATATATATACTAGCCGAATGACCCGGGCAACGCCCGGGGTTTACCCGATTAAATGCTTTTATTCAAATACTATTCGTTACAATTATAAATTGGCGCCGTGGATGTCATTCTTGTATAATATATAAATGAGTTTTAAAAATTGTAAAAAAAAAAAATGCTTCGGCCGGGAATCGAATCCGGGGCGCCCGCGTGGCAGGCGAGCATTCTACCACTGAACCAAAAGCAAACGGTGACAGAATTAAGAACGCATGACGATGATAACTGTATATTATCCGTGACAGAGGCCACGACAGACGGTCGTGACTATATATATTAATACATGAAAACATAATTAAAACAATTAAGATTGGTCAGGGTAAATCCAATACTAAAATACATTCATGGACAAAATTTAAGGAAGTTGTACCTTTTAGCATGTATATCGGGATTCAGATAATAACTCTGAAAGATACACTCATGGACAAAACTTAAGGAAGTTTTACCTTTTAGCGTGTATATCGGGATTCAGACAATAACTTAGAAAGATATTTGATACACAGTAACCTTTACTGAAGACATACGAGATAACCAAGTGTGAACAAAATTCTCTGTCTCCTTCAAAAAAAAAAAACAGATAACCGGCGACATAAAAATATGAAAATTCCTTAAGTTTTGTCCATGAGTGTATTTTTCCTGTACTCAATTATTTATTATAATAAAGAATCGCGTCGCCGTTAGCTTTAATTTCTTCTTAGAAATGATATTCTGCGATTCCCCTCCTATTGTAATATATATATATGTCGTACGTATATAAAACCCCCGTACACACCTGCATTATTTAGATCCATCTAGAATCAAATAAACTTCAATCACACAGTAGTGACACAACACCACATCAGCATAATCCCCCGTGAGTTGTCACGTGGTATTCCGTATTAAACAGATGCTAGAACAAACGCCTGCCATTGGCTGATAACCTGATAAGACCTTGTATAGGTCAATCACCCTATTCAGTACATGCTCTGATGTCTAAATACAACGCACGTCCCTTACAATTGGTTTTTGGCTGCTTATTTTCTTCTCTGAAACCATTTTTATTAATTGATTGTCTATCCTGTAAAGGTTCCAATCTAATCGTCTGCTTGCAACGTCCGTTCTGCTCTTCCTAAACCCATTCCCCTCACATATTTGTCTCTCTTGTACGCCTTGTCACATCGATCCACGCTGCAATAACACCTACAACCACTTTCTTCATTTACAGTATTAAGCTCTCTTCGGAATCCACACACAGTTCTATTAAGACCATCCCCAAATCAAGAAATTATTGAGAAAGGACTTGGAATTGACTCATTATGATCCAGAAGGTGATCTAAAAATAATGACCGATGCTTCGAATAAAGAATTGGGAGCATTTTTGTTGCAGACCAAAGATGGAAGAAAAAGGTTGATAGAGTTTGCCTCAGTAACCCTTTCTAAAACCAAGAAACGATGCGCTCTAATTAACGAAAGTAAATTATTTAATATCAATCATATTCACTATCAAAATGAGTTAAATGGACTAGATAATGTAATTCGAGTAATATTCCCCATGAAATCCAATATCTCTCACCACAATGTAGTGCTACGAGTGTCTCCATGAGTATACCAAAATATCTCTGGGGAGAAGCCATTTACTGCTCAGCATACGAATTAAACAGAAGTCCAACAAGTGCGAACAAAGGAATACCTCTGGCTAGCATATGGTATAAACGAAATGACCTATCCAAACTTAAGGTTTTTGGCTCAAGAGCTTGGAAACTAATTCTACCCAAACCAAGAAAACTAGATGCTAGAGCAAAATCAACAATCATGGTTGGATACAGTGGAAGCGGATATCGCATCTGGGATCCGAAACTGATAAAGTAATGATTTCAACAGATGTAACATTTGATTAAACATTAACTAAATTTGATAAGGAAATCATATCAGACCAAACAGAACCTAAAAGAATAATAACTGAATCTCAAGATGAGGAAGAAAAACCCACTAACATCAGAACAATCAGACAAAGAAGAAAGTGTAACTACAAGATCGGGTCGAATAATCAAACCACCAAAGTATCAAGAAGATTATGAACTATATTCAGTATATTGCTTGTTTACAAATGGTGAAGATCCAGTTTCTTACAATCAAGCAATTAGGCAAAAAGAATGGAAAGAAGCTATTGATAAAAAAAATTCGATCTCATGAAGAATTGAAAACATGGTCTTCAATAAAATTAGGAGAAAAATCAAATATCAAACTAATTGATACAAAATTTACTTCATAATTGATACAAAAAGGATTTATTGGCCAAAGACAAAACAGACTACATTGAGGGATGCAGAAACATAGCAGACACTAAACCCTTATGTAAAGACATGTTGAACAAATTCATGAAACTTTCCAACATGGGGTGAAAATTTTGCAATTGACATTTGTGAAAATGCCAATTGAGGGGGGTGGTAAAATAAATGTGTTTCAGCAACCCTGGCAGCACAGAACAAAGGAATGTATATAGACCTAATGTTTACCTTTTAGTTAGTTGTAAATAATTCTCTAATTATTCTGTTTGTAATCTTGGTAAAGATAATAAAATAAGATATTATCTTAATTTTTAGTATATATATGTGTTAAATAAACTACAAAATAACAACAAATAAGCATTATGGAAACAGAATAGGTAGCGCCACTCAACATAGGTCATAATCAGATGGGGTGGGTAAGACAAAAGATAATAAAGACTAAAACCAGCTCAAGGAGCGAGGGTCACGACTTTGTAAGTTCAAGAACCGAGACACCAGGAACGGAGTCTACACATAAATTATCCCAGGTGTAGGATTTCTAGGGAATTCGAGGCAGCCAATGGGAGGCCGACGGAGGGGGCCACGGGATGCAGCGGCTGGAATGAGGGGGAAAAACGAAAAACAAAGGGAACTTGTAAACAACTTGGAACGGAACGAGTTTTCCTAATTCCCCGATTCTTATAGTGTAAATACATTTAAATATATAATTCATTAAATAATCCTTTTTAAAATATTTTTATTTACAAATTTCTCAAGCTTTTTCAAGAAGGGGTTTTTACCCAAAAGCTTGAGAGATTTGTAAATAAAAATATTTTTAAAATAAACTTTTCCCTGGATGCCTAATGTTCTTATTTTAATATAGATAGTCTATTATTTAAATAAAAAGGCATATATTGGTAAAAAAAATGATATTTTGATCCAATTTATGCCTTTTTATTTAAAGGTTTATTTATGGATTGTTCTATTTCCAAAATAGTCTATTATATTAACATATATATTGAATATATATCATTATTAGTAAAGAATAATGACTTCGGCCACAGAAAACTGGAATGGAGTTGTTGGTGAGCATCTTTTGTTGCATATTAAATAAATTCCAATGTTTCTGCAGAATCGAGTTAATTGCCAATTCAGTTGCATGTTATTTTCTTCACTTTATTAATTTTGAAATCAAATTATTTTCAGGGTTGAATTTATAATTCATATCGATTTTTTTAAACCTATGTATTTTAAAGATCTGACTGTATCTTATTCTGTAATGTTAAATTTTAGCGGTACGATAATAGATTGAATTTTTGACACCCTTAGTATTTATACGATTTGATATTCATCAATTTTCAATTGTGAATATAATATATTCAGTTATGATTATACATAGACAGGTTAATATCCTAGTGTAATTATATTATAAAAATTGTTGGTAAATAGGCTTTCAAAATTCCATTAAAATATAAATAGTCCTTTTTCCTGATATCAAAATTTATATTTCCAAAATTTCAAATATAAGTTCAATAAATAAGGTTAGTTTCAAAAATACCAATTCTCGTTTATCACATAAATCATAGATTTTGGGCAGAGTAATCATTTAAGTAAAAATAATTTCGTACTCACAACTCTGGTTTATATTTAGGCCAGACGGTTTAAGTTTTCTATTTATTTTCTTTTATTTTACCTTATTTTTTATTATTTCAAAATTAAGCTTAAAATCCACTTCAAAAAGGTATGAAAATTTTACTTTTCAAATATTATTATTATATTTTTCGTTCAGACTTGAAAATATTACCTAATGTTTTAACATCTTCCTGACCACGAGTTTTTTGGAAGAAAGAAAACACTTTTGACAAAATAAATATATTTGCAATTCCCTTTAAACCGTGAAAAACTTAAAGCATGACATGAAAAGCTTTGATAAAGTTGAATTTTTTATTCTAACACAGCCGTGTTCGTTATATGCGCATTTTTGAGTAGATAACGTTACTGAAAGCAAAATTTATACTTATTATTCCGACTAATAATATAAATCCCCCCCCCCCGTTTTATAACCTAACGTTATAAAGTTTTTTTTTTAAATTGCCATTTATACATTGCTTATGAAAAATCCTTCAACTGATTTTTGGTATTCATGGTAAATTATAAGAAATCTACAAAGTAAAAAAATATATATATTTATGCAACGTAAGGGAACGTTCTTGAAATTGTTAAGCCTTTGAATATTTTATCATGATTAATGTAAACAACAGAATGTGTCAAGAGGATAAAGCATTCATATTTATATAGCATTAAAAAAAATTAAGCTAAAATATATTTTAATTTACTTTTAAGGATTCTCATATTCATCAAAAAGTGGTAAAAGGAGAGGATTGAATGATTCAATACATGCTGGTAAAGAGACATGCCTAACCGTTTGATGTAGTTTACAATGAGAGGATTGGATGATTCAATACATCTTCTTCTTTCTTATCCACTCATTCATATTAGGGTATCAAGTTGTGACCCATGATGGTGTCTGTTTGACAAGCATCATGACTGGGTGAAATAGAATGTGTCTGCCTTTGTCATTAAGATTGGGAGCACTACTCGGTGGCAGGCCGACTTAGCTCCAAAAGAAATGGCCGCCTCTGACATGAGGAACAGACACCATGTGCAGCTGCTCCTAACATGGAGTACAGATACTGCTCATCCTGTATCCCTGGATCAGGAGCCCTTACAGGGTACTATCAGCCGGGCCAGCTGAACCCAGGTTTTTTAGTGAGCTTGTTACTGCTCCCCCTCCTCCTTTTTCATCCGGGCTTGGAACCTGCTGGTTAAGAGTCAATATGATTTGCATTTTTCAAGCTAATCTTGGCTTTGATAGAGGTCCACTGGAAACAAAAAGTCTTGACTCCTCATTCTGGCCTCCTACACTGGTTTACTTATAGGCAGGTTTTGTGAAGAAAGCATTAATGATGCACATTTTGGTTTATACACATGGATAAAGTGAGGCTTGGTAAAAGTGTTGTCACTTAAGCTGACATTCAAAGGACTTAAATCAATGGTGCTGGTGGAGAGCCCAGGTTTGTCATTTAACACACAAAGTAGGAGCCACATGGTTGTTAACTGCCTGCAACAGGGCCTGTTTAACCCATTGCTGTTTCATCTCACCTATTGAGGTTTAATCTTGGTCTACCCTCTAAATTGTAGTAGAAGAAAAGGCACAACAGTCAACTCCAAATAGCTCATGCTTTCCTCATTTTGTTCTCAGCTAGCTTATTCTTTAAAAAAATAAATATATAATTATTAATAAAAGACAATTCGCTAAGGGAAAGTTTCTTTTTATGTATATCGGCAATATAAGCTTTCAACAGCCCTTCGATAGGTATAACTACGCTACTGAAGTTTTTCTAATCTAATCCATATATATACATACAACGAAGCAAGAAATATAAGACAGATATGCAAAAACTGTTTTACATAGTACTGTTTAAAAAAAATTATTGGTTAATGCTCTATTGAGGTTATGTGATTACAGTAAATAACAAATTGGGAAGCCGGAGATTATTGTTTAGGTAGAAGGAATTATATTAACAAGTTCTAGCATATATATACACCAATACCTCGCTTTGCATCGTTTCGTTTTGTGTTTTTTCGAAGTTGCGTCGCTGCTTAATTTTTACTGATTTTCACTGTGCGTCTTTAGATTTTCGAAGTTGCGTTGTTTTGGATTCGAGTCTTTAATTTTTTTCCTAAAATATGGCAACACCTTGTTTTTGATTGCGCCATGCCATCGAAATTTTATTTTCACTTTGCGTCGTTTCAATTTGCATCGTGTTTTTTTGGAAGGTAACCCCGACGCAAAGCGAGGTATGGTGGGTGTATTTGAAATCTAAAGTATCCAAGTTTTCAAATGTCTTGTTGGTGGCATAAATGTATAAAAATGTGGATATGACAAGCATTTTTTTTTTTATCTAATAAATTGTTTTAATTGACCCTTTTTTGCATAAGTATCAGTAAGTGTAATTTGCAAACATAAGAGCAGCCACAACTGACTATTATGACTGTTTTACAATGGATAGAAAAACATGGTAATCATGTATAGCCAAGATAATTGGGTTTGTGACTGCTGCGTAGTTACATCATAAAGTCTCCTCTATATGAAAGTAATTAGATTTTCTTTAATGTAGAAAGTCATTAGAATACACCCATATACCTTCCTTTGCGTCTGGGTTACGTTCCAAAAAAACACGACGCAAATTGAAAATATGTGAAGGCGCAATCAAAAACAAAGGTGTTGCCATATTTTAGGGGAAAAAAAATAAAAACTCAAATCCAAAACAACGCAACTTCGAAAATCTAACGACGCACAGTGAAAATCAGTAAAAATTAGGCAGCGACGCAACTTCGAAAAAAACACAAAGAGCGGTATTGGTGTAATTGACAATGATTTTAAAACAAAGCTCACAAAGTAATAACTTGTGTTTATAATCTACAAATTGTGCCTTATTGTGCCTGTAAGTTTCTACAGCTCCAAGAGTATGTGTGTGTGTGTAACAGACAAAATGAACAAGGATAAATTAGCCAAGTTGGAAGCTCAAGTCAGAATTGGAGGAAAAGTAAGTATTGCTAATTTATTTAATATTTGCTTTTATATCTGCTGATTATTCAATTTAAAAACAGGATTATCAACTCTTAAAATCCCAAATTTTTACGTTAAGATTTTTAAAACCAAGATGTGGCGTACATTTGTCTGAAGGGCTGTTATCAATACTTAACCAAAATGTCATGTACAGTTGAGTTATTTGGATTTAGAAACAAAAAGTAACTTATTAGGTCCATTGAAGTATTGTCAAAAAGGATTAGTTACAACTTGAATTAGAAAAAAATGTATTACCTTTTGTTTTTCTCTAAAATATAATCTAAATTTTACCTAATCATAATTTAGATATGCTCTTCTTATGTTTTGTCTATATACAGTAGAACCTCCCTTTAGTGGACACCTCTCTACAAAGGACAGTTTTCATTTGCAAAATTACCATTTTTACAATTTAGCAACTCCTCCGGCAAGAGGACACCTCTCTCTAAAGGACACTTTGGCTCTGAAATTAGTTGTCCTTAACCAGGAGGTTCTACTGTATTTAAACTTTTTTTTTTTTTAGATATACTTTTTTTCAAATATTATATACCCTCATGCATCGCACCCTATTTCCATCTCATAGCCTGACAGGAGGAGATTTTGAAAATTGTGACGACTAATGGCCAAAACCTGGCAATGGTATTTGGTAATGACAAATTTCTGTGGAGGATGGATACTAGGTCACCGTAGATATTCCCTCAATGCTTAATAATCCACTCAGTTTTAAGAGCACATAGTTTTCAAGCTGCAAGCCATGGTCACTACTAACTGATAAAATTAGAAAACACTTGTCTATATAGTCACCAAAAGTTGATGGATGCTAACAAGTTTTGCCTCCCACATATGACTAAGGGGTGAAAGATGTATAAGCCTTTGATGATTTGAAGAATTACTTTTTTGGGGCTACCTAGCATTTTCTCCCTGGGTAACAAATCTGCTATTTGTTTATTCAAATCATCCCCCCCTCCCCCCTAATTTTATATTGGATAATTTAGAGATTAAATGAGGGAAACTTGAGTCAGTAAAGCCAGTTATTTTGTCAACATTGTCTCATGTCACACAAAATAAGAAACTAAATCTAGTCTTGAAAATCCCACTACAATATCACATTTCTACTTTTTTTTTTTTTTTTCGCTTAAATTTAGTTTATTTGATTTTCTAATCCTGGTTAGTTTTCAATCCATACAATAAGCAAAGTTTCCTTAAAAAGTAAAGATGTTTGAATGGTTTTTGTGTCTAACAAGCATTATAAAGGAGGAGTGTGCGCTATGAGGGGATATTGATTCCATCACTTGTCAAGGAAAGCAGCCATACAAGGAATTGCCAGGCTTCAATAACTGCCCTGCTGCTATCAAAATAGCTACTCTAGACTGCCAAAAATATATTAACAAGCTTTTTAAGTTGTTTCTTATCCCCTTGTGTAATGCTTGCACCCTTTTATAATGCTTAGGTGGTGAACGTTGTTTATACATCAACAATGGAACCAAAAACTCAGGCTTTACTACCAGGTGTCTTTATTGTTTCTAATGAAGTAAACATGTTATATGTTGTCAGGGCACTTCCAGGAGGAAAAAGAAGTATATCCGCAAGACCAACGTAGCTGATGACAAGAAGCTGCAGAATTCTCTAAAGAGCCTGTCCTTCAATCCAATCCCAGATATTGAGGAGGTGAGTATATTGGGGGAATGTCCCACTAGCACATGTGTTGGAAATTTTCAAGAACAATAAAGCTATGAATCGGTTAGTTTTAAGGATAAAGTACAATTGATTCTAGATTAGAATAGAAGTGACAAGACTCCAAATATAAATGAATGTAACAGTGGTGTTGCCAAAATGTTACACATAATTAATTTGGAGATAATAATGTGCACTTACAGTAAAACAGTAAAAGCAGTTGCTAATCACCCAACATGATTATCATGACCTGTACCACGTGTACTAAAGATAATAATAATACAAATTAGAGTTTTTTTGTTCCTTTATATTTCAATACGTATAACTAACTAGATTTCAAAATGTTCTCTTAAAATATGCATGTAGTGCCATCCCTCATATACAGAGGTTGGTCACAACATGGCTTTTTGTAGTAGGAATAGTCAATGTACTGCACCACTGCCAGTCAAACAATTCATTCCCTATTCTCACCTTATATATCATGGCCAGCAATACAATGGCCCATGAAGGAAAGCAGCATACTTTTCATTAAAAGTTCTACAATCATAAGCCACATTATATTGTAATTCGGGATATAGGAATTCGTGTAATCTTTACACAAGGGGATAAGAAACAACAACAACATTATATTGTATTATAAATTACTTTATATAATACTAGACGAATGACCCGGGCAACGCCCGGGTTTACACGATTAAATGTATATTACATATGGAAGATGGACGTAGTTCCCGGAGGTCACCCGCAAGGCTTTTTTCTGTTTCACCAACTCTGCCCCGCGCGCCAGGACCTCTTGATCCCTCTGATTGGTCGGTGAGAACTTGGACTGTCCAACCGGCCGGCAGCCGAACGATTACATTTTCTCGGAGGGGGGGGGGGCCGGGGACAGGGAAGTCACGTGCTTGCCGGCAGCCAATGGGCGCGCGCCGCTGTCATATCGCCAGCGTTCTAGAGGGCGCTGCTCGTGAGCTAAGTAGAATAATTTGAATATATAGTTTTAATAATTGATTTATATATTTTTTAAAATAGCCTATCGTCATCCCAGTTATTTTTTACCTATGTATGGAAATTTTGGTTTGAATTAGTGAATTACTGCGAATTTGTATACCGTGCATACAGACAAACATACAAACATATATATATATATATATCCAGGGTAGCCTATTGGACATGGCATCTGCCCGATAAGCAGAACACTGTGGGTTCGATTCCCATCCCTGGACACTTTATTTTTCCGTTTATCATTACTCTTCACAATTCATCCTTTCATACTTCATCCCTGATGTTAGAAATAATCGTTATTTCTCCTTAAAATAAATTTTTCATTCAAAAGAAACATTTGCGGTATAATTGTCAAACTTCATTCTACAATCATAAGCTGTATTAAAAAAATATTATACACTAGAATAACAACCATTTATGTGAAGAGGAAGTTAAATTACATGTGTATTGGGTTCCTAGGTCAAAATTCTAAATGAAGACGGATCTTCCATCCACTTCAAGTCCCCCAAGGTGGAGGCTTCTCTCACTCACCATGCCTTTGCAGTCTCTGGCAAGCATGAATACAAACGTAAGTTACACTAGTGGTACCTTCAAATCATTGGTTAGCTTATACCCTAACTTTATATGTTAAACACAAGGTAATAACACCCATTTTTTTTATTTGTATTTGGTCTTATTACCTTGTGTCTATAATCCAAATTGTGCATTATCATTTGTACATTAAACAACATTGACTAACTTGAACTCTTCGAATAAAAGCAAAATATAACGATGATTGAAGACTTCATAAGACACTCCTCTTCAATTGTCGTTATATTTTGCTATTAAACAATGTTGTTGCCCAAACATCACCATGATTTGTCTCTCTCCATTAATTAAGCTGTGTGTGGTAACAACAGGGAACCCACTGGAGGACCAAGTTGGCAAGAGTGGAGCCATGGTGAGCGGCGGCAGCGGAGACCTACCAGAGGAGGATGATGACGATGATGTTCCTGACCTAGTCGAAAACTTTGATGAAGCCTCCAAGGCTGAGGTGGTTTGAAGTTGGTCTTCTTAATTAATAAAAAAAAAAAAGCTTTTATCTGGTCTTAAATAAACATTTTTTCTACTTTGTTAGCATTTAAAGATTATTGTCTTCACTCCTTAGATTTCTTATAAGTTCTATTATTCTTGTTCTCTACAGTATGTAAACACCTACAGGGTGTTCTATTTATAAAATAACAATTTTAGTGCTTTATTTAAAATTTATTAATGTTTGTACAGGCTATTCCTACTACAAAGAGCCATGTTGTGACCAACCTCTGTATATGAGGGATGGCACTACATTATAACTTGCATATTTTAAGAGAACATTTTGAAATCTAGTTAGTTATACCTATTGAAATATAAAGGAACAAAAAATCCAAATTTTTTTTTTTTTTTTACTATTATCTCTAGTACACGTGGTACAGGCCATGATAATCATGTTTGGTAATTAGTGACTGCTTTTACTGTAAGTGCACCACATTAATTATTATCTCCAAAGCCTTGATGTTTAGCAACAGCCCTGCATCGATATTTTGAGGAAAAAGGCTTTGTTTTATATAGAATACTAGACGAATGGCCCGGGCAACGCCCGGGTTTTACCCGAGTGCGAATATATTTTAAAAACGTTTTAATCTTCATCTTGTCTACACCTTGCTTCCTAGGGTTGTCGGCGCCCGTTGACTCCCGGCGAGCAAGCGACTGCTCCCTTCGGCTGCCGGCGTGCGAGTGGCTTCCCGGCGCATGCGCGCGCCCGTTGACTCCCGGCGAGCAAGCGACTGTTCCCGTCGGCAGCCGGCGTGCGAGTGGCTTCCCGGCGCATGCGCGCGCACAGGGAAGCCACGTGTCGCAGGCGGCCAATGGGCGGGCCCCGCCATCAGTTCCACCGCGTTCTAGATGAGCTATTTAGAATAATTTGAATATATAGTTTTAATAATTGATTTATATATTTTTTTAAATAGCCTATCGTCATCCTCGTTATTTTTTACCTATGTATTGAAATTTTGGTTTGAATTAGTGAACTACTGCGAATTTGTATACCGGACATACAAACCAACCAACAGACAAACATACAAACATTCATTTATATATATATAGATTTTGATCCAAGACCATCCCAATAGTCCTTAACAACTTTCCAGAGACTTCTCTAGCATCTTTGGTTTTCTAGATCTAAGAGCACTTCTCAGCAAGCCAAAAGCATAAAAATCCATAGGGGCCAAGTCGGGAGATTTTGCAGGGATGTGCTTAAAAGGGATGTATGGAATGTCGGTTTCATCCATCTTTTTGTCCAGGCATTGATATGTTGAACGTGATTATGACTTGTGGCTTTATCCTGGTGCAGCCACACAGATCTTGAGTAACTTGGATACAAAAATGGGATCTAATTGTTGAATAATGGGTCTAAGATAAGTCTTTGGTAGATTTGCGAATTTTAATGTAAGCTTCCCATTGTAGCAGAAACCTGCAACGATCATGAAGCCCTTTGAGAAACCTACCTTGCATTGCTTGACCCAGTTCTGAAAGATATTTGAGAGTTAGCATAGTAAATGGCATGGGGTTGGTTGCTATCATTGAGGTAAACCCATACCTCATCCAGAGTAACAACATTCTTCCATTTTTTACCTGCCAGGTACTTTGCATAAAGGACCCTGCTGCAGGCCTTTCATTCCTCAGTATGGGGCGGCTTGAGGATATCAACTTTAGTTTTTTTACGTATTTTAAACAATATTTTTCCTTATAATATGGTTAACGGTAGAATGTGCTACGTTGGTTATTGTGGAAATGTTCCTTTGTGAAGGTGGATTCTCTCAAACAACCATTTCCTTTATTTTTATTTCAGTTAGAGGTTTCTTCAGGCATCTTTTTCCAGAGGAATTTGCTTAATTTCATAGATATCAAAATTTTCTTTGTTTTCTTTTATTATGTTACTGATGTAATATCAATATTCTTTTTTTTTTCCATAATTTTAATAATTAGGGTACAAGTATTTCTCCTCGGAAAAACTGAAAATGTAACCTTAAATCACTTATAATTTTAGGCATTTCAAATATTTAAAAATAGACTTTTTGATGAAATATAAATCAATGCTTGTTCTTTCGAATAAATATAACATTACACGCGCTTCTTTTGTTAGCTACAGCGTTAAAAAAAAATTATTTTAAAAATGGAAGACCCTCTGTAGTTGCAGAGCCAAAGTGTCTTTAGGAAGAGGTATCTTACCAAAGAGTTACTAAATGGTAAAAATTTTGGCAATGAAAACTCTCCTTTGTAGAGAGGTGGTATATCATAGAGGTTTTACTGTACATTTTGGTAGCAAGAATCATAAATGGATTCCTTCACTTATAAATATAAATGGTTTCATTGGCCCCTTCAATTCTTGCGCCATTCCATAAAAAAACAACCAGTATTTTTTAAATAAAAATATTCGAATACCTTTCGCAATATGTTTATTAAATAAACACTGCAAGCTCTTACTCTTCAATGGACAAAATTATAATCTAAGAGTGGGGTGAGGGAGATGGCTATTTATACTAAGAGTAAGCATGTGCTTTCTTCAAAAATATACATTAAAGTTAATAAATAAGATTTTAAAAAGTTACAATTAAACTTCGATGTTGTCAAAACAAAAAAGTTGAAGTGAAATGTAAATAAAGGACACCCCCACCATAGTTTCCTCTCAACAATAGTATAATGACACATTTTTAAGTTTAAATATTCTTGTCATGTAGTATATATTTCTGCTCTAGTGATAAAATAACTTTATATAAGTTTTAAAACATGTTTATATTAGTTTAAAATATGACACAAAGTCATTTCTTTCTATAACACAACTACATTTCATCTACCCTTTATTTACTATCTTATAAAGGTGTTTCCACCTCTGTAACATTAATTAGAAGAATCGATAAAAAAAATTAAATTGTCTATAACATCATTTGGAAGCAAGAATAGTTGTTATAAAACCATTGGCAACTTGAGCCATTGGACCTTGAATTATAATACAGGGTGTACCAGGTAAATTGGGACTAACTTTGACAGTCCATAAAACAAAAACTACTTGAGATTAAAAACTTGTTTTTTTTTCATTACGCAGCCATATTCATGTAAAATGCAACAGTACATGTGTGCGCAGTGTAGTGATGAAGAGTAACCGAGAATTTGAAAATCGAGCTGCCATCATCGTTGCTCTGCGCGCCGGAAGGAGCCCCAAAGAGATAGTGGATTTTCTTAACACTTCGAGGACGCAGGACGTCAATTAACGTCCTCGCGAAAATGGCACAGTGCCCGCAGGACGTATATTAACGTCCTACTTTCTTAAAAATCGGTATAAAATCATAGCGCGCGCTACGTCCCGTGGCCACTTGCCCCCCTGCAAGTTTAAACATGCCTCAAGGTCGTTCACCACTTTGCCACGTGATAGGGTGGATGGCTGACCAATTAAATTGAGTTTTGAGTGCGCGCTTCCTCGAGTTTCCTCCCCTCCCAACCTCTACTGACCTATTTTTAATCTGCCGTCATTTGCCAATTGTACTTTGCGCGCTTCTTCTTGTCACGTTTTTTTTTGCTTAATATTTTTATTTGAAGTTTCTAATATTTTCAATAGACATTTTTGGATAAAAATGAATCCTGATCAGCCCAGTACATCCAAAGTTATCTCCTCTTGCCCATCTCCAGAGTGGGAGATGTATGACCCCCATCTTTTTGATTCTGGATCAGAATTAGATGATTCTTTTGAGGATCCAGATTTCACACTCCATGCTAACTCTGATGAAGATATTGATTCGGATTCAACAGAAATATATTTGGAGGGACCAAGAGATGAAGAGGCTCCTGCAACAACAAGGTCTCCTCTGGTAAGTGATGACTGGATTGAAACTACTACATCCACGATACCCAGACCTCTGTTTACTGCCCAACCTGGACCAAGGGCTGAGTTATTTCCAGAACCCAACTCTCCTTACCAGATATTCAAAAAATTTATTGATGAGGATTTTTTTGGTAATCTGAAACTTGAGACTAACCGCTATGCTAGGGCAACCATAGACAGAGAAAGAAAAAAGGGTCCTTTGAATCCTAGGAGTCATTTAGAAATGTGGAAAGCTGTTTCTTGTCTGAGCTCAAGATATTTATGGCTATAATAATTCACATGAGCGTTGTTGTAAAGACCAGATTGAAAGATTATTGGTCAACCCACAGTGAACTTAGGACAACTTACTGCAGAGATGTGGGGATGATCAGACCACGGTTTGAAGCCATTCTCTCCATGCTTCACCTAAATGACAACGCTTCCTATGTGGCTTTTGGTCAACCAGGCCATGATCCTCTCCATAAAATTAGGACATTTCTTGATCCTCTGGTCCACAAATTCAAAACATATTACTATCCCTGCCAACCTTTGACTATTGACGAAGCTATATGTCCTTTTAGAGGAAGAATACGGTTCAGAATATATATCAAAGGAAAGCCACACAAATATGGGATAAAGATATTTGAACTTTGTGAATCAAGTTCAGGATATGCCTGCAACATAGAAGTGTACACAGGGAAGCAGCCTGGTCAAGGTGCAGACTACAATTCGACCTTAAAACTGGTGGAAAGGATAGCGGCTCCATACTTCAATAGAGGACATGTTATATACTTTGACAGATGGTTCTCCTCTACCACACTTTTTCAATTTCTCTGGAGAAACAATACCCAAGCTGTGGGAACAATAAAAAAAAATAGAAGAGGCTTGCCAAAAAATGCATTTTCCAAAAAATTGAAAAAAGGAGAGGTAATTTACAGAATGAAAGGTCCTCTTTTGGCATTCAAATGGCATGATACTAGGGACGTTTTCATGGTCTCCACAGCACATGATCATGCCATGATACCTGTAACCAAGAAAGCCAGGAAATCTGACCAACCTCTCACCATGAAACCAGCTGCAGTATTGGACTACAACAAGCACAAGGCTGGTGTTGACAGAAGTGACCAGCTCCTCTCTTACTACTCTTTTCAGCGGAGAACTATGAAATGGTGGAAAAAGCTTTTCTTTCACATCTTTGGCCTGACAATAGTCAATTCTCATATAATTTATAATAAATTAAATCCAACATCCAAACTGTCACTCCGAGACTACCATCTTGTCATTATGGAAAAACTGGTTGAAGAAGCCGGAGTTGAGATCACAGATCAACAACTTGGTAGTTCAAGCTCAAAAGCCAGACTTTTGGAGAGACACTTCATTACAAGAATAAAAGAAGAAAACAAGCCAAATGTAAATATCCAAACTGGTTGAAGAAGCCGGAGTTGAGATCACAGATCAACAACTTGGTAGTTCAAGCTCAAAAGCCAGACTTTTGGAGAGACACTTCATTACAAGAATAAAAGAAGAAAACAAGCCAAATGTAAATATCCAACGAAAATGCAAAGTCTGTGCTGAAAAAGGAAAAAGTGCCACTGGAAAAAGAATAAGGAAGGACACTGTTTATATGTGCAAGACCTGCCTTGTTCCTCTGTGTATAAATGATTGTTTTGAGGCTTTTCACACCAAGGAGAAGTATTGGCTCTAATTGGCTCTTAGAAATGGCCTTTATAAATAGTTATTACTAAATTTCAGCATGTTTTTTGTATATATAACATTTGTCTATGTGTTGGAGTGAATTTAGTTTTTTTTTTATATAATTTTTTATTATTTTTATTTCTTTATCAAAATTCATTTTATATAGCACTAGCGGACGTACCCGGCTTCGCCCGGGTTTTACCCGAGTAAAAGTTTGTCTAACGAATCTCTCGATAAAGTGAACATTTTTTTCCCCGGTCCCTTGAAAAATACTCGATAAGTTGAATAAAATCAATATAAATTGGTTCCCTCGGTAATTGGAAGTTAAAGGAATAGTATCTTGCCTTTGAATTGTATCATTATTCTTGTCTCAAATAAATTGCCGTGTCATCCTGAATTTTGTCTTTCCTAATTTTCTACATTACAAAATCATCGTATCATCATGATAATATTTAGAGCAGATTTTTGAATTATAACAGATAAATTAGAATATTTATCTTGATTATTTCTAGGCGAAAAGTTATTTCAAAAATTTTATTTGCTAGAAACCTTCCCAGTACTATACTAAATAACTTCCCAAAGTTTCATGGCGATCCAATGAGTGGTTTGGTCAGGCATAAAGGACAAACAAACAAACAGACACACATACATTCATTTTTATATATATAGATTAAAAATAATTTTAAACCCTATATATATTGGCTTATAAATTTGGCATATATTACTAAAATAAATATATTAAATTTTATTTTTCATAAAAGTGTCGTTTTTATTGCGTCCTGGTGGACCATGAGGTCTGCTTAGGCTGCGTCCTCGAAGTGTTAAGTTGCCCAAAACCACTATTTATCGTGTCAAGAAGCAGTTTGATGAGGCCGACAGTAACAAAGAGGGGATAGCTACAAGGAAAAAGCACTCGCGTCGATCGGACAGGGTAAGAGGCGAAGAATTTGTCAAAAATGTCAAGGAGAAGATTGATGGAAACCCTGGGAAGAGCATGAGGGCCATAGCCAAGGAAATGGACGTTGGCTCTATGACAATTGTCAGAACTATCCATGAGGACCTTGGTCTCAAGTCTTATGCCCTTCGGAAAGGTCAGTTGCTGACTGAGAATATGAAGAATAACAGAAAAGGAAAGGCTGCTGCCCTCCTCAACAACCTGAAACACGACTCTTTTGGCATGCTAAGGTTCTTCTCTGACGAAAAGAACTTTGACGTGGACCAAAAGGTAAATCCCAGGAATGATCGCTGGATCTGTAAAGACCCCTCAGAGATACCTGTCGTGATGCACACGAAATTTCCTGCCTCCGTAATGGTCCTTGGCGTTATCAGCAGTGAAGGTGATGTCATGCCTCCCCATTTCTTTGAGAAGGGCCTTAGGATGAACGCTGACACCTACATCAATGTTCTGGAGACCGTTGTGAAGCCTTGGATGGACATGGTGGCCGCAGGAAGGAAGTATGTCTTCCAACAGGACTCAGCTCCAGCCCATAAGGCAAAAAAGACACAATCGTGGCTGACACTTAACGTCCCTAGTCACTGGGGTCCTGATATTTGGCCCCCTAATTCTCCAGATTGCAATCCCCTCGACTACTATGTATGGGGCGTTGTTGAGAGAGATGTCAACAAAGCTCCTCATACCACCATCCAGTCTGTCAAGAAAGCAGTTCACACGGTGATGACCCAAATGGACAAGGTCATCGTCGCCAAGGCCTGTGCTTCATTCCGCACTCGCCTCGAGACTGTTGTAGCTAATAATGGAAACTACATTGAATAAATAAAAGCTATATCCTTTTATCTACTACTGTGTCAAATTTCATTCGGATATTTTAATTTTTACTTGCAAAAAAAATTCAGTTAAAATACCATTGTTGAAATTCCCAATTTACCTGGTACACCCTGTATATCCATGACGCTGTTAAAAAAATTAAATAAGTTTCCACTTGTATATATGTTTTTATATTTAAGAAAAAGGCATCTCCTTATCGTGCAACTGAAAGTTGCTGATGGCTGGCGCCATCTATTTTTATATTTATGAAGTCTATTCTCCCCCCCCCCCCTCTGATTGGATAATTTGTAATTTCTTGTGTGCAATTCATTTTCCACTTGTCACCATCCTGTTAGCCCAGGTGGAGCCTTATCTGAAAATGTTAACTAGGTATATAGGCAAGTTTTTCCTAAAGTTGTCAAATGTATAGTTGAATCTCACTATACCATCACTTGGGACCCAATTATAGTCACGCGTTTCCCCTCTGGTTCTTCGCGACGACTCCACCATGGATCTCCTACCCTGGGCTCCATTGCTTTACCTCTGCAGCTCTACCCTGCAGACAGCCCAAAGACCCTATGAGAGCCACTACTTAAGTGGAGCTTCTTTCCCTCTAGCAATATCTCTCGACCTTATCACTTGTGGGGGGACAGGAGAGACTTACCAGAAGAGCATCCACTGTAATGGAGAGAGTCACAACAGCAACTGGCAACAAGTTTTTTAACACTCCTCTTTATTGTCATCTTTAATCCACATTACATAAGAACTGAATATCAATTAATGGGTATTTACAATTATTAGCCCCAGGAAACAGGACCACAGCAGTAGGCGACTCCCACACTAGTTCCAGATTATAAATAGGCTAAAGTGCCATCTATTGGAGGAGGTTATGGGTGTTTTTCAGGCCGATACTCGCGACATCATTGTTGTTATAACCATTAAAACTATGGGCTTTAAAGCACACTTAAGAATGTTATAACCAAGTTGCTGTTATAAAGGAAGCTGCCATGAGGGTAGGTGGAGGAATGGTGTAAACTTGATTTCCAAAAGTTAATTATATTCTTCAAAAATGGAAATGGATTGTTATTCTAGTTATTTTTGATGAGTTCGAGAGCATTTCATATATTTTTAGTATTTCCAGATCTCTACATGTCCATATATTGGGGCGCCAGTGGCTGCAGAAAACCAGACCACAAATTTATTCATCTATGGCACATGTAGAGACCTAAAGCTGTGCCGGCTAGCAATTATGTTGATGGGGAAATTAACCAATCAATCTTTTTGATTAGACAAATTTTTATTTTTACTAATAAAATCTTTCAATGTACAACATTTTTTATTTATTATATTAATTAATGAAATCACACACATATATATAATTTAAAAATGTATATATATTAAAAAAAAAAAAACTAAATAAGGTTAAAAGGGAGGAGTTTCAAACTTTATACAAAAAGAAAATAAAAAAAAGGCCTATCGTGCCAAAGTCCCATTAACCCCGACCTACCTCTTCATCCCAGCCACCCATGTCCACCATTCAAAAAAATGGGCAGCCAAGGCCGCAGCTAGCGGCCTTCGCCCTCCGCAACTCCAAGTCTTCTTTTCTTCTCGGAAAAAAAAATCTAGTTTTTCTTAATAAAAAGAAATATAAAAATCCCAATGTCAATCAAAAATGTCAATCTTCCAGCATGTAAATATCAATCTCCCGCTTCCTTGTCCCAGTGTTGCTGACCTCACCCCCCCAAGCTATCATCGCCTTTCTCTCTATGAAAATAAAAAAAAATTAAAAAGGCATCTTAAAAAAAAAAATAAAAATAAATTAAATATAAAATTATTAAAGAAATATTCACAAAAAATAAAATAAAAATACAAAAATATTGAATAAAAAAAAAACAATTAATATTGTAGGATCTGGGCATCTTGGGGTCAGCTTGGGAAAGGTTCAGGGCTCGTGGTGGAGTCAGGTCAAGCACCATAGGTCGGTGGCTTGACTACAGGGGAGGGGCGTCTGGGTCCATCTTGGACTGGCTTGTGGTCAAGTCGGCCACCATCGGACATGTGGCTCGACCAACAGGAAGGGGTGTCTGAGTCCATCTCAGGCTAGCTTGGTGTTGGTGGGGCCAGGTCATCCACCATAGGTCAGGTGTCTTGACCACCAGGAAGGGGTGTCTGAGTCCATCTCAGGCTAGCTTGGTGTTGGTGGGGCCAGGTCATCCACCATAGGTCAGGTGTCTTGACCACCAGGAAGGGGTGTCTGAGTCCATCTTGGACTATCCTGGTGTTGGTGGGGCCAGGTCATCCACCACAGGTCAGGTGACTTAATCACCAGGGAGGGGTGTCTGAGTCCATCTTGGACTATCCTGGTGTTGGTGGGGCCAGGTCATCCACCACAGGTCAGGTGACTTGATTACAGGAAGGGGATCTCGGTCTCTGGCTCAGTGCTGCCAGGGCTAAAGGTGGCTTCAGGCTCCATCACAACACCTCGCAATCACCAGAGGTTTGTGGCTTAGATGGACATATGTGGGATATGGTTAGGTTAGGTGGGGTTCTGGGTTACTTTGGCATATTATGGTCACGAGGTGTCCCAACAATCCTCCCTGCCAAAAAATTAATTTTACTAAATAAAAAGGAAAATTAATTTCCAACACCGAGTGAGGAAACTTAATAAAATAAAAAAAATTACATAAAAGAAAATATTTACTACAAAAAATAGTATATCTATACTCAAATATTAATTAATCACTCAAATCCACCCTGGGTGCTAGGGTGAAGTGATGAAAAAAAAAAAAAAAACTCAAAAATTCTAAAATCATAAATCTACAAATTAAAAAAAATATTATGGTATACACGTATGCAAATGCAATTCATTTTCCTTTTCAAATAATAATAATTATCCAATATATGCATTTTTCACAATGTAACAGCCAAAAAAAAAAAAGTCCTAAAATACATAAAGGTATCAGGGGGGAAAAGACAAATTCAAATCTAATGCGCTTCTTTCTACTAATATTTAATAGGGTAATTCAAATCAGTAATTTAAAACACTTTGATCCCACACACAACTCATTCTGTTAAAACCAATTGAATCTTTGATTAAAAATTGAACTGAAACCTTTTACATGGTTAGACTAGTTGTCTACCTAAATTATTCGGTACATTGACCTCGCATGGCCATACATAACTGAAAACATCCTTTGTTAAAAAAAAATCCTGCTTCGCGAAATATTAAACCAAACCTATAGCTTAACCTTAAGGTATATATACCTCCTTTTTTTTTTTTAATGACCTTAAAACACACACAAAAATTACCCTACTTTTTTATAATAAACCTTAAAAAAAAAATTCTTTTGAACCGGTATTCAAGGTTCAAGACCAAATCTATAATCACAAACTGACACTCAGGTACTTGTTAGTTTACATGGGATTATACCATTTGTCCTCTAGCTGCCCAAAGCTAGAGCTTCTCACACCTTCGGGGCTTTCAGGCGGAGGACAAAGACCTTCACATGGTCTCAACACAACTGCTGCTCCCAGAGCAGTCAGAAGAAAGGAATCATGGGACTCTCTCCCTTGACATCCAGTGTGTGCTCCGTTTACCTTGCCTCTGGGGTGTGTACAGTTCAGCTACCTCCCCCTTCCAAGAAATTCATATTACTTTCGTCTACTAATATACTCTCTATTCATTGACCTGAATCCTATAAATCTACATCTTATAGGTTTGAATTTTTATCAATCTGAAATTTTGGTTCTTTTACAAATTCCTTCAGAATTCTACTCCCTGTATAACTGCTCTTGATTCTACTGTCCTCAATACAACACTTCTAAAACTTTGACTCACTGGCTTGTTCTGGCGTCTCGTTCGCGGTCATTATAGTTAACTAATACTTTAAAATCTTATCCTAACATGGAACGAGTCTAAACTCGTTGAAGGTCCTAATAATTACTTATTCTGCTTCTCGAATCGGTCTTATGCTCGAATTCATTCCAACAAAACGTATGGCAGGGCGAATCCTTTATTAGAAGAAACTTCCGCTAGCTATGGGGGATCAAACTGGTACCAAAAAAAATTCAATAGACGGAAACACTTCGTCTAGAATAACTGGGCAATCTCTGCCTACTTGCCAATCTTACAGGACCTCCCGTCTGGAACACCCTCGCTCCAGCCACGCTAAAAACGTCGAAACTACGGTGTCAGATCGGTTACCCAAGGTCGCGCCGTTATACCCCAGGCTATACGGCATGGCTAAAACAAATCCCCCATCCTGCATAAAATTCAATCTATACCTCTTCGTTTCCTCTAATGAGGAGAAGTTTTGTGGGTTTCCTGGTCTGATCATAACCTCCCACAACCTTCCAGTCTGAGAATCAAGATATGATCATTATCTACGACTCTTAAAATTCAAGTTGATATAAATAACAAAGAGTACTTGATTACCCTAGTAATAGAAATTAAAATTTTATACTCCCGAAAGGGGAGACCTAACAAAATGGAGCGAATACCTTTCCTAACAATAGAGTTTTTACAGTCCTGTGAGGCTATCGTTCCTAACAAATAAAGAAATCAAAATTGAAAATTGAACCTATTAAATTCCCTAACACGCTCTAAAGTAATTTTGGTCTAACAGTATACTAGTTTTTAACCTTCTCATCATTTATTCCACTTCACATTCATACAAAAAAAAATTCAGTCACTGTGGGCATTCATTCTAAAGTTAAAAGCTGCTATAGACGCCAAAACACTCAATAATCTCTATCAAATAAACCCTAACAATTTCTAAATTCCAGGACTAATGTGAAATCAAATAAAGTTTTCTAATTAAAACAAATTGGGAACTAAAGCCCTAGGTTACTCAAAGAAAATGCCTCTGTACAAGCTCTATATATACTAACACTTTATACTCGATAAATGATTGTTAACAATAATTGTTAACAATTCTAAATAATCTGGAAGCTAACCTACCAAAAAAAAAGAATCAGTGTAACTTCAAAAACTGCCCTTGCCTTGACACTAAGCGACTTTTCACGACAATTCTATAAAGACACACACAAATTATAATGGTGAATAAAGGACCATTAAACGTGACACCTCATAAAAGTGGATTGAGTCACTCCCCTAGCCACCGTGGGTGAAGTCACTATCTTCTTACTTCATCGTGCGTCTGTCCCCTTTGCAGTAGTCCGACCTCAACACTCTATTGAAAGATGGATTTATAGGGTTTATGATTCACTACCCAACACTAACATTCTCAAGTGCTTTCCAAGGATCGACTACGGTCTGGGCCTACTTAACTTCTACCCCTGGCTTAGGGTCCCTACACTTCACAACTTTACTCTGAAAGATTGACCTTTCATGTCCTCATTAGAAACCTATTTCAAAGCTACTACCTGAAGGCCAGGGATTATAGGGTTTCTGAATTACCCAACACAAGCCATAGGATGCCTCTTAGGTTTGTTGTTTTAGACATAGCCCCCCTCTAAGTTGTGATTTCCTACACCTTTCTTCACCTATTACTCCTGATAATAACTAAAATTTCAGATTTACACTAAATAGTTAATTCACAATGGTATACATTATTCTCATTGGTCTTTGAAACTCGGGTTTTAACAAGAAATAGTTTGTATAGAAAAAAAAAAAAAGGAATCCTAATGAAGTTCTACTTTAAAAAAAAAAGGTTGAAATCTCTAAGCTTCTCATTCTATTGAGATGATTCTCTGTACACACTCCAAAATCCTAGTTATGGTCCACCTCCATAAACTCACAAAAGAAAATAAACTTGTAATAATTACCACCAATTTGGTCATTCAGTACCCAAAATAGTAATCCATCATTAAAAAAAAAAATGTGCAAGGTTCATAAGAAAAATAGAAATCCTATCTTCAAACATTCATCTAATCCTATCTATTTAACCTAAAAAAAAATATTATCATTTACTGTAAAAGCTATCTAGAGGGTCTGTATCCCATCCGTCCTGTGTTTACAATAAGCGACAAAGAGAAAACAACAAAGAAAAAAAAAAAGGAAAAATCCTCAAATTAGACCATATTATAAATCCTAGAATCCTATTAAAAAAAAGCAACTACTACACTGACTATCCAACTAATTCAACATTGCTTCATAAAGATTGCTCACAGTGATGGATACCAAGAGAGCCTCGTCTTTTAGGTGCTTCACTGTCCGAGACACAAAATCTTAACTCCTAGTTGAAGAAATGGATATCTCTTTAATCATAAAAGTAGGTCTTAAATCTATACTAAAATAAAAGTTTATAAAATTACTAAAAAAAAAAAACAAAGGCTGAGTTTAAAAAAAAAAAAGGATGCACAAATACTCTTACATTTTGATAAATTTACACACAAAAAAAAAAAAAGTTCAAAAATCTAGAAATTACCCTAAAAAATTAAATATAAAAAAACCTTTTACTCTAAATTTAACCTGTTCATACCATGTAAATATTTCCTTTATACTATGAAAAGCTTAATCATGTAGGTCAGCATGTACCTCAAGGGCAGACCATTGGCATGCTAACACTTCTATAAGTGAAAATCATTATTAACCAAAAAGAATGTCAAGAAATGTAATTTTTTTTTTTTTTACACTCATATGCAATATTCCTGAAATACCTCATTAAGATAATAATAATTATAGCTTTTGTTATTTCAAACACTTGAAAAGAAAACATGCCTTTTCATTCAATAAATTGCCTTAGAAAATTGTTTCAACCAATAAAGATGAAAAAAAATAAAAAAAGGCATTTAGGCCTAAAATAAATAAACTTCTAATTGGTTTAACTATGAACTTAATGAAATGTATTTCATGAATTAGATTATTAGATCTGGGTATATGTAACCATATAATAGGAAAACCTCCCTGCCAATTTCTTACATAATGGTAAGTCATTTGAAATTGACATCTGTTATATGTTTATTATATATGACACTGTCATAGTTTCCATATTAAAGTAAATTAAAAATTATTAACATCATAATTTCTTCTAAGTAAATATATTTTAAAACATCTAAATGTTACAAACAGAAAAGAATTTAAATAAAATATTGTATATACTAAATGTATGAAACAGGTTTATTATTAGTGTATTTTCAATAATATTTGAAAATATAAACGTGTATTCTCTGTATAAAAGAAAGAAATGGTAATTAATTTTAATCAACTATTGTCTGACGTCAGTGTTTCCCATTTCTAGCGCCAAAAATTATATTTGGTCCCAGCACATCTGGTGACTCCAGATGTTGTTTTTCTGCACCGAGTCCTAAATTTAAACTAAGCTGCCATCATGGCTCGAATTTCGTAGCTTTGTTCTTACATTGTTACATTGTTACATACGTTACATTCTTCAAAATTACAAAACACAGCATTAAATATACCAATCGACGAAGCTATAATATTGTAAATAAAAATAACGGTTGTTATTTACCTAACTCCCATATATAATTATACCATAAATAGTTTAAAGTATTAAATATAAATGTTTATTAAAACACGAAAAGTAAACTCAACAAAACAATAGTTTTTTTTAGAAGAAGCATTAGATTTGTTTACTTACTACAGAGTGGATATTGGATAATTTTTATCACTTTAAATAATTAAAAACACAAACTTGCTTAAAAAAAAATTACAAGTTATATATATAAATATCTACCTAAAAATAATAATTCTGTGTACATTGAAAAATATTTTATTAGTCTAATTTCCCTGGGTATTGATTCTTAATTAATCTCAGGATGCGTGGACTACTTCACCAATACTTAAAAATAGTATGGCTTTTCATTAGGTATATATTTCTAAAGTATAGGGGAAGAAACATATACTAAATTCGAGCCCCACGTTGGGCGCCACTGTCGGGCTCCCGATTTTAGACCTACGAGAACGGAGCATGTATGGAGTGACTTAGTACAATTTCCTTAATACAATTTACGAGTGTAACCTTCGACTACAATGTCACCACCATCCTTGGAATGTACGTTGTGACATAATAAAATTTCTTTAATAATAACTGCAGGTGTAACATTTTAGTAACAGGGTCTCTACCCCAATAGGCGAAGCGTTTGATATAGAGATAAGCAATGTAGCACTTGAACATAAGAACTATAATTGGAAGAATGGAATATCAGATAATATACTAGGCACAGAAGGATTTAGAGGAATGCAGTTCCAAGTGAGGCTTCCAACCACGCCAGGCGTGGGTGGAATTCCACAAATAGCGGGGGGGGGAAAAGGGGCCCAGCGTCAGGCAGTCCCGTTGATGGATCCTTCGCGCGGGAAAAATAACGATGTCTCAAGAATGTGTGGGGTCCCATGTCCATTCTCCCCCCCCTACTTCTTCTTTCATGGAGGAGAAAATGGCGGACCCTTCCTTATTGTCTCAACTTATCCTTTGAGAAATTCACCTTCTGTCGATACAGCAACCCACTGAAGACGCTGGGTGCCGTTTTATGGAGAAATTATAGCAATAGACCCCTATAATTTCTACAGATAAATTGAAAATAGATTTATACACAAGGGATATAGTGTGGGAAGTCTAGGACAGATGTGTAGAGACATTCCCCATTAAATTAGGGCTCACGAGTAATTAGGAAGGAAGGAGGGAAATATTGAATTATTCCCGTTCCTTCACTACGTTAAAATGATTTGTGAATTAATGGTCGGCTCTGTCATCAAGACATAGCAATAGCAATAGATTATAGCAATAGATCTCTATAATTTCTACAGGTCAATTGCGGATAGATTCATATTAAGGCATCCCCTTTCTTTTTATAACCCAAATGACACAGACAGTAGGCATACATATAGATCTATTTGCATCACACCTTACCCTCCTAACTGCTTAACAATAGCCCGAAGAATTAGGGAATATGGTATAGGGGTATATTATAGAAACATACCTGACATAAGCGCAATAGTCAGAAATCAGAATAAAAAGATACAATAGCCATAACTCTGCTCCATGGCTAATTCAAATTTCATAAGCTACATATTTTATTATATAATAGTTTAACCTTAGTTTAGAAATATGTAAATAGCCTGTACTTAGCATATAACAAGTGGTTAAGATATTTGAATTATTTGCTATTAGGATATATGTAGAAGGAACCCTACTTGTGAAGATTATCTCTGAAGACTAACAAATAAGATTTAAAGACAAGCAAACTATACACTTAATAGTGGACGGCTCTCCCATCATAAAGATAGACGCTGGAATGGAACTGCCATCCATTTTACCGCCCCTACAGTCCAACGGACCATGACACACCCATCTCTTTGTGTCCCGTCCTTTGAGATCATCCAACGATTTTGGAAAATCTCAGAAAGACGAACATGTTACTATTAGAGGCTAAAATCCTGAATATAGAAGACCAAATTAATATTTCTATTGAAGTACAGTAAGTTAAAATCCATATTTCAAAGTAGATATCATAAGTACCAAGTTCAGACTTCTAGTAGAAAATCTGATTAAACGTGCGGATATCATTTGATTCCCAATTTTATAATGAAAGTTCAATAAAGTGCAGCAAGTAAGTTACCATCTGGATGTATGTGAAGGACCCCGTTTTATAGAGATTATTCCGGAATCTAACAGATAGGTTATAAAAGACAAACATACTATTAGACTTATGCTATTGTCATTAATAATCGTAATATATCTAAAACCTGGGTCTTCAATAAAGCCGTAAAGAGAACAACCTAACGAGTTTTAAGACAACATATATCATATTAATTTTAGATCAATGAACAATATAAAGTAGACATGGTGCAGCACACTGAAACACAGACACTTACAACGATGTATATGACCGGCAATTTATGGAGACCTAATTATTAGCAACATTCCCTTCAAATAGATAAGAAACATACAACATTTCCTTTATACAGTGGGGTTAACATCATAGGGCAAAAGAATGGAGTATGTAGGAGAGAGGACAAGAAATTACTCTCATACGATGTGTATCGGATATTTATTTGACTATTCATATTTTTGGGGACATTTTTATGCTGGCGGGACATACTATTTACATAATAATATAGGTAGGGTGACTTAAGGATACTATTTCCTCTCTATAAATTGGAGAACATAGATCTCCATCCCTTCTAACGGGACAAGACACGAAAATACAAACATTCTATCTTGTATTTAAAGCCCTTTTAGGGCTCATCTAAATCTAAATAGAACTGTTTCTAATTGAAAACTATGAAAGGGAGTTGGGCCATAATGGCGTGCTTACCTTCTCTCGGGAAGTGGCGGCACGGACTGGTCTCCTCTACGTCTCAGGGCGGACTCTCTCTCTACTGTCACTGAGCGGCTCTCACTCTGTCTGATCCTTTTTAGTCAAAAACGGGCCCTTTTATCCTAGCCTTTCTTCATTTCCATTCGTTGATCATGCCAAAGTTATTATTGGCTGGCATTTTGATTCGTCAGGAGCAAACACGCACGTCACCATGACCACGCCCCCCAATTTCCCCGTGTTGCCGCGCGAGAAAGAAATCGTATATTGGATAAAACAAATTAATCCCTAAAATTAATTCCTTTGGGAATTAATTAATATATATATATATTTTGATTATATTAAAAAATATATATATATATCCCGAGTATATAAAATTATTAATTTATATGTTTAAATGACACATTGTTTTCCTTAGGTCACCTACTACCAAAAAAAAAAAAGAAATGAGGGGAATATATGTACATATGGTACAGTAATATATGTACACATGGTACAGCAGTTCTCAGCACCGATGTCTCTGGATGTCTCCCGTCGTGTCTTCCCTCTGCCACCATGTATCTGCTTTTGGCATGGAAGTCTGGTGCCTTCAGGTGTCTGTTTTTGTACATCCTTCCAAGAGAGGCCCTGTGTCAGGGAAGGGGGCTTTTAGAGCATCGTCGGCCATCGTTGGGAAATTCTCCACCTAGGCAACAAACACTTCGGCGAGACACTGCGTATATATATATGTTTATATGATGTAAATGAATGTTTACATCTTTGTTGGGTTTTGTTTAATGGAAAAACTGACCCAACAATTCCTCCCCCACCAGAGTGAAAGAATGCGTTTATTCCAATTCATATCTGTTTATAGTCTATGAGAAATATGAAGCCGGGGGAAATGCATTCTTTTATGATATCAGAAAGCAATCACTGACACTCGGACAAAGGAGGAATATACGGGCCATGAACCTGGAACGTGTTAGCTCAATGTAAGTACTGGAGGAAATTCTACCCTACCATTTAATGGGCAATGTACTAAGCCCACCCTTTCGCTGTCTGGAACCCGGGGAATCTTGGCCCAGATGTGAGTCAAGTCCACATGTTCTCAGTCATGGTCTTCATGGTGGAGGTGTGGGATGGTCTAAACATCAATTCTATACAAACAAACTATTAGTACCTCCTAGATAAACATAACCATTAAGGGCGCCAAGGAATTGTGTGTGTTAATATAGATATGTACAATTCCTAAAACATATCCCAAAAAAAAAAAAAACTTTATTGACTCTATATGATATATATATAACAGCAAAGGAATGGCTATACATGGTTACTAAGACAATGGTAATATAAAAAGAATACTAAAATTGCAACTCCTATCAATGACACTAATAACATGGCAAAACAGAAACGTGGCAAGTGAATATTCACATTAAATTTGCACGGATACTATGTATGTCAAAGTGGGGCAATGCAGATATACACGGAGAAAAAATAAAAAAAATTTAAGATGGATGTTTACCATAGGTATGAATGGAATGGTTTGATATACATATATATAGGATATACTATGGTGAACAGATGAATCTATAAATTGTGATTAGAATCCTCATTCGGTACATTTGTCTGAGGATGGTAACAATGCTGTTACCAAAATGTCACACATAGTAATTATTCGTTATTTCTACATACACAAATATACATGAATATAATAAAGGAATGATATATGCTATATAGTAATATTGAATAGATAATGATAATAAAACAGATAAATGTGCACTGAGGGTCTAGGACATTTCACTAGTATTTCAAATTCTACTTGGAATATCTTAAAATTGTTCCTATCAACTCGTCATTGGGAGTGTTTTGTCTGGTATGTTCCCCCGCTTCTCTTAAATCAGGGGAGATATATGTATGAAGGGGATCATGATAGCCAATACGTTCCCAAACCAGGTTATTTCTAAGTCACCTTATCGCGATGACAATCTAACCTATCTTTGTTCTTTACCTGAACATGTAGTTAACCCCTATTATACATTGTTTAGATGATCTATAGAATGTGTACTAATACCTTCTACCCTCAACTCGAGTTCTTAACATCTCTCTGAAAATATTCTATTCTATGTCTACAATAAAAAAAAATAAGACTAGCTCATTGCTCTAGGCCATTTCACGGCCGAATCGATCTCTTCAAAAAAAAAAATTCTTCCTTCTTAGATCTGAAAGCTACATTGGCTTGTTCTGGTGATCTGCCTCAGAAGTTCATTTAAAAGTCCTACTAATTTAAAGTTTACCTTATCTTATGATGAGTTACTCTCGTAACAAAAAGAAAATTTCTACTTATTAACTGATATTTAGACCTAAATTCGTTCTAACTAAACGTATGGTAGACTGATAATCTTTAATTAGGTGATTAACTTTTGCTAGCCTGGGGCGATATAAAACGCAAAGAATCTGGACAGTCCATCTGTCACTTTGCTATCTGGTACCTAAAAATCTGTAGACGGAATCGCGTCGTCTGATCATAACTTGTCTCTTACACGCTCTCTCATTGTTAACTCTCATTAGAAACCCCCTTTAGACTATGACTTAAAATCAAGGAGTTATAGGGACTGATTTACCCAGCACATGTTTCGAAGTTTCTGTCTATCGGGGATTGGTTCCAAGCTGCGCAATTTATAGAGGAGCTTCAACACGCCGAACTTTCCCAACCTCCCGTCTGAAATCCTCATCTCAGTCACGTTTAGAACGTCGTAAATTACAATGTCAGATCGGTTACCCGAGGTTTTCGTCGCTTTACACTTAGTCTGCGACGTCGGTAACTGAAAAAAAAAAAGGAATCCTAATGAAGTTCTACTTTAAAAAAAAAAGGTTGAAATCTCTAAGCTTCTCATTCTATTGAGATGATTCTCTGTACACACTCCAAAATCCTAGTTATGGTCCACCTCCATAAACTCACAAAAGAAAATAAACTTGTAATAATTACCACCAATTTGGTCATTCAGTACCCAAAATAGTAATCCATCATTAAAAAAAAAAATGTGCAAGGTTCATAAGAAAAATAGAAATCCTATCTTCAAACATTCATCTAATCCTATCTATTTAACCTAAAAAAAAATATTATCATTTACTGTAAAAGCTATCTAGAGGGTCTGTATCCCATCCGTCCTGTGTTTACAATAAGCGACAAAGAGAAAACAACAAAGAAAAAAAAAAAGGAAAAATCCTCAAATTAGACCATATTATAAATCCTAGAATCCTATTAAAAAAAAGCAACTACTACACTGACTATCCAACTAATTCAACATTGCTTCATAAAGATTGCTCACAGTGATGGATACCAAGAGAGCCTCGTCTTTTAGGTGCTTCACTGTCCGAGACACAAAATCTTAACTCCTAGTTGAAGAAATGGATATCTCTTTAATCATAAAAGTAGGTCTTAAATCTATACTAAAATAAAAGTTTATAAAATTACTAAAAAAAAAAAACAAAGGCTGAGTTTAAAAAAAAAAAAGGATGCACAAATACTCTTACATTTTGATAAATTTACACACAAAAAAAAAAAAAGTTCAAAAATCTAGAAATTACCCTAAAAAATTAAATATAAAAAAACCTTTTACTCTAAATTTAACCTGTTCATACCATGTAAATATTTCCTTTATACTATGAAAAGCTTAATCATGTAGGTCAGCATGTACCTCAAGGGCAGACCATTGGCATGCTAACACTTCTATAAGTGAAAATCATTATTAACCAAAAAGAATGTCAAGAAATGTAATTTTTTTTTTTTTTACACTCATATGCAATATTCCTGAAATACCTCATTAAGATAATAATAATTATAGCTTTTGTTATTTCAAACACTTGAAAAGAAAACATGCCTTTTCATTCAATAAATTGCCTTAGAAAATTGTTTCAACCAATAAAGATGAAAAAAAATAAAAAAAGGCATTTAGGCCTAAAATAAATAAACTTCTAATTGGTTTAACTATGAACTGGTTTATAAATATAGGCAAACTTAATGAAATGTATTTCATGAATTAGATTATTAGATCTGGGTATATGTAACCATATAATAGGAAAACCTCCCTGCCAATTTCTTACATAATGGTAAGTCATTTGAAATTGACATCTGTTATATGTTTATTATATATGACACTGTCATAGTTTCCATATTAAAGTAAATTAAAAATTATTAACATCATAATTTCTTCTAAGTAAATATATTTTAAAACATCTAAATGTTACAAACAGAAAAGAATTTAAATAAAATATTGTATATACTAAATGTATGAAACAGGTTTATTATTAGTGTATTTTCAATAATATTTGAAAATATAAACGTGTATTCTCTGTATAAAAGAAAGAAATGGTAATTAATTTTAATCAACTATTGTCTGACGTCAGTGTTTCCCATTTCTAGCGCCAAAAATTATATTTGGTCCCAGCACATCTGGTGACTCCAGATGTTGTTTTTCTGCACCGAGTCCTAAATTTAAACTAAGCTGCCATCATGGCTCGAATTTCGTAGCTTTGTTCTTACATTGTTACATTGTTACATACGTTACATTCTTCAAAATTACAAAACACAGCATTAAATATACCAATCGACGAAGCTATAATATTGTAAATAAAAATAACGGTTGTTATTTACCTAACTCCCATATATAATTATACCATAAATAGTTTAAAGTATTAAATATAAATGTTTATTAAAACACGAAAAGTAAACTCAACAAAACAATAGTTTTTTTTAGAAGAAGCATTAGATTTGTTTACTTACTACAGAGTGGATATTGGATAATTTTTATCACTTTAAATAATTAAAAACACAAACTTGCTTAAAAAAAAATTACAAGTTATATATATAAATATCTACCTAAAAATAATAATTCTGTGTACATTGAAAAATATTTTATTAGTCTAATTTCCCTGGGTATTGATTCTTAATTAATCTCAGGATGCGTGGACTACTTCACCAATACTTAAAAATAGTATGGCTTTTCATTAGGTATATATTTCTAAAGTATAGGGGAAGAAACATATACTAAATTCGAGCCCCGCGGCGGGCGACATTGATGAGTTCGAGAGCATTTCATATATTTTTAGTATTTCCAGATCTCTACATGTCCATATATTGGGGCGCCAGTGGCTGCAGAAAACCAGACCACAAATTTATTCATCTATGGCACATGTAGAGACCTAAAGCTGTGCCGGCTAGCAATTATGTTGATGGGGAAATTAACCAATCAATCTTTTTGATTAGACAAATTTTTATTTTTACTAATAAAATCTTTCAATGTACAACATTTTTTATTTATTATATTAATTAATGAAATCACACACATATATATAATTTAAAAATGTATATATATTAAAAAAAAAAAACTAAATAAGGTTAAAAGGGAGGAGTTTCAAACTTTATACAAAAAGAAAATAAAAAAAAGGCCTATCGTGCCAAAGTCCCATTAACCCCGACCTACCTCTTCATCCCAGCCACCCATGTCCACCATTCAAAAAAATGGGCAGCCAAGGCCGCAGCTAGCGGCCTTCGCCCTCCGCAACTCCAAGTCTTCTTTTCTTCTCGGAAAAAAAAATCTAGTTTTTCTTAATAAAAAGAAATATAAAAATCCCAATGTCAATCAAAAATGTCAATCTTCCAGCATGTAAATATCAATCTCCCGCTTCCTTGTCCCAGTGTTGCTGACCTCACCCCCCCAAGCTATCATCGCCTTTCTCTCTATGAAAATAAAAAAAAATTAAAAAGGCATCTTAAAAAAAAAAATAAAAATAAATTAAATATAAAATTATTAAAGAAATATTCACAAAAAATAAAATAAAAATACAAAAATATTGAATAAAAAAAAAAACAATTAATATTGTAGGATCTGGGCATCTTGGGGTCAGCTTGGGAAAGGTTCAGGGCTCGTGGTGGAGTCAGGTCAAGCACCATAGGTCGGTGGCTTGACTACAGGGGAGGGGCGTCTGGGTCCATCTTGGACTGGCTTGTGGTCAAGTCGGCCACCATCGGACATGTGGCTCGACCAACAGGAAGGGGTGTCTGAGTCCATCTCAGGCTAGCTTGGTGTTGGTGGGGCCAGGTCATCCACCATAGGTCAGGTGTCTTGACCACCAGGAAGGGGTGTCTGAGTCCATCTCAGGCTAGCTTGGTGTTGGTGGGGCCAGGTCATCCACCATAGGTCAGGTGTCTTGACCACCAGGAAGGGGTGTCTGAGTCCATCTTGGACTATCCTGGTGTTGGTGGGGCCAGGTCATCCACCACAGGTCAGGTGACTTAATCACCAGGGAGGGGTGTCTGAGTCCATCTTGGACTATCCTGGTGTTGGTGGGGCCAGGTCATCCACCACAGGTCAGGTGACTTGATTACAGGAAGGGGATCTCGGTCTCTGGCTCAGTGCTGCCAGGGCTAAAGGTGGCTTCAGGCTCCATCACAACACCTCGCAATCACCAGAGGTTTGTGGCTTAGATGGACATATGTGGGATATGGTTAGGTTAGGTGGGGTTCTGGGTTACTTTGGCATATTATGGTCACGAGGTGTCCCAACATTTTAAATCCTAAATTGATCAGAATTCCAATAAATTACACCTATTAGCCACATTCAGGACACAACTCATCATCGTTAGAGTGCCATCATGGATTGTCATTACACCTTCAAGTAAATTGACTCTCCCAAAATTTGCTATGGGGACCTGTGCTAACCAAAGAACCAGTGTAATAACCATTGAATGTAGATTGGTGGGAAAAAAACACCAAGAAAAAAATTAGAAGAAAAAGAGATCGTGCAGTGCTGGCTCACCAAGGAGTAGACACCTGACTCCAATCCTGTTGGGGGAGGGGGGTCCCCGGGGACTTTCTCTATCCCCACCATTGGATCGCGCGAAGGATTTCAATCGCTATGAAAGCAGGTTCTTGATTGAAGGTTGGGAGCCATCCACTTCTGGTCTTGGCACAGTCCAATATGTTGGAAAGTAGTATTTAAGTACCTCTAGGAAGATTATTGGTGCTGTCTTTGGGTTTGAGTAGAGGTGGCCCCAAATAACCTCTCTGGAGATATCAGTGAATGGAGCTCCAAGGCTAAGGAGACTTCTTAGCACAGTGATAGTCAGGATAAATGCTTTGGCCGCCTTATAACCACTTTGATTTTTTGTGAATGGCTTTGTTTAGACCTTTGAAAAAGCTCTTGGTATTAAAAAGTTGTCTTGGGAGGAACGATGAAGAGACAACAATATTGCAGATCATAGAAAGTTATTTGTTCCACCAATGTTTTGATGGTCTCGGAGTCTTATTCCTGGATGCATTGCATGCTTCTTGGAGACAGGTGATGAGAAGAAGAACCACTTCGTCAATGTTGCTTGGGGTAAGCTATCTCTAGAGGCGATGTGGTGAAGGGTGTTCTCTAGGAAGGATGTAAACGATGTCTCCAAACATGAAGACTCACCCTATAAAACTGGTGGGTTCTGAAGGGAAGATGTCAGTAAAATTGGTAAGGATTAGGAGATGGTCTGAGAAGGCCATCTTCTAGAGGCATGCTCTAGGGGCATGTACAGAAAGGGAGCTTGATGCTAGGGTGAAGTCTATGGAAGAACGCATTCTTCCAAGTCACCTAGAAGCCTGAAAATTTGCACACTTGTTCAATCATGATTAAAATACAAGTGTTCAACAAAATTTAAGTCTTTTAATTGATTTGAAAGTAGAGAAATTAAAGTAAAAAGATGCAGAAATCTAAGTTTTAAAAAGTTCCAAGACTCAGAAGGAATCCTTGGCAGAAAAACGTCAGATCCATGTCAGTAGCAACAAGATTTGCAAGTTGTGAGTCACAGCTCTCATAGGGAAAGAGCTATGAACAATATATTTATTTTTATGAACATACTAGCCGAATGACCCGGGCAACGCCCGGGTTTTACCCGATTAAATGTTTTTATTTAAATACTATTCGTTACAATTATAAATTGGCGGCGTGGATGTCACTCTTGTGAAACGTCCCGCTCCAAACTTTGTGTCTGAGAAGCGATATTTTTATAGAAAGATGATCTGGCTTTTGTTTTCTGCTCGAATGAATGTTTTTCTGTTAGAATTTTGTTCCTGCGTACAAAATAATGAGCTGGTTTCACCCGTGGTCTCTGCTTTTTGGAATTTTTCCCGATATAATTTTGTATCTGATAATCTTACATGATACAGCAATATCGTCATCATCATTTTCTGACTAATAATATATAGTTTTAATAATTGATTTATATATTTTTTAAAATAGCCTATCGTCTTCCCCGTATTTTTTTTACCTATGTATGGAAATTTTGGTTTGAATTAGTGAACTACTGCGAATTTGTATACCGGACATAAAAACCAACAAACAAACAAACATTCATTTTTATATATATAGAAGATTATTAATTTCAATATTTATATTTTTTATACTCTGTATTATTCCCTTATTGATTCCCCTGTATTTTTATAAATTTTAGCTTGCGCTCTGGTGCCTTAAATAAATTGCTGTGTCATCCTGAAGTTTGTCTTTCCTAATTTTCTACGTGACAATATATTTTTAAAACTTTTAATAAAAACCTTTAATTTAGTGAAAACCCACTAAATTTAGCAAAACACAAAACTTGTTAATTATTTGCTTCAAGTTAATTCACTTTTGGTCATATTATTATAATTGTTCAAAAGTAGTTACTAAAAATATTTTCAACTTTTTAGTTCGTGTTATAATATAAAATCGTTTCCCTTAAAAACAAAAATATTTGATAAAAAGTAAATTTTACAATGATTTTATCATCAAAAATTTAATATAATTTTTTTTTTTGAAATGAAAAATAATGAATGCATCTCGCAACATAGTGTTTATATTGATGTTTTGAAATAGCAGCAGAAAGCAATTTTGTCGTTTGTTTTTAACTCATTTTATATGGGCCGATAAAATTTATAAATATGAATATTAGCCTTTCATCACCACCAAACAATAGTAGTGAACTTAAAGATACAACATCATTAGAAGTTTTTCTGATTTATTCTTTTATTCCTTTAACATCCTTTGTATTGTTCCTATTTCAAAATATTTATATTTTGCAACGCTTAAGAATCAGGTAGGCATCTTAAAAGTAAAATTAGGTACAATTAATAATAAAATATAAATTTTAATTTTATAATATGCAAATTAGTAAATGTGTAATTTTAATATTCCCTTTTATTGTTACCATTATTAATACAATGGAGCCTCACTATGGCAGCAATGCTTGAGACCAAGATTCTATGTTGTTATATAACCATATATATTAATAAGTTAAAACAAAGAATCTAGGGCTGCGTATCTTTGATTAAATAAAAGATATGCAGCCCTAGATGCTTTGTTTTAACTTATTTATGAATATAACAGGTTTTTTTCTATTGATAGCCATATATATGTTGCTGTTATAACCACAGTTAAAACAATTGGCACTTAATACTTGGGACCTTAGAATTATAATGGTATAATCATGTTGCTGGTATAAATGAGACTGTTATAATAAAATACCACTTTATTATAAATTTTAAATAGAATTTGGGTGTAAGAGCAATTTGGATTATAGATAAGAATTGCAAGATGACAAAACCAAACAATTATCTGGCTTATACTATGATCTCAGCCTTTTGGCTGAGAAGCGATATTTTATATGTAGAGATGACCTGGTTTTGTGTCTTCTCCTCGAGTGAATGTTTCATTGTTAGAATTTTGTTACTACCTACTAAAAAAATGAATAAAAATAAAATACTAAAAAACTTCACCCATGGTCTGCTTTATGAAATTTTCCTCGAAATAATAAGTTATTTGCAAATTGCGTGGCAAATTTGCCCTTTCGCTCGCAAGCAGCACCTCTAGCGGTGAAGATGGGAGGTAATATCAGCTGACCTAATGGACATGTAAAACGTGTTTTAACAGGACATAGAGAAAAATCTGGAAAAGATATTTTTCGGATTTTTAGTCAAGAAAAATAAATTGACAGGTTCTGGGAAAAAAGTTGTTTTTTATTCAGAAAATGATGATGACAATATTGCTGTATCATATTTAATACAGTTATCAGCGTCATGCACAATTCTGTCACGTTAAGTCACGTGTCAAGTTACGGTAAGTAAAAATTTAAAAATTAAAAAAAGATGCCAAAACCCGGGATCGAACCAGGGACCTTTAGATATTCAGTCTAACGCTCTCCTAACTGAGCTATTTCGGCCTATTTTAGTTATTTCTATAGAAGCTTCTATCTTTATAATTATGTATATTTTCAAAAAGTCAATTCACACCTCTTCGCTGGAGACCATGGGAATACTGACTAATTCATTATGCTAACATAATTATAAATACAAGTATCAGAGTCATCAACAATTCTGTCATCGTTTGCTTTTGTGAATGGAATAAATACCTAAATAGGGCCATTTCTTATAAGCATCGGTGGTTCAGTGGTAGAATGTTCACCTGCCACGCGGGCGGCCTGGGTTCGATTCCCGGCCGATGCATTTTTTTTTTCTTTTTTACAATTTTTAAAACTCATTTATATTATTATCCCTATATATATAAAAGTCAGCGTATGTATGTACAGTCGAACCTCTTTAATTCAACACCCCAAGGGATCAGAGCTTTCGGTTGAATTAAAGGAAGTGTTGAATTAAAGTTATTCAGATGATTAGGCAATCATCTAACTCGCTAAAATAATATTTTTTTAAAATAGCCTTGTAATATAAATTAATGATATTAATTGAAACCATTGTGTGTGTACTTTATTTTATTTTCATGATTAACTTTTAGTATCAGTGACAAAATGGCATTAATACATGTAATATAATCCAAAGTTATTACACTGCAATATTTGATGTATTATACTGTTGTAGAATCCTGTCGACTTAACCGTTCTGTGACAATATCGTTGCGGAATTTCTTGTTGTTTGATTTGAATGGAGAAGATTGGTTGAAACGCAGTCATTGAGTGGCAAGTGAAGCATACAGTTTAGGAATAATCAGGACACGTGATGGGGTTTGAAAATAAAAGGCAACTGGGTTGGAGGAAAGAAAGCTTGAGAAGAGCGGAGCGATTTTTGATTGTTAATTATCTGATCACATGGTGGTGATTGTACTTAGCTATGGGATGAGCAGAGGGAGAGAGGTCCAGAGCAGATGTCACCTTGTTGGAAGCCAAAACTCTACTGATCTGAACTCGGTGGGAGCCAAGTCGCTACTGACAATTCTTGTCTTTCGATTTAACACCACGAGTTGTCTTCCTTCCCATTGGTCGAAGGATGGAACGTGCCCGTTTTTCTATTGGTTGACCTATTTAGTTATTCCTTCCTAATTGGACCAGCGGCTTTCTTTGGTGAAAGATATGCCCGGCCTGATAGGAAGTATCGGGTGTTAGTTCGACTCTATTTACTTCCGCGTTATCAAAATACGTCCGGTCCTGTCCGGAAATATTGGGCGTCTCTATACTAATATAACTTCTGCGGATACCAGATACGTCCGGGCTTTGCGAGGAAGTATTGACTGTACAAGTTATTTATACTTGTGCCCGCTTTTAGCCTGCTTCCTATGTCTTGTTGCCACTTTCCTTCCTCCAGTTACCTTATTCTTTATTAAATCTTTGAAAATCATACATTGTACATGCATAGTGGGTCGGGGGGCATACAATTATATACAAATTATGACAGATGCGCCCCCTACATGTGAAGAATTCAAGAAGGGGTTAGCCTGAGAGAATTCTGTAAGGTGAAAAATAATTTTGTGGGAAAATTAGTTGTGGGTATTGAGAGTCTATATACAAGCATTGGCGGCGATATAAGAAGTAAAATAGAATGGTGTTGATGATATAGGTTGAGTATAATTAATAGAAATCAAAAATTTTTTAATTGTAAGAAATCAAAATGAATGCTATGGTACATAGTGGATTAAAAAGAAAAGAAAATGCGCCTAACTAATTTCGACTCGAAATTGGAAAAAATCGAGGGAGTTCTATTAGGGCTTTTTGAGAAATCAAAAATAATATAAAAATAAAAAGTTGGACGAAATCAAAGTAAAGGTTTGGTTGCATGGTGAGGAAAAAAAAAATGTTTTGTTGCATGGTGAAAAAAGAAAAGTGCTTGTTGCATGGTAAAAAGAAATGCCTAATTATATTTCTGCTCGAAATTGGGAATGGAAATCGAGGGATTTTTATTAGGTCTTTTGAGAAATCAAAAAATAAAAATAAAAATAAAAAGTTGGAAGAAATCAAAGTGAATGCTTGGTTGCATGTTGGGAAAAAAAAATGCTTTGATGCATGGTGAAAAAAAAAAAATGTTTTGTTGCATGGTGGAAAAAAGAAATAGAAAAAAAAAAGGATGTTTTTGTAAATCAAAATAAAATATAATATCCAATTTTAAAAGAAAACCAATGAGTTCTCGTTGATTTGAAATTATGATAATATAAACTAATTGGTAAAAAAAATGATAATTAATGATTAAAAGTGATAATAAGTTGAATAAATTGATAAATTGATTATATATTTAAATTTTAATTGAGAGAAAATAATGAAAATGATTAATATGAAAAATAAGGTGTATTAATTTGAACCCTTTTGTATATCTACATGCCCTGATCTAAATGTTTTAATTGCTCAATTATGCCCTATAAATTTTTTAATTGCTCAATTATGCCCTAGAAATTAGAAGTCTGTTGTGTAAGAAATGTGTGTGCGTGTACCTTGTTTGATTTTCGAATGACAGTCGATTTGATTGACATTGTAAAAGTCGATGCGCAGGCTTGAATTGGAATCCAAAATCGGTGGCATAGAGAGGTTCCCAGTTGACCTCAATTTAGCTGCTGGTCGAGGGGTGGTAATTAGAAACCGGCCATGGAACGTGGGGGCAGCAAGACTCCCTCTCTATTTGCACGTAATTGAATCCGACAGTGGGGGGAACTACGTTTCCTGTCCGCCTAATTGGTTTTGTGTGCGGCATATTTTGTGTACGAATTGTTTTGTTTGTAGGTTGGGTCGGTGTTTTACGTAGTGTTGGTCGGATTCATCGATTCTTGTAGATAATCGGCAGGTGGGACAGGTTTTTACCTGTTTTTGTATTGTCGTGTGTTATGTTCTGCCAATACATTGTGAAGAGATGAGTTGGTGTAAGTTCGACGTTATTTGTATTTTGAAAAGCCGGATGTTGTATCCATTTATTAAATCGAATGGTCGTTGTGACTAGTAAAAAATGCTATTCAGTGATATTAGAGTGGAATTGAGTGAAAATGAGGCTTACGACGTGAACACGTGTTGAGTGGAGACGTGTCACAGGCGTGGTGAAAGGCGTCTGTGGCCTGAAATGAAGAGTTTTGTGGGGTGACCTGTGACACGAATCGAAAAAAAAAAAAAAAATTGTGAATGAAAAGGTGTCACGCGAAGTCCTTGTTTGTACAAAATCTAACCTGTTCTCACTATGAACAACAAATTTATTAAAGTCATATATCGAAATTTCTATTGTTAGTGTATATGGCACCTTTTAAGATGAACATTTTTTTAGTGTTTTGGGTAGACGAGATGATTGTTACTAACGACGGTGCATGCGTTTGTTGGTTGTTGTCGTCTTTTGGCGCGAGTGTCGCGCTTGTTGGGCGGGTTGTGCGTGTTTGTTAGCGTGACGACGTATGGTCATGTATGGATTTTGTGTGGTAAGTGTGTGAGCTGTACTGACACGTTTTTTTGGGCATGGTGATGGTTGAAGTCGTTGTGGCTTGTATTTGAGGGCATATAGTACTGGTAATTGGGTTGAGTGATAAACATGGTGGTGGGGTCAATGAATGCAGGCAAGGGTTGTCCTGTGTGACAAATTTGGTTGCAGTGCGAGTCCTTTCGGACAGGTTTGGCCTAGCCCGTGCGTGCATTCATTGAGTACAAGGTTAGATACATGATTAAAGGGGTAGGTAGGTTAGATAGAAGTCCAATGTCAATTTCTTGACGCCATAGGGTGGGTGCCTACCTCAGTTCAACAGGTCTCCTCTGGGACGTCTTGGTTTGGGGTGGTTGGCTTGGCTCGGGACTGCTCGCACCGTACGCGAAATTGAAGTGAAGTCCGGTACTGGAATATCGTTTTGGGATCGTTTGTGCTGTCCCGGATCGCGCGGATTGGTTTCGGGGACGGTGTACGGCATGGCGGTGGATGACTCCTCGGTGGTCGGTGTCCGGCCTTGGTGACACTCGCCTGGGGTTGGCGGGGGTTGTGTCCGTCGTCCTCCCCGGGGAATGGCGCTCCGGAATTCCGTCTCACCTTGCGGGGCGTTGACTCGTCGGAGGGCCACGGTCATCTGCCATATGATGGCCGCTAGAAGGCGCCTGGTCGCCTCTCTTCTTGCCCGCTTCTTTCCGCTGGTTTTGTCATTGCCGTTTGATTTGCTGGTGTCTGGGCTAATTTCCATTTTGATCCTGATTAAGCTCCATAATATCTTTATCCTGTCGACTTATTGTAATATAATCCAAAGTTATTACACTGCAATATTTGATGTATTACACTGTTGTAGAATCCTGTCGACTCTATGTAATATAATCCAAAGTTATTACACTGCAATATTTGATGTATTATACTGTTGTAGAATCCTGTCGACTTAACCGTTCTGTGACAATATCGTTGCGGAATTTCTTGTTGTTTGATTTGAATGGAGAAGATTGGTTGAAACGCAGTCGTTGAGTGGCAAGTGAAGCATACAGTTTAGGAATAATCAGGACACGTGATGGGGTTTGAAAATAAAAGGCAACTGGGTTGGAGGAAAGAAAGCTTGAGAAGAGAGGAGCGATTTTTGATTGTTAATTATCTGATCACATGGTGGTGATTGTACTTAGCTATGGGATGAGCAGAGGGAGAGAGGTCCAGAGCAGATGTCACCTTGTTGGAAGCCAAAACTCTACTGATCTGAACTCGGTGGGAGCCAAGTCGCTACTGACAATTCTTGTCTTTCGATTTAACACCACGAGTTGTCTTCCTTCCCATTGGTCGAAGGATGGAACGTGCCCGTTTTTCTATTGGTTGACCTATTTAGTTATTCCTTCCTAATTGGACCGGCGGCTTTCTTTGGTGAAAGATATGCCCGGCCTGATAGGAAGTATCGGGTGTTAGTTCGACTCTATTTACTTCCGCGTTATCAAAATACGTCCGGTCCTGTCCGGAAATATTGGGCGTCTCTATACTAATATAACTTCTGCGGATACCAGATACGTCCGGGCTTTGCGAGGAAGTATTGACTGTACAAGTTATTTATACTTGTGCCCGCTTTTAGCCTGCTTCCTATGTCTTGTTGCCACTTTCCTTCCTCCAGTTACCTTATTCTTTATTAAATCTTTGAAAATCATACATTGTACATGCATAGTGGGTCGGGGGGCATACAATTATATACAAATTATGACATACATATTTTAGAAACATAAATACAGTATAACCTCGTTAATTCGACACACCCCAATTCGACACTCAGCGATAATTCGACCATGTTCCGATGTCCCGACCTCCGGCCTATCAAATAACAAACCGTAATTCGACAGTATCGATAATACGACAGTTCCGATAGTTCGACCATTTTAAAATTCGAATTTCGACAGTTGAATGTTATTTTACATGCAACTTTACCGCTAAACGGTATTACGGCGGCGACGATCGGCATCGGCGGGCGGCAACGATCGGCAACAGCGGGCGTCGATACGATCGCGCCTGCGCACTTTTGGTTTCTGGTTAGTTTAAGTTTCACTTTGCAGTGCCGTTGCGCAATTTCGCGGATGTTATTGTTGTTTTTTTTTTTACGCGGGAATTTCGGCATCATGCGCTAACTAATAATAATTTTTATTTTTTTATTTTTAACATTGAAATATTTTAGCTATTTTTAAATTTATAAATAATTTCTTTTTAAATAAATAAATCTTTATAAAATGATCCAACAATGATTATGATAACATTTTATTTCAATATTCCATTTCTGTGTTATTATAAAAGATTTAAACACAAAATCAATAACACCTGCAGCAGCAGTGGATGCCTTTAATACATTAAAATTTATTTATTAAAAGACATTTCAGAGGAAGAAAGGCATGCATGTTTTTTCAAAATGCCATCTGGAATACATCCTGAATAGGATTTCAGTGCAAAAACAGATATCTATAAAGGAATTTTTTAAAAGATCTTCATGATTATTTTAAAATAATATTTTAAAATTTTCTTTTTATTTACCATATTTATTTCCTTTCAACTGCTATATTTTTCAATTAGAATAAAATATTATTTAATATATTATATTTAATATTTTAATGTCTGTAGAGTTAATATTTGATTATATTACTGAAAAGAAACACATTGCCAATAAATTTATTTGTTACAATTATTTATGTTTCTAAAATATATATTAATGCCATTTTGTCACTGATACTAAAAGTTAATCATGAAAATAATATAAAAACACACAATGGTTTCAATTAATATCATTAATTTATATTACAAAGCTATTAAAAAATATATATTTTAGCGAGTTAGATGATTACCTAATCATATAACCATATAACCTTAATTCAACACTTCCTTTAATTCAACCGAAAGCTCTGATCCCTTGGGGTGTTGAATTAAAGAGGTTCGACTGTAATTGTAACAAATAAATTTACTGGTAATGTGTTTCTTTTCAGTAATAAATTCAAATATTAACTCTACAGACATTAAAATATTAAATATAATATATTAAATAATATTTTATTCTAATTGAAAATATAGCAGTTGAAAGGGAATAAATATGGAAAATAAAAAGAAAATTTAAAAATAATCATGAATAGAGAGATCTTTTAAAAAATTCCTTTATAGATGTCTGTTTTTGCACAGAAATCCTATTCAGGATGTATTCCAGACGGTCCATTTTAAAAAAAACATGCATGTCTTTCTTACTCTGGAATGTGTTTTAAATAACTATTGTATTAAAGATATCCACTGCTGCTGCAGGTGTTATTGATTTTGTGTTTAAATCTTTTATAATAACACAGAAATGGAATATTGAAATAAAATGTTATCATAATCATTGTGGCTACATTTTATAAAGATTTATTTATTTAAAAGGAAATTATTTGTAAATTTTAAAATAACTAAAATATTTTAATGCTGAAATTTAAATATAAAAAATATTATTGTTAATTAGCGCACAAAGCCTTAATCCCAGCGTAAAAAAAAAAAAAAAAAAAAAACAATAACACTTGCGACATTGCGCAACGGCACTGCAAAGTGAAACTTAAACTAACCAGGAAGCAAAAGTGTGTGCGCGCGATCCAATCAGCGCCCGCCGATCGCCGCCGTAATAACTTTTTAGCGGAAAGTTGTAAGTAAAAAACATTCAACTGTCGAAATTCGAATTTTAAAATGGTCGAACTATCGGAAGTGTCGTATTATCGATATGTCGAATTACGGTTTGTTATTTGATAGGCCGGAGGTCGGGACATCGGAACATGGTCGAATTATCGCCGAGTGTCGAATTGGGGTGTGTCGAATTAACGAGGTTATACTGTATGTATGTTTGTCAACTATACACGTCCACAATACGTAACTAATCTGACTCATATTTTAACAGTATATAAAGTAGAATCTGGAAAAACTCAGTGAAAATTTCAGGTCTCTATCCCGAATATCCGTCGTGTTATTTGCAAATTTGCTCTTTCGCTCGTGCCTCTAGCGGTGAAAATGGGGGGTAATACCAGCTGACCTAATGTACATGTAAAGTTTGGAGTGGGACGTTTCACAAGAGTGACATCCACGGCTCCAATTTATAATTGTAACGAATAGTATTTGAATAAAAACATTTAATCGGGTCAGATTCATTCGGCCGGGTCATTCGGCTAGTAGATTATAAACACAAGGTAATAAGACCAAATCCAAATAATAAATACTGTGTGACATTTCAATAACAGCATTGTTACTATTTTCACACTGTTACCATCTTCATCTTATCTGGTATCTTGTTTACACACTTGATAACTGTAACTATTTAAAACATGCTGTGGTATTTTTTTCTAATTCAGCCCTTTTGTCTGAAGATGATAACAGCGTTGTTACTGAAACGTCACACACTATTTATTTGGATTTGGTCTTATTACCTTGTGTTTATATAATACTAGCCGAATGACCTGGGCAACGCCCAGGTTTTACCCGATTAAATGTGTTTAGTCAAATACTATTCGTTACAATTATAAATTGGCGCTGTGGATGTCACTCTTGTGAAACGTCCCGCTCCAAACTTTGTGTCAGAGAAGCGATATTTTTATAAAGAGATGATCTGGCTTTGTGTCTTCTGCTCTAATGAATGTTTTTCTGTTCAAATTTTGTTCCTGCACACTAAAAATGAACTGGCTTCACCCGTGGTCTCAGCTTTTTTGGAATTTTTCCCGATATAATTTTGTATCTGATAATCAAACATGATACAGCAATATTGTCATCATCATTTTCTGACTAAAAAAACGACTATTTGCCCAGAACCTGTCAATTTTATTTTTTTATTGGCTAAAAATCCGATAAATATCTTTTCCAGATTTTTCTCTATGTCCTGTCAAAACACGTTTTACATATACATTAGGTCAGCTTATATAACCTCCCATCTTCACCGCTAGAGGCGCTGCTTGCGAGCGAAAAGGCAAATTTGCAACGCAATTTGCAAATAACTCGAAGAATATTCGGGATAGAGACCTGAAATTTTCACTATAATTTTTTCCAGATTCTACTCTATATACTGTTAAAATTTCAGTCAGATTAGTTACGTATTGTGGACGTGTATAGCCGACATAGATACCCACATACATACACACACTGACTTTTATTTACAGTCGAACCTCTTTAATTCAACACCCCAAGGGATCGGAGCTTTTGGTTGAATTAAAGGAAGTGTTGAATTAAGGTTAGATGATTAGCTAATCATCTAACTCACTAAAATAATGTTTTTTTAAAAATTGCTTTGTAATATAAATTAATGATATTAATTGAAACCATTGAATGTGTACTTTTTTGTATTTATTTTTTTATTCGATGATTAACTTTTAGTATCAGGGACAAAATGGCAATAATACATATTTTTGAGACATAAATAATTACGAATAAAATTTATTCTAATTGAAGAATATAGCAGTTGAAAGGAAATAAATATGGAAAATAAAAAGAAAATTTAAAAATAATATTTAAAAATAATCATGAATATCTTTTTAAAAATTCCTTTATAGATGTCTGCTTTTTCACTGAAATCCTATTCAAAATGTATTCCAGATGGTCTATTTAAAAAAAAACATGCATATCTTTCTTCCCCTGGAATGTGTTATAAATAACAACGAGCTTTTTTTTGTATTAAAGGCATCCACTGCTGCTGCAGGTATTATTGATTTTGTGTTTAAATCTTTTATAATAACATGGAAATGGAATATTGAAATAAAATGTTATCATAATCATTGTGGCTACATTTTATGAAGATTTATTTATTTAAAAACAAATTATTTGTAAATTTTAAAATAACTAAAATATTTCAATGCTGAAAATTAAAAAGAAAATAATATTATTAATTAGCGCACGAAGCCTAAATTCCGCGTTAAAAAAAAAAACAATAACACTCGCGACATTGCACAACGGCACTGCAAAATGAAACTTAAACTAACAGAAACCAAAAGTGCGCAGGCGCGATCCTATCGGCGCCCGCCAATGCCGATCGTCGCCGCCGTAATACCGTTTAGCGGTAAAGTTGTATATAAAAAAACATTCAACTGTCGAAATTCGAATTTTTAAATGGTCGAACTATTGGAACTGTCATATTATCGATACTGTCGAATTACGGTTTGTTATTTGATAGGCCGGAGGTCGGGACATCAGAATATGGTCGAATTAAGGTAGTGTGTCGAATTAACGAGGTTATACTCTATATAGGGATTTACAAATAAAATGCTGACGTGGCATCATATGATTGATGATCTTCTTTCTTATCTCCACTCAATCACACTAAGGTATCAAGCTTGTAAAGCTTGAGACTTTTGAAGGTGTCTTCCGGGGAAGAGTAGAGCTCATCAATGGATGAGTCAATACAATCAATAATATGTCTTGGGGTTGCAGGCTGAGAATTGCACTTAGTACATAGTGGGAAAACCCTGCAACCATTCTGGAAAGTCATTGTCCGTAGATGATTGATGATGATTTCACAGAGTAGACCATCACATTCTGTGACATTATTATAGAATTAGGGATATATTTTTTTAAGAGAACAAAGGAGGTTTAATAATAGGTTTCAAAGGTTGAATTAAGAATATGAAAGAGAGAGAGATTAGAAGAATTAGGAGCCTGTAGGAGAGTGTAGTCCCAAAGAAAGATTAGTTTGATAATCTAATACAATGGTCTGTGTATGATGAGGTATAATTTAGACCATTGTTTAGAAACCAATGGTAACAAGACTAAATTTAAACCAAATAAATGTTACATGATGTGATAAGGCACAATTTGGATTATAGATTATAAGCACAATGTAATAAGACTAAATCTAAATAAATAAATAGTGTGTAATGTTTTGTAAACAGCGTTGTTACCATCTTCAGACAAAAGTACTGAATGAACTGAATGAAAAAGTACATTCAGTACTTTTGTCTGAAGATGGTAACAACGCTGATACTGAAATGTCACACATTATTTATTTATTTGGATTTGGTCTTATTACCTTGTGTTTTACGTGATGTATTTGGTAACAGTGTTATCATCTTCATAAAAAAATGTCAATCATACTGTTACTGAAATGTCATGTACAATTTATTGAGATTTGTTCTTGATAAGGCACGATTATAGATTATAGACACAAGGTAATAAGACCAAATCCAAATAAATAAATAAGGTGTTACATTTCGGTAACAGCGTTGTTACCATCTTCAAACAAAAGTACTGAATCATTTTGTACTTTTGTCTGAAGATGGTAACAATGCTGTTACCGAAATGTCACACACTATTTATTTGAATTTGGTCTTATTACCTTGTGAGATTTGTTCTTGTTACCTTAGGTATAGAATGGTATGTAAATAGAAGTGTTGATAAGAGAATTGCATTGAAATGGTGTCCTACAATATTGTAGAGTGTAATTCACAATGGTGTTCCAGATGGAGACTGGGGTTAGAGCTTGTAGTGTTCTCCGTGGTGCCCATCTTGGTGCTGACAGTGGCCAACACTCCAGCCAGACTACGGCTCCTATGGGGTCTACTAGTGGCTGATGGAGCTGTGCTACTGGCCACACTGCTGCTGCCCTCCCATGACAAGTCCCGTGGTGCTCAACTCTCATGGTGGGTTTCTCATTATTACTGCTGTAGCATCTCTTTGTAATATCTCTACACAGATAAATATATTTTTTTAATTAAAAAGGCATATATTGGATCAAGCTACATTGAAAACTTTCTTCTTCCTTAAGTTTGGTCCATGATGTCTAAGATTCTATTGTACTGTACAAGACTCTCTTGTATACTTAGAAGAAGGAGAAAAGTGGAAAGGGGAGAAATTTCTTTTATTTGGAGACTGTATCACAGTGATAGTCTTCTTCTTCTTTCTTATCTACACTCAATCATATTAGGGTATCAAGTTGTGACCCTTAATGGTGTCTGTTTGACAACCATCATGACTGGGTGAAGTAGAATGTGTCTGCCTTTGTCATTAAGACTGGGAGCACTACTCAGTGGCAGGCCGACTTAGCTCCAAAAGAAATGGCCGCCTCTGACATGAGGAACAGACGGCATGTGCAGCTGCTCCTAACATGGAGTACAAACGCTGCTTATCCTGTATCACTGAATCAGGAGCCTTTACAGGGTACTATCAGCCGGGCCAGCTGAGCCCAGGTTTTTTAGCGAGCTTGTTACTGCTCCCCCTCCTCCTTTTTCATCCGAGCTTGGGACCGGCAAAGGCGGAGTTTGATAGTCTTCTATTAACAGAAACTTCTCCCCTTTGTATCTTTTATACACTCATGGACAAAACTTAAGGAAGTTGTACCTTTTAGCATGTATATAGGAATTCAGACAATAACTCTGAAAGTTATTTGATACACACTGACCTTTATTAATGATACACGAGATAACCAAGTATGAACAAAATTGTCTCGGACTCCTTAAAAAAAAGAAAATAGATGACCGGCAATATCGAAGAATTTCCTCTTCCTCAAATTTGGTCCATTTGGTCCATCCCAGTCTTAATGACAAACACATTCTACTTCACCCAGTCATGATGCTTGTCAAACAGACACCATCAAGGGTCACAACTTGATACCCTAATATGATTGAGTGGAGATAAGAAAGAAGAAGAAGTTTGGTTCATGAGTGTATGTCTAAAATATCTATTGTACTGTACAAGACTCTTGTATGCTTAGTAGATAGACACCCTCTGCATCCATGTCTGTTTATGACACTTTTCTCTCCAATCACTTTAGGATCAAAAATGACCTCTTTATTAATGTTCTTTTATTATTAAGACCTCAAATTTCTGTCATCGTGAAGACTTTACTAAAAGATGATCAGGCACAATTTGTATTATAGATTATAAACACAAGGTAAAAAGACCAAATTCAAATAAATAAATAGTGTGTGACATTTCGGTAACAATGCTTTTATTTATTTGGATTTGGTCTTATTACCTTGTGTTGACTTTACTAAAAGTTAAGAAAAAGGCATCTTCTCTGATTGTGCAACTAACCTTAATTTATCCCCCTGATCCCAGTACAATTTCACTTTTGTACTGTTTTTTTAAAGAAAAGTGTTTTAATGTAACCATGCTGTGCAGGTCCCAGCTCCTCGACCTCAAAGTCAGCCGTACTAAACAGCCTCTTCTTTTCTTCTCAGAGTTCCGTGCCGGCTTTGTCATCTTTGTGGCTGCGTCCATCCTGGCTGTAGACTTCCAGTACTTCCCTCACAGGTTCACCAAGACAGAGACCTACGGCCTGGGTTTAATGGACACGGGTGTTGGCATGTTTGCTGTTATCAACGGGATCACAGCCGGTCATGGCCAACGCAGGTCTGTGTTCCGTTCAGCCCTGCCCCTTCTAGTGCTGGGAGTGGGCCGTACCCTGGCCGTACAGGCTGTAGGATACCATTACAATCCCTCCGAGTATGGACTTCACTGGAACTTCTTCCTTACACTCGCTTTCTCAAAGGTAAGTGGGGTCCCTCCATCTAACTTACAATCACTTACTATAACTTCTCAGGGCTTGTAAAAAAATGGCATCATATTTTTTTCTTAAAAAAAGAAGAATTAATTCAATTTTATAATACAGTAAAACACATGTGGTGCACTTTATAGTAAAAGCAGTTGCCTACTTCTACCCACTATGATTATCATGGCCTGTACCATGTATATTAGGGATAAACTTCTCTTCTTCTTCTTTCTTATCTCCACACTGGGTGAAGTAGAATGCGTCTGCCTTTGTCATTAAGACTGGGAGAACTACTCAGGCCGACTTAGCTCCAAAATAAATGGCCGCCTCTGACATGAGGAACAGACGCCATGTGCAGCCGCTCCTAACATGGAGTAGAAACGCTGCTCATCCTGTATCCCTGGATTAGGAGCCCTTACAGGGTACTATCAGCCGGGCCAGCTGAGCCCAAGTGTTTTAGTGAGGTTGTTACTGCTCCCCCTCCTCCTTTTTCATCCGGGCTTGGGACCGGCAAAGGCGGAGTTGGGGATAAGCAATACAGTAGAACCTCTCTGTAAAAGACACCTCTTTGCTCGGGAGCTTCCCTGCTCACACTCTTTGATATAATTTCAACCGTTGAAGAGCGAAAGCTCGCAGTGTTTTGTAATAAAGAAACTTATTGTGAAAGAGGTTTTTCGATCAATTTATAAAAAATATTAAATATAATGCCTATTTTTTTTAATCTTACTCCTGTAGAAGGGCTCCAAGGTTTAAAAGTTCAACTCAATTAAATTACATTTTTTTGCTATATATATAGAAAATATTACTTGGATGATTTTTTTTTTCTCTCAAGTCTTGTAATGTTTAATTTTTAGAATTATAATCCTCTGTATCAATTAGATCAATCAAATACAAATTTCCGAGGATAAGTTTTTTCATTTGCACTATTAACGAGTTTACAAGTTTTCGGGTTTTAAGCGACCCTTATACAGGTAAAAATTTTATGAATATGACTCTTCATAAAATTTTTACCTGTATAAGGGTCGTTTAAAACCCGAAAGCTTGTAAACTCGTTAATAGTGCAAATAAAGAAACGTATCCTCGGAGAATTATATTTGATTAATTTAATGTTTAATTGGATTTTTTTTTTTTAATCAATGATATGTTTTGGTTATGAAATAGCTCCTTGTGCTTCCACAGGCTATGGTCTCTTTTAGTCTCTTTATTTCTGAGATAAAGTCTCTCATAGGAAACTCTAATGTATCTAATAATGGTGTAAACACCTTTTTTTTCTCTTGTGCACAAGAATAAAAGTTAACATCCTACATTTCTACTTGGAGAATCTGTATAAGTCTAAAAGGTTTTAATAAAGCTTTGTTGTTGTTGTATAAAAGTTAACAATAAAGGGTGGAAATGTAAAAGAAAATAAATGTATGAAAAATGATAATAATATAGAACACCCTCAGTCCCCGTATACAAAAATCCCTCTACACCTGTCTATAACAAATACAGTAGAACCTCCATGAGAGGACACCTCTCTACAAAGAACAGTTTTCATTTGCAAAATTACCATTTTTACCTTTTAGCAACTCTCCGGTAAGAAGACACCTCTTTACAAAGAACAGTTTTAATTTGCAAAATTACCATTTTTACCTTTTAGCAACTCTCCGGTAAGAGGACACCTCTCCCTAAAGGACACTTTGACTCTGCAATTAGGTGTTGTCCTTTAGAGGGAAGTTCTACTGTATGCATTTTCAAAATAAAGAATGCTATCATCCTAAGATAGGTTTATCCCACATATCTCTCTGAGATAGGAGATAAATCCCGGTTTTGGATCTCAGGGTGCAATTAAGGAAAGTCTTTTTTTTTTTTGCTTATCCCCAGTACATGTGGTACAGGCCATGATAATCATGGTAGGTAGAAGAAGGCGACTGCTTTTACTGTAAGTGCATCACATTTTTACACATGTAAAAAGCAGTTCGACTTTGCACTTACAAATGTGCCAGAGCCCCATAAAGCAAGTCTTACTAACAGGAAGTTTTTTTTCTAAAGAAGAAGAAGACCAATGTATGAGGAAGGAAGCATCATGTAGTACAGCCAATACAGAAGTTAGCCATCCTGAAATGTCACCCTGTTCTGAGAAATTCTCTTCATCTCTTCTAAATACAAGGTAAATAAGACCAAATCTCCAAATAAATAAATAGTGTGTAATAATGTTGTTACTGAAGTGTCACACACTATTTATTTGGATTTTGTCATATTACCTTGTGTTTCTAATCTATAAACCAAATTGTACCTAATCATTCAGACCATTCTTTTAGATTATTGAACCAATCCTTCCTTGATCTATACCTCTTATCCGCCATTCTTCAAGATGAATCCCTACAGAATGGTCAATAGATGATCTCCAGTTTATTCTGAAAATGGCCATCTCATGGAACTTTATTCCAATCTCAAGTAACACAACTTTCTATGATGTGAATTATAGGGGATGTGTGATACTCTAAGGCCTCCTAAGAACTAACCTAAGAACTCAAAAACAGGTTAGGAAGTTGTCTATTAGATGAGTTGTCAATAAATAACCTCCATCTTGATTTTAAATCAAGTTTTTCCCTTTACTATAAGAGAAGTGTGAGTTCTGTGTTTAAAGAGAACAGAATAAAAACTTTTATTGAGGGTATCTAAAACGTACAAGATATTACAGAAGAGCCTTCACTAGAGCATGCTTGCCAATGCTAGATTGGATTAGTTAAATATTCAAGCAGTCTAGGCTATGGGGTGCAGGGTTCCTTGCCATAGGTTCCACTTTTGAAGAAACGGCCAGGGCGGGGTCCTCCATTTTTGGTGCCTGGGGACTGCTGCTTCACTCCTTTGCTCCTTCCGGTCTCTGGTCCTTCTCCTGTCCTGGGTCCTGTGGTATTTACATAGGTGGTCCTCTGGGGCAGGCGAGTCTTGACTTCAGTTCTGGTAGGGTGGCATTCCTTCTAGACCTGGTTGGTCCTCTAACACTCCCTACACTTTGATCTTAGCCAAAAGGCCAAGTTCTGTTTAAAGAGAGATTCATCTGTTTTTTTTTTTTTTTTTTTTTTCAAATCGTAGTGAGAAAGGACTTTCCAGATATTTATTGTTCCAATTTTCATATTCCAAATCTTGGTACCAAATGATCTTGTTATAGCTAGGTTTGACTGTAATATGGATGAACTGGTTGTGCAAAATTGTGTCAGAATTCACACTATGTGCATCCTATCAACCATCTTTGAAAACAATCAGATTCAGGTCGGTGACAAAGCCACAACCCCAAATTTGGTAAATTCAGGATAAATAAAGACCATGGTTTCAGGCTAATGGTTCTTATTAGTCCAGTGCAGGGTTTGATTTTATGAGGTCTACAAGGGATTCATGAAATCATTAGAGTTTTCCCAAAAGGTGTTTATTTGGCAAAGTGGCTAGGTCAATTATATATAATATTTCAGGGAGGAACTTGATCTGGTGTTATGGCTTTGACCCAAATCTGGTTGTTTTCTGAAGAGATGGCACATACTTTTGCATCAATTTTGACAGGAGAGGGAACCTTTCTTTTTCTATATCAAATTGTGTAATGGAAGGTTGTGTGGTGACAGATGGGGGCCAGCCTGGTGATGTCCCTCCGTCCCCACCAACCCCCCGCACTGCTGGGACTGGCCCTGGTCACTGTCTACCAGCTTCTACTCAGTCTGGGACTCCAGAGCTGGCTGCTGGCGGACCATCGAGGCTCCAGCTTCCTGGCCGCCAATAGAGAGGGCATCTTCTCTTTGACTGGCTTCCTGGCTCTCTTCCTGGCTGGGGTGGAACTGGGCCGTTGGCTCTTCCACACTCCCCGGTGAGTCACTGACTGACTACCCCCATCTCCACTCATGGATATGACTGGTACAGAGCAGAGGGGGAATAACCATCAAGTCCATCCTGCCAAGAGCATTCTTTGATTTCCAGACTTAAGTCTTGTCATCTAGGGACAATGACCTTCCAGATTGGTTGAAAGGTTTCCCCACTCTCTACCAAGTTTAACTCTCAACCTGCAATTCCAAACCACATCATCAACTGCATTAGCTCATCCATTGATGAGCTCTACTCATCCCCAGCAAACCTTATCAAAAAGCTTATGATCCACAGCCTTACTATGATTGAGTGGAGATAAGCTAAAGAAGGATATCTTCGCACATCATCTCTTGAGAGCACTCTTCTAGCTCCAGACTAGATAAACTTAGACAGTTTTCATTACCGGTGATTCCTAAATCAAATTCTCCATTATTGGGTAAATTTCTAGATTGGTGGATGGAAACTATGATAATGATTTCTTCAAAGGTTACTCTATACCCTTGTAAAATTTAATCTATATAGGTTTCACAAATAATTCAAGAGTTGGTTAAAAGTTTCAATAAACAGCAGATTGCGCCCAGCAACAAAGAATCATTGACAGTAAGATGTAATTGGCTAGAAAAGAATCAACCTACTTTGATCTAATTACATGTTACAGAGGTCAAATAATTTAATTGAAATGCCTCACTGGCCCTCATCCAAGTTCCCGGGCAGCTATTACTGTCTTCCTTTCTTTCATCAGAGCTTTTCCTACTCTTAATTAAGTTGTGAGGCCCTCATCCAAGTTTCTAGGCATTTATTACAGATATCCTTCCTTCATTCCTTATACCAGAGCTTTACCTACTCTAAGTTGTAACACCACTCCGATTATATGTTAAAAGTGAGATTGCACCGAGATATCTGGTTATTAAATAAGAGAAAAAGTATCTCCTAATTGTGCAACTAAAAAGTTCCTGATCCATCTGATCCCAGTATCATTTTATTTAAGTTTATGTGAAAAACCTTTTCACTCTGTAACTTTTTTAGATAACTCCCCCATACTGAAGTTTAGCTGAATGTCTTTGTGTCTTACCAAAATTGATAAAACAGAACTTCATCAATGTTTTGACATGTTTTAAACCTTTTTTTAATTATTATTATTTTATTTTTATATATTTTTTGCTCTTTTATCCCTAGTACACGTGATACAGGCCATGATAATCATGGTGGGTAGAAGTTGGCGACTGCTTTTACTGTAAGCGCACCACATGTCTACACATGTGAAAAGCAGTTCGACTTTGCACTTACAAATGTGCCAGAGCCCCGTTTGGTTACTGCACTCGTTGGTGGGGTCAGACTTTTGCAAGAATCGGGGGCCATTGGAGCATTTTTTTTTTTTTTAAACAGAAAAAGTGTCCAATGCGGGAATTGAACCCTAGTCGTAGTGGTCGAAAACTAAAAGGTTTAACCAGCCTTCCACCGACCCCCCTTAATTATTATTTTTAAGAAGAGTAGAGATAATTTATATATAATTTTACTCCCCTAAAAGTTTTTATGTCCATAGTTTTCTAAATATAACATACCTAAGTCTCTCATTGTCGTATATATATAAGCAGAATTGTTCAATACACTATTAGAACTCTAAAAAGCGGTCTGGTGGATTAAAAATGGCAAAATCACTGGGAGGGTTCACCACTGATGAGCCAAGCCTTCCCACTATGTTTCATTCCAGTAAGGATAATAGAAGTTTGTTTTTGTTTGTAAAAAGAAATATTTGTACTTTATAGTTCCACTTCTTATATAGAGATGTTTGTTCATGTTTTTAAATCTTTTCCCCATTAGGTAATGTAGCCTAAATGCAGCCAAAAACTCTGCCTTTGCCGGTTCCAAGCCCGGATGGAAAAGGAGGAGGGGGAGCAGTAACAAGCTCACTAAAAAACCTGGGTTCAGCTGGCCCAGCTGATAGTACCCTGTAAGGGCTCCTAATCCAGGTATACAGGATGAGCAGTGTTTGTACTCCATGTCAGGAGCGGCTGCACATGGCATCTGTTCCTCATGTCAGAGGCGGCCATTTCTTTTGGAGCTAAGTCGGTCTGCCACTGAGTAGTGCTCCCAGTCTTAATGACAAGGGCAGACGCATTTTACCTCACCCAGTAATGATGGTTGTCAAACAAACACCATCAAGGGTCACAACCTGATATCCTAATATGATTGAGTGAAGATAAGGAAGAAGAAGAAGGTAATGCAGCTGGGCAGAGAATTCTTACTCCTCTCAGACAATTCTCACCACATTGTAAATTCCTTGTCAAAATTGACATTGCTACCTATCTACATATTGTCTCTTAACTCCTTCATTACTTGATAAAACACAATTTGGATTATAGATACAAAAAATAAGACCTAATCCAAATAAATTAATAGTGTGTGATGTTTTGGTAACAGCATCAAACATCACACACTATTAATTTATTTGGATTTGGTCTTATTTTCTTGGTCCTTCATTACTTGTTTAAACCACTTAAATTATATATGCAACTTTGTTTTAACATCACCTGGGACCAAGATTTTTGGTTGTTAATAACCATGGGTTTAAAATAATTGGGACTTTGGAAGTATGATGTTATAACCGTATTGCTGTGGTATATAAAAAAAGATGGTTATAGCAAGTTTTGAAGTCAATTGACAAAATTGTTTCATCATGTGATTTATAAGATCTTTTTTTTTTTCTATTTCACAGATTCAGGTATGCCTTTTTTTTTAAACAATATACAATTAAACCTGTCTATAGCGCCCCCTCTAAATAGCACCTTCCTCTTTATAGCGCCCGATTTTAAACATTAAAATGTAAACATTTTACATTGAAAGTAACCTGTCTATAGCACCCTATTTTGGTGAGTCCCAAGAAGGGGCGCTATAGACAGGTTTAACTGTTATAACAAGGTTGCATTCTCCTGAAGATAGAGGTTGCCTGGCCGCCATCCATATTTCTGTGAAAGATAGACACTTCGGCCAGTTAGAGTTTTTATTTTCTCAACGTTTCGACAAAAATCTTTGATTCGAGAAAAATTCAACGCCTTGCCAAATGCTTTATTTTTATTTACTTCTCCTGACAAAGACAAAAAAAATTTGTCAAAACGTTGAGAAAATAAAAAACTCTAACTGGCCGAAGTTTCGTATTTTTCATAGAAAAAGGTTGCTTTCTATGTGAAACAAATATACATGCACAATGTTAAATATAATATTGTGCAATATTAAAGAAGTACTGTTTGTGGTGCAGCGAGACTGTCCGGGACTGGCTAAAGATGGCGGTACAGCTGGCGGTGTTGTCAGGCTTCCTCTGGGTTCTCACTAACATGCTCCACTACAACTCTGGACCAGCCATTTCCCGGAGACTGGCCAACTTCTCCTACTGCCTCTGGACAGTGAGTTGGCTAGCCTGGTACAGTAGAGAACTGCCTCATTAGGAGGACACTCTTGCTAGAGAATATACTCATTAGCCTCTCTGATGACACCTCTCCACTTAGACTCTGCACCTAGGTGTTGTCCCTTAATAGACAATAAATATAATTTTATAGACATCATGTCAATACATGCAAAAGTTTTAAAATTACAAAATATTTTCTCACAATGAGTTTCTTTTTATTACAAAGCCCTAGCTTTCAAACGATAATCGCTTAAAAGCTAGCGTTTTATAATAAAAAAAAAACTCATTGTGAGAAAATATTTTTTAATTTTAAAACTTTTTTCACAATTTTATCATGAAATTTACATGCAAAAGTACACAGTCTGCACTATAGTGATAATTATATATATAACTATGGCGCCTCTGCCACCGCTGCAGAGTTTGGTGGAGAATCGCTAGCGAGTCTCCAGCAGTTTTACTGTTGGGTTTTGGGTCACACCATTGTCTTCTTCTTCTTTCTTATCTCCACACAGGGTGAAGTAGAATGCGTCTACCTTTGTCATTAAGACTGGGAGCACTACTCAGTGGCAGGCCGACTTAGCTCCAAAATAAATGCCCGCCTCTGACATGAGGAACAGACGCCATGTGCAGCCGCTCCTAACATGGAGTACAAACGCTGCTCATCCTGTATCCCTGGATTAGGAGCCCTTACAGGGTACTATCAGCCGGGCCAGCTGAGCCCAGGTTTTTTAGTGAGCTTGTTACTGCTCCCCCTCCTCCTTTTTCATCCGGGCTTGGGACCGGCAAGAATCGCCAGCGAGTCTCCAGCAGTTTTACTGTTGGGTTTTGGGTCACACCATTGTATACTACTGTACCCCTACATGACAAAACTTGTAGTATCATCCAAAGCTTCACCATCTTGTTAATTGAAGGGATTTATAACAATATTTTTATTTATTTATTTATTCTTTTGTCTGATGACATGATGCTGTTGTCACCACTATTAAATTATTTGGATTAGGTCTTATTTTCTTGTATCTATACATTTCATTGTATGTTTACTAATAATAGAGCCTAAACCCATCTTTGCATTTTTCTTTCACAGCTGAAAAATTTCATTTATAAATTAAATCCCTCTCCATAGTTTTATCCAAGAATTGACTTTATAAGAACAATTCAATAGTTGTTACAGTCTGTATTGAATATGTATTATATAATCTTATCTAAAATAAGGTTTGAAAATATAAGGTAACAAGACCTCATCTAAATCAGAGATCAAAAAAATAAAAAAAATTAAACTAGATGAAGAAAATTTGAGGAATTCTAGCCTGATCTACTGTAAAATGTCCAAACCTATCTGTTGTGAGATAACTTTTGTAAAAGTAAAAAAAGGACGATCTAAACCAGTTTCCAATAATAGGAAACACATCCAAGATGTCCATATAGCTGGAGGTTTAAAAGACATAATCTAAATAAATAAATTGCGACATTTTGGTAAGAATTCTGGTCATTAGGTTTGGATGTGGTCCATTGTTGTTTCTTATTCCCTTAGGCAAAGAATACACAAATTCCACGAGTCCAGGATAAGTCTAAATTATAGGTAGATTTTCACCAAAGTGTGCTTGGAACATAGTGCCATGATCAATGAAAGTTTCACCTCTATACCCCATGAGATGTGGTATTGTTACCCCTATGTTTCTTAATCTATAAAATCCAAATTGTACCTTATATAAAATTACAAAGACTTTAAATGCTGTGACTGTCCACAGGTTCAGCTGAGCTGCCAGGGACTAGCTCTCCACTTAGCAGTGTTCCTGGCCAGGAGAGTCCTGGTACTGGCTGGGATGGCCCATGTTCCTGGAGGTCCCTTGTTACTAGGGGCCGTCAACTCCCACCTACTGGCTCACTTCCTGGTGGCCAACTTACTCACAGGGGCTCTCAACTTGACCATGGACCTGAGGACACTGAGCCTGACATGTACCTTGGTATTCTTTGTTTCCTACATGGCCTTGTTGAATGGAGGAGCCTTGATTCTCTCCCGGCTAGGGTTCTCCTCCAAACTACGGTGACATTCCACACATTGTCAGATCTTATTTCCAAAACTCTATGTCTTTCTGTATGTACAGTAGAACCTTCCTGTAAAGGACAACATCTAATTGAAGAGCCAAAGTGTCCTTTAGGGAGAGGTGTCCTCTTACCAGAGAGTTGCTAAATTGTAAAAATGGTAATTTTGCAAATGAAAACTCTCCTTTATAGAGAGATGTCCTCTAACACGAGTGTCCTCTCATGGAGGTTCTACTGTATATATTTTTTTATTTATATACAAATTATATATATATTTTCTTTTATATGGTTATTTCTTTTTTTTGTATATCTAAAGGCTTTTTAAAAAAAAAAGTTTATTTAATGTTTTGTTTTTCTCATATTCTATACAAGTTAAGATTCTATTTTTCTGTATTATCCAATATATTTAAAAACTAGATAGTCATAAAATTCTAGAAGGGTATCTGGAAATTAAAAGCTATAAAAAGAATTGTGCTCAGAACAAGGTAAAATGGCCAATTTCTGTGTTGTTTTAGAGTTAGATGAAACTAGATGATGGAAATTTTTGAGGAATTCTAGCCTGATCTACTGTAAAATGTCCAAACCTATTTGTTGTGAGATAACTTTTGTAAAAGCAAAAAAAGGACGATCTAATCCAGTTTCCAATGATATGAGACACATCCAAGGTCTCCATATAGCTGGAGGTTTATTGTAAAGTCTATACATTGCCTATTACAGTAGAACAACCTCTCTGTAAAGGATAATACAGTAAAACCCCTCTATAGCGAACCCCAATGGGACAACCTATGGTCCACTATAGCCATGGTTCATTATAGCCATAGTTCACTGTATTATAAAGTGAAATGGGGATTGATAAGACACAATTTGGATTATAGATTATAAACACAAGGTAATAAGACCAAATCCAAATAAATAAATAGTGTGTGACGTTTCGGTACTTTTCAGTACTTTTGTCTGAAGATGGTAACAACGCTGTTACCGAAACGTCACACACTATTTATTTATTTGGATTTGGTCTTATTACCTTGTGTTTAAAATGGGGATTATTTCAGGTTTGTTATAAGAGAAGGTTCATTATATCCCAGGTTCGTTTTAGCGGGGTTTTACTGTATTTAGTTGCAGAGCCAAAGGGAGAGGTATCTTCTTACCAGAGAGCAACTAAATAGTAAAAATTACAATTTTGGTGATGATAACTTTCCTTTTTGTAGAGAGCTTGTAGGGAGTTTTTATGATGAATTAAAAATGATAAGGTACAATTTGAATTATAGACTGAAAACATAGGTAATAAGACCAAATCTAAATAAATAGTGTGTGATGTTTCTGCAACAACGTTGTTATAATCATCAGACAAAAGTACTGAATGTGTATTGATGATGGTAATAACACTGTTACAGATACCTCACCCACTATTTATTTGGTCTTATTTCTTGTTATTTTTTTATCCCCTCATGTAAAGATTACATGAATTTCAATGGAATGCAGCTTTCATTGATCATGGTACCATGATCACACTGGTCTTATTCCCTCTTTGTTCCAATTAATTAAAATATTAAATCCTTATTTCAGGCTAAAACACAGCCTCTCATTCCATGACAGGATAGAGACTCCTCTGAATTTATCACCTAATTCTGCCTCCTCTTATTCTCATCAACACTTTTTTGGTGACATTTTTAATGCTAGGTGCTAAGTTAGCGATAGAATATCCCTGTACCTTGTTGACAAGGGAATTTCCATTTTAATTGCCGTCCTTAATAAAAATCCCTCCAAAATTTTACTTCTTTTTGATGTTTCCTATATTATTTTTTTTTTATATTCTCCAGAGGCCAGTTCCTTTCATTTAGTCATATTTTCATCATTTTATACTTTTAAAAATTTAGGTTTTGTTCAATAACTGAGGTTCATTCACATTATATATGTAAGTATTACGAGTAACAATATGTAAGTTAAAATGCTTAAAGTTAACTCATGTAACTTTTTTTTTTTTACTGTTTACTTTTTCTAAAAATACAGTAGAACATCCCTGTAAAGGACAACACCTAATTGCAGAGCTAAAGTGTCCTTTAGAGAGAGATGTCCTCGTTCTGGAGAGTTGCTAAATAGAAAAAATGATAATTTTACAAATGAAAACTGTCCTTTGTAAAGAGGTATCCTCTCATGGAGGTTCTACTGTATATATAAATGCCAATACCAAAAAATTACTCATTATTTCTAATGTTTGTTTGTTTTCCATATTAAAACAAAGTAACAAGACCAAAGAAGTAATTTCTAGATAGCATTGTTAACAAGACTTGTACTTAGTGGAGACAGGGGACAATGGAATGATTATTTTTATAAATTTGGTCTTATTACTTCGTTAAGTTAATCCAAAAAGTACATTTTCAATGTGTCTTTTCAGTATTATTTTGTAAAAATATCAAAGTTTTTGTTCCAATCAAAGAACCTAAGAGTATACTCTCCTATTTTATATTAGTAGTAAAATTGTAGTTCTGATGCTGTTAATATATAAATGCTTGCTTATTGTACAATTTTTCCCATTTATATGCTAGAGCATGTTTTTGCCAACCACTGTTAAAGCCTAATTTTATTCTAAATATTCTTTATCATCCTTCTCTTTAACCAAGCATCATTTTTAAAAGAGAAAAATCATCACAATTGCAGGTTTATATATATAGTTAAACCTGTCTATAGCACCCCCTCTTGGGACTCATCAAAATAGGGTGCTATAGAGAGGTCACTTTTAATGTGTAATGTTTACATTTCAATGTTTAAAATCGGGCGCTATAGAGAGGAAGGTGCCATTTAGATATGGCGCTATAGAGAGGTTTAACTGTATATATGATGATAAGTTGATGAACACATCATCAACCCTGTGTGATAAGAATTTATGAATCCATATTTTGGCGATGACCCATTGTTGTCATTTTCAAGATAAAAACTGCGAAGAAACTGCTCTCTACCATATCTATGACCCTCCCAACTTTAGAGAATTGAGACATTGATTGTTCCCAGATTTAACTCTCTTACCTCAACCACTTTGTTTATATACATTTTATTAACTCTGTCACTTGATACATGTAAATATTGAATCCTAAGTTTCAGTTTGTTTATTTGTAATGGCACAAATACTTCAATATCACACCTTGTTAGACAATAAATATTCTTCTTTCTTATCTCCACTCAATCATATTACGCTGTCAAGCTTTGACAACCATCATGATTGGGTGAAGTAGAATGTGTCTGCCTTTGTCATTAAGACTGTAAGCACTACTCAGTGGCAGGCCGACATAGCTCCAAAAGAAATGGCCGCCTTGACATGAGGAACAGACACCATAAAAGAGGTAAAAGGTTCTCTTTTTACCAACTTTAAGCACCTTTTTTATTTATTATCCAACAAGATGTGATATTGAAGTATTTCTGCCTATTACAAATAAACAAAATGAAACTTAGGATTCTATATTCGCAGATCTACATGTGTATCAAGTGACAGTTTATAAAACTTGCATAAACAAATACCACACACAAGGTTGATGTCTGTTATATTCATCAATTTCTTTTTAGGATTATTTTTAGGACTACAATTTTTTAAAAGAATGAAATTCAAGGCTTATTAGTTGTTTACTCATGCCATCAAATTTGATAGTAAAAAAAAAAAAAATTGCTAAATTTATCAATTGATAGCATTTATATTTGATAATATATTAGGGTTAGAAAAAAATGCTCATTCTTATTCTAAATGTATATTTTAAAAAAGAAATTCTACAGAAATAATCAGCTTTCAGACAAATCATTAACAAAAAAGGATCCTATAGTATTTCATTGCAATAATTGAAATTGGCATCTTGAAAAAATGTCATTAGATGTATGCTGTACCTGATATATTATTTGTAAAAGCAAAGGTTGTCTCTCCCTTCAAAATCTTCTTTCTTATCTCTACTCAATCATATTAGGGTATCAAGCTTGTAGAGCTTGAGACTTTTGATGGTGTCAGCTCATCAAAATTCATCAAATCTCCCATCAAAATAAACAAGACACCATCTTTTGCCCTTCACTATAGGCCCATTAGCCCATGTGGACGCTTCTTCTTTTACCAAAGCTGGCGTTATGGTTTTGACACTAACCTCAATCCGCTAGTTTGCATTGAAGGTCAATAGATAGCGTCTAGTTTTGACAGGAGAGGCAATCTTTGCAAATCAATTTCCTCCCAGCAAAATTTACATCTAATATATATTATGATCCTATTTAATTTAAACTTTTTTTTTTAAATATAATTTAAAATGTTTCTAAGAAATTTAAACCATTTTTGACGCGTATAATTATTTTTAAAATCAATTTTCTACTGCCATTACTGCAATGATGAAATAATGGGAAGGCATGACTCATCAGTGTGAGTGGTGATGAACCCTCCCAGCTTAAAAAGAATTATAGGCATCAAAAATGGTTTAAATTTCTTATAACGGATAACGTGCTAATGCATCATATGTTAAATGTTTCCCCTAACAAATGTAAATTCTGTAGATAAAAACTTACGTATATATATATAGAGTATAAGATTTGGTGGCCTTACTTCATTGTTGTTGCATACCTGCTTGTTACATACCTTCCTTCAACAAATGGATAAGGGGAAAAAAAAAAAAGTTTAGGGCTCTCTATTAATGTGTTATGGGTCTAAAAAATTGACAATTTAAAAAAAGGAAAAATAAATAAAAACAAAAGACAAGTTGTATTTTTTCTTTTTTTTTTTTTGTTAAATGGGTGTCATTCATCATGCGGGGTACAGAGTTCTCTCTTCAGACCACTTCTCCTTTGGAAGCCTCGTCAAAGTTTTCCACCAGTTCTGCAGCAGCAGCAGGGAAGTGAGTTAGTTGGACCCTACGTTGGGTAGATTGATGATAACTTACCTGGTACATCATCATCATCCTCCACAGCTCCTGTGTTGTTGGGCCCCACGCTGGCTGACTCCGTACTGTGCATGGAAGCCAGTCGTTTGAGGTGGCTCAGACTGTCTGCATTGAGGGGACCCAGGATGCCTGGTAGCAGGTCGCTGATCTCTATAGCCCACACACATCCAGATTCCAACACTGAATAGTCAAATCCTCTGCTATAAAAATATTGCCACATGGAAAATTAGGGAAGACCAACTTCGGGATGAGACAATTTATTTCAGGCAAGAACAAACTATGAGGGGTAAACAAAAGATAAGCCACGAGGTAAATTTACAGAGTAGCAAAATATAAACATAAAATTGACCACTCTGTTAATATAGATAATAAAATTAATAAATACTTTGTTACAATATAATTAAGAAACAAAACAGCTTTCGCAAGAATGAGTTTCTTTTTATTCATCTCTGCCCACACACATCTACCACCTCCTGTTGGGGGACATTTCAAACCTCAACACTGAATGGTCAAATCCTTTGCAATACATATAATTAAGAAAAAAAAATCTCATGGAATTTGTGTAATCTTTACACAAGGGGATAAGAAACAACAACAAGAAACAAAACAGGTTTCAGGAATGAATTTCTTACTCTATATTCTTCTCTGGAAATAATAAGGCCAAATATACAAATCAATTTATTTGGTCTTATTACCTTTTATTTATTCTAATCTACCTTATTATTCTTATCTAGCTTTCAGGTATCACAAACCCCCGAGTTTCTTAGTTTATATTCTCTGAATTTCGGTGATATCACAAACACAGGAGTATAAGATGTATATACTTTTGTAGAAGGGTTTGTGAGACCCCCGAAAGTTGAGAGAAGAATATAAACTCCTCTTTCTCTCTAGGAAGCCATTTTCTTAAACCTGTCTATTGCGCCCCCTCTAAATAGCACCTTCCTCTCTATAGCGCCCGATTTTAAACAAAATGTAAACATTTTACATTAAAAGCACCCCCCTCTTTATAGCACCCTATTTTGGTGAGTCCCAAGAAGGGGCGCTATAGACAGGTTTAACTGTATTTATAATAGGTATACTAACAACAATATCAAAAATAACGATGTGCCAGGCTCCATTTTTTTTTCTAGTTTCAAAGTTTTAGGTTCCATTTATTTGAACATGCTTTAACAACAAAATTTTAGCCTCAAATGATGGAGATAAATAAAATATTCGGGCAAATCTTTTTTTATAAATGAAAATTCCAAGTTGGGACAAGCTAAAAGGCTGAAATCAAGAAATATCAATAACAAAATGCATAGTTTACCTTTTTTGGGTTTGTAATTATCCAATTTATTTCAATTTCTTAACAAGGCAGGAAATAATTTGTTTTCTTAAACAAAATTCTGAGATAAACTTTAAGATTTGAACAATAGTGAAATGCTAGTAGTTCAAAACCACAAATATCTACTGAAACTATCCAAGCACAATGGTTGACAGCCATCTGTAAATATTTTATGGGACATTCTCAATATCTACACTTTGGCAATAAATTGTTCTCTCAAATAGGCCTTAATATAAAAATAACTTACAAGTCCAAATTGCTCCCATTCTACTGCACAAAGGTGCATCAAGAATAAATTTACTAGCAATATGCATAACCAAGATAAAATATTGCCTAATATAATGCTACAAATAACTATTCCCCTTAAATTGAAGAAGATTAGAAATGCTAAAAGAGTTGTAAATTAACCAATAAAGAAAGATGAGTCACTTATTTGGCAACTAGTGAGGTTTTAGGATAGAATCATTGAGGCTGTGTTAAGAGGGATAAAAGCAATGGCAAATACACAAGGCTAACAAACTACAGGTTGAGGTGGTGTTCTTCCACCCGATATATAAATAGATCGGCCCCAGAAAGGAACCTGGAGTGTCCAGAATAGGCAGCAAGATGGTTCTTCTAGCCATGTCATCTTACTCCTCTGGCTTCACTTTGTACCAACTCACACCTCTAGCTCTCTCTCCTATTATAAAGTCTTCAGCTGAAGCATCTCTCTTTTTTTTTGGGCAGATTTTGCCCATTTCTAGGAACTACGCCATAAACTTGAGGAGCATGGACTCGTGTAATCTTTGTACAAGGGGATGATAAGAAACAACTATCCCATAAGATTTTACAAAATTGAAAGCTATCCCTGTACTGATGAGCACCACTATATGATATTTCAAGCTGGCTTTTTGCCAGACTTTCACAACGATGAGCGTTGTGATCTATTCCCTGACCATCCTAACAAAATGTAGATATACATACATTCCTTTAAAGAACACAGTGTTAGTTTATGCCCCACATTAGAGACTTACGTTTGTTCTCGGCATGGCCGGTGATGGCGAAGGTATTGTGAGGGAGAGAGGCCTGCACCTTGGGGTTGTTGAAGTGCACCACAGTGCCGTCCTCCTTGATCATGTTCACCTCCTCAATGCCCTGGATGGTGTTGACTGCCAGCTTCTTCAGGGAGCTCTGGAGCTTCTTGTCGTCTGTGGTGGAGGTCCGGTGGATGATCTTCTTCTTGCGCCTCGCTGTGCCCTGAACCACACATCAATACATTGGATAAAGCACAATTATAGCTACAAGAAAATAAGCCTTTTTATTTAAAAGAAATTAATAGAATGGAAAAAGGGGAAATATCAATGATATTTACGCCTTTAATTATATACAGTAAAACCCCACGAACACGAACCCTGGATATAACGAACCTTCCCTTATAATGAACCCACGCCGATTCCCAATTCCATTCCATTGAAAAAACCATCGTTATAACGAACTTTGCGATTTTTAGAATAACGAACTACCCCTTTAACGAACCTATTTTCGGTCCCAAAATAATAAAATCTATTTAAAATACTATGTTTATAACGAACTTAGAATTGTAATTAAAAAAAAAAATTAAAACAACCAAATTTTGAGCATGCTTCAGCTCGCGGATCGCGATTTCAAAACAATAAATTTAGCTGCATTGTTTGTTTTGATTTTTGCTGTATGTTGTATAAATTTTAACACATTATACTTTTTATTAAATAGAATATATTTGCATCCATTAAATTTGAAATATAAAAATACAAATGGCTTCCAAAATGAAGAAAAATAAAGGAATTTTAAAAACAAAAGCCTTATTTCTTAAAAAAAAAAAGGCCATTTTCAGAACTTTTCAAAGTGAAACAACACAGGCAAAATGTTAAGAACATATTAAAATAAGAGAATATAAATTTTCTATTATAAAAGATAAAATATAAAGCTATTAAAAATTGTTACAAAGAAGAATCAACCTCAACTTTTGCCGCGATCGTACGTTTTAGGGCTAAAAAAAAAAAAAATCCAAATAAATGGTCCCGTGATGAAACAAAAACTATTTTTATGCCATTAACTGTGGTGATTTTAAAGTCAGCAATGCTTTGCATGACAGGTTAAAAAAAAAACGAAATCTAGACCTAGAAGAATATGTGGGAAAATGAAATGGAAGAAAAACACTAACTTTATTTGAATGGTGCAATGCTTGAAGAATGCTTTGAAGCAACAAGGTGTTAGTGCCTTTTTCCCAAGTAAACAATGTATTATATAATGTGATAATGATGTTTTAAAATCATTTTATATCTTTGAATATATATTTAATAAAACTTTGCCTAAGATTTGTCTTGATTTTTAAATTAGACATAGAGGTACATGTATGTTAATGATAAGAAGAACCTATCATCTAATGATTTCTATTATTATTCAGTATTAATGTAAGGAAATTGGTCAATTAAGGGAATTAAAACAAAGTGACCACTATTAAGAGGAAGCCTCTTGTGTGATGGCTGTCCTTTAATTATACGGTCTAAAAATTTTGAAAAGTAAAAAAAAAAAATAGCCAAACCGTGGCTATAGTGAACCAAAAGCTCTGTCCCATTGGGGTTCACTATAGAGGGGTTTTACTGTATATATTTTTAAATTCCACTTCTAATTCTAAGAATAATATTTTAGGTTGCCTTAAAAAAAAACCTTTTTTTTCTTATTCGCTATCTTGTTTACACACTTGGTAACAGTACTATTTAAGAACATGCTGATATATTTTTTTCACAATTAATTTTTTGTCTGATGATGGTAACAACGCTGTACTGAAACATCACACTATTTATTTGGATTAGGCCTTATTTTCTTGTAGCTACATTGGATCTATTTAACTGGGGCTACTCACTGGGAAAGCAAAAATGAGCTCAGTTAACAAATGTACTTGAAAGTGACATTTAGCGGCTTTATTATTATCCCTCCGTATAAAGGGTCTCCATGATGGTACTGCTGCCTGCCATTGGTTGGTTATCCAGAGAGCACTCAACCTTTAGCACCTTCTGTAAGAATTATAACCATTATAGGTGCTATTATATTATTTTTGTTGTATTTTAAAAGATAACAAAAAAAAAAGTAATAATGACTTCTCTCATTCATAGTTTAACAAATATACATTCAAAACACTCAACCTATTATAATATGGGCTCCAATCTAAGGACTTTTTTTTTTGACGTTAAGTCTTTTAGTGTAATTCTATTTGTACTTTCAAAAACTTTTTTTTCGGGTTTTATTTGTGTGACTTATTGATGTGAAGCATCTAAAAGGTATGTATTGACTCATCCATTGATGAGCTCTACTCTTCCCCGGCAGACACCATCAAAAGTCTCAAGATTTACAAGCTTGATACCTTAGTGTGATTGAGTGGAGATAAGAAAGAAGAAGAATATCTTAAAACCATGTAAAGCATTGTTAAAGAGACTTGATGATTGTTCTTCTTATTTTGTAATTGGCATAGTTTAGCGGAATAAGAAGAGATTGATTTTTTTTTTATTACAAAGACATATTTTTAGCTTTAATTATTATTTTTTCAACTTTCTGTTGCAGGTGCATATGCAAGACGTGTGGTTCAACACATGTTGTCAATCTGTCATTTCCAGCCAATAGCAATTTTCTATAAAAGATAGAGATTCTCACTTAAAAAATAAGAGCTGAAAAGTACAGTTAAACCTGTCTATAGCGCCCCCTCTTGGGACTCACCAAAATAGGGTGCTATAGAAAGGGGGTGCTATAGACAGGTCACTTTTAATGTAAAATGTTTACATTTTAATGTTTAAAATTGGGCACTATAGAGAGGAAGGCGCTATTTAGAGGGGGCGCTATATAGACAGGTTTAACTGTATATCCATATAGGGCAAACAATTTGGGCTTTCTCAAAGTGTCTTCAAATTTTCATCTATTTAATATTTTTTTTATCTCAGTTGGTAACTGGAGAACTTCAGTTTCAGTGCACCAACTTTCTGTAAAGTTCCACATTCATAACCTTCCAGTCTTTTCAATGTTGAGAAAATTGCTATCTGATGTGTCAACACAAGGAGGACACAACAAGAATATATCTAAAATGTTACAAACTTATACATGTAAATAAAAACTAGATGTTGTCGTATCTAATGAAGAGCCTCAGATGTCTCCGTGCATCTATCACAGCAGTCGCAATGTCCTCTATCTTGCTCTTCATTGGAAAATGGGTGCCATTGCTACGTTAGTTACCTTGGAAACGAACCAGAATAAAAAAAAACTAGATAATATATATCATAACAATGAGCCCTAAAACTGTGGTAACTTTCAATAATAATATTTGTATTACCAAGGATATGACACAGGAATGGTCCCCTGGCCGCCATAAATCAGACCTTATCACCCACCTTGAGATAAGACTTATCACAACTTATGTTACTTACAGAGAATCTCTGAGAAAACACCTCTTGTCATTCAATGGCAGACCACTAGGAGGGTTAGACTGATACAAAAGGCACCTAGAAACATGAATGAGCAGAAAAAAAGGAAATGCTTGCAGTCTGAACCTTCCATACCTGCTAACCTAAATGGAAATTTAAAATTGTAATGTCTTCAGAAATTGATAAAATCCCCGGGTATATCATTGAAGAAACTAACAGAATCATTATAAATCCTAAAAAAAAAAAAGAAGGAGCTGTCAATAATAATACTGGACTCAAGTCTACAAGAAAAAGGTATTCCTGCCATGCACCAAGAGCATAAAAACAATATTGTCACCCCACAACATCTTTATTGTATCCAAGAACAATCACCCAACTGCTAAAAAACCTAAGGTAACAAGACCACATGCAAATAAATAAATAATGAGGGACGTTACCACTTTTCAGACAATTGGTTGTGGTCACCCAAGGTTTCTAATCTATAATCCAAATTGTACCTTAATTATCCGATTGTTAGAAGATCGGGGTCAGACTATTTGTCAAGACCCACTCAAGCAGTAGTTGGAAACTGAACTTAGTTTTATATGTGGTTGGTAGAGTTGATGCTGTTGGCATTTCCACATGGAATTTTGTTTTACTTAGGTTTTAACTCTGGCGGCTGATGTCTCCTAGTGTTCACACTGAAGCAAAATTTCGTAGAAAACAAAAACCACCCACCTAGAATGAATGAAGACAAAACTAAGAGCTGTATGGGGGGGAGCCAGGTGTTTCTCCTCCTTCTCTAATGTCTTACTGAGAATGCGGACAGATATATAGACACATCAACCCCAGGTCTCTATTATTCCATTGGAGCGAGTATTCCAATTGATGACATGCTTTGATGGACACATCCTCAGCAGACACCATCAAGTATCAAGCTTTACAAGCTTGATACCTTAACATGATTGAGTGCAGATAAAGAAGAAGAGACATGCTTTTCCCATTGGGCATATATTCCATGGAGACCCTCTCACTGCTAGAACCTCCATGAGAGGACACCTCTGTACCAAGAACAGTTTTCATTGGCAAAATTACTATTTTGTCTATTTAGCAACTCTCTGGTAAGAGGACACCTCTCCTTAAAGGACACTTTGACTCTGCAATTAGGTGTTGTCCTTTAGAGAGGGGTTCTACTGTACTCAAGAGAATACTGTGGTTTTCGTTACTAATATCATTGGCATGGACCCCATGATAATCATGGTGGGTAGGGGGTTTGCTTGTATTGTATGTGTCACCATATGCCAACAGGAAGAAAACTATTTAACTTTACACTTACAGGCATGGCAAGTTTGCTTTCCATGTTTCACAGATATAGAAGTAGCATATAAATATATACTCCCCCCCCCCTAGTGTTTAATATAGTAATAATAATAACACACAAAAACATTTAGAAGGAAAGCTGTTAGAAATGGAATATGAGGAACATTTTCAGCCACCCAATAAAGTAGGATATTAGTGTCACACTTACCTTGCCTCCAATCCGGACCTGGGTCTCCATTTTACTCAGCTTTTCCCTATTCATTTTGATGATGCTGAGACACACACCCACAGTTCAGTGATGTCAACACAGGACAAGGTGTTGAAACAAGGGCAACTTCAATCACAAACCTCTACAGTCAACTTATTTAACAAGGTTGTCTTTTTTAAATTATTATCCCTAGTACACATGGTACATACCATTATAATCATTGTGGGTAGTATTTAACGGCTGTTTTTACTATAAGGGCATCACATGTCTACACAGGTAGATGGCAGTTAAGCTTTTGCACTTACAAATGTGTTGGAGCCTAGTCTGGTTACTTGCACACTCAATGGTGGGGTTGGATTTTTGCATGAATCAGGTGCCAAATGGAGCAAATAAAAAAAAAAGTGTCAAAGGTGGGAATCAATCAGTTTATACCACTAATCCACCCTGTAAGTTTTTAAAAATTAGCTCAAAAAGATTTATCATGAACATTAATAATAACATAAAAAAATAAGTTTTGTGAATTTATGGTGGAATCCAATAAACAAAGTTTTTACTCTGGTAAATCAGAAGTCGGCCATATATTCAGTTCTATAGTACCCAAATACCCAAGTAGCTTCTAGTAGTTCGCCCAAGTCGCAAATACAGTAGAATTACCTCTTTGTAAAGGAGACCTAGATTCAAAGCAAAAGTGAAGAGGTGACCTCTTACTAGAGAGTTATAGTAAAAATTGTAATTTTGGTGAGGAAAACTGTCCTTTGTAGAGGTGTTCCCTTTAGTGGGAGTGTCCTCTCATGGAGCTTCTGCTGTCTGTATAATGGAAAGTTTTCCTACTTAAAGGTATAATGATCCCTGTGTCAGATATCAGAGGATAAAGTGTGGTAGGTTGCTATCAGTAGTGTATCATATGTTGTTCCATAACACATCTAGTGCAAGATAAACACAAGGTAATAAGACCAAATCCAAATAAATAAATAGTGGCTGACATTTCGGTAACACATCACCAACTATTTATTTATTTGGATTTGGTCTTATTACCTTGTGTTTATAATCTATAATCCAAATTGTGCCTTATCTAGTGCAAGATGTTATTGAGATATAATGCCATTTTGGTTATTCTACATGAAATTTTAACTGTGCAAGTATCCACAACTGATGGCTATTCAACCAATACATCCATTGTCCAACAGACAGCAAAGTGATCAGTGAGGAAGTAATGATGCCTCTTCTTTGATGTCGACATCAAAGGAGGGGACACCCCCTGACCTACTTATTCAAGGACATTATTTCAGATACCAAGGTCACAACTTCTTACTGACTCAATGAATGTAGACATTGCACCTGCGTATTTTATCCCATGTACCTATGGTACTAGCCATGATAATCATGGTGGTACTAAGGGATTTGTAACTACTTTTTACTGCAAGAGTGCACCATATACCGCAGTTTGATTCTAGGAGTAATAGAGGAAAGAATATCTTACTTCATAATAATTTGGAATATACGTCAAATAACCAACTTTAATTCAACCAAATGATAAAACTATCAAATATTTTGACAGATTTTTTAAATCTAATTCCAACAACATTAGATAATAATCCTTTTTTAAATACAAATTTATTGCTGAAAATACAATACTCTGAGCACAGCAGCCATAGTTAGTGTATACTAACCAAGCTTAAAAGTCAATATGCGTTGCAAATATTAGCACCAATGGTGGACAATTTAGGCTTAACTTTAGAGGCCAACATTACTCATGTTAACAATGAGGTGACTTAAAACCTTTTCCTTAGCCTTTTCTTTATTTTCTAAATATATTCGCTATTTCTTCCCATTGCATTTATTCACTTGGAATAAGATAGTATTTGTAATCTTCTACTTTGTTCACAAATGATAAAGCACAATTTGGATTATAGATTATAATAAAAGACCTAATCCAAATAATTTATTAGTGTGTGACGTTTCGGCAACAGCATTGTCACCATTGTCTGATGATGGTAACAAGGCTGTTACTGAAACGTCACACACTATTAAATTGTTTGGATTAGGTCTTATTTTCTTGTATTTGTTCACAAATGTATTCATACAATTTTATCTATCACTTAATCATGAAACATTACGAGAAAAAAAAATTGAATTAAAAAGTCCCAATATGGTATCAAATTCAGATTAATAATTAAAATATATTACAACAGCATTTTATAACATTTTAATTATATACAGTGGTACCTCGACATACGAGTTTAATTCGTTCCGCAACCTTGCTCGTATCTTGAATTACTCGTATCTCGAAGCAAATATATTTCCCCAAAACCCAATTCCCATTTAAATTCACAGATTAATATCTTCAACACTACCGAACCGAACTCGTATCTCGAATTTCGCTCGTAACTCAAAGCAAAAAATCACTTGCTCGTCGGCTCGTATCTCGAAAAACTCGTATGTTGGGACGCTCGTATGTCGAGGTACCACTGTATTTGGTTATCCTAGAAAAATATTCACTAGCAGTGAAGGTTGTGATCATCTAACTAGCTTTAATTCAACACTTACTTTAGTTCAACCTAAAACTCCCTTGGAGTGTCAAATTAATGAGGTTAGACTATATACACTGGCCATAAAAAAAAAATTACATCACCTAGAAATACTTATGTAAATTATCTGACAATTGGTTAGCTATATAATGGAAATGTGAAAAATAATTCATTGAAATTGAAAAGAAATATGGTGTGTCCTCCTTTGGCACGTATACAAGCAGGTACACAGTAAGGCATGCTGTCATACAGTTTTTATGACTTCTTGTGGGATGCTGGAACAAGCCATTTCAATTTTTTGAGAGGGCTGTTAAAGATTACTTAGCGGTGGATATTTCCAAATTTTTCACCCCATCATGTTCCATCAATGCTCAATTGGGGAAAGATCTTGGGAACATGCGGGCAAGAGAAGGATGTCAGCATTTAGAAGGAAAGCTCGTGAGATGTTGGCTGTATGTGGTCGGCTATTATCTTGTTGGAAAATGGCATTACACTGATAGACAAAACTTAAGGAAGTTGTACCTTATAGCATATATATATCGGGATTCAGAAAATATCTCTCAGAGTTATTTTCTGAATCCCGATATATATATGCTATAAGGTACAACTTCCGTAAGTTTTGTCTATCAGTGTTATTAGTCTTCTCAAGAAATAGCAACACAACAGGTTCCAACACATCTGAAATGTATTAGCTGAGCAGTCATTGTGTCTTGAATAAAGACTAAAGGGATCTTACTTTCATAGATGATGCCACCCCATACCATGAAGCCAGGGGTTCTTGCTGTATGCCTTTCTACAATACAGTCCTGATGGGATTTCATTGGATGTACATCTAACATGTATAAGATGTACTAGAGCGCCATCTGTTATCAAATTATAAAACTATTTTAGAGGCGTAATATTCTTTTTAAAATAAAACAATTTCTACTGTCCTTGCTGCGATGGAAAAATTAAAGGGAGGGCCTGGCTCATCAGTGGTGAACCCTCCCAGCGGTTTCGCCAGTTTAATCTACCATACCGCTGTTATATTGCATTTTTGCGGAAGAGCGATTGCTCGAAGCATATTATATATTTATAATTATATTTAATTCTGCTGTCCTAAAAGCTTATGTCCATAGTTCTTCTAAAATACCCATTCCAAGAGTCTTACAACAGTCACCTATAAAAGGAAGTTCCAAAAATGCAATATAACAGCGGTATGGTAGATTAAACTGGCGAAACCGCTGGGAGGGTTCACCACTGATGAGCCAGGCCCTCCCTTTAATTTTTCCATCGCAGCAAGGACAGTAGAAATTGTTTTATTTTAAAAAGAATATTACGCCTCTAAAATAGTTTTATAATTTAATCTAACATGTATCCTGCCATTATGAAACCCCAAATTCTATCTAGGTTAATCAGAAAAATTGACAATGCCATTCTTGAGCCCAAAGATATCTCTCTTCACTCCAGCAGAGCCTGTTGCTTCTGTGTCTGGCAGAGAGTGGAATTCTTAATAAAGGCCAAGGACTACGGAGTTATGCTTCGATAAGATGGTTATTAACAGTGTTTAGAGATGGTCCAGATTCATACTGCACATGTAGAGCTGATTGAATCATTGGTACGGTTGTCTGCTACAACCATCCTTCAAATCCTCCTATCCTATCTCTATAATTACTCTAGGGCGACCTGAGGCAGGTTTTCTTGAACTTTTCCTCTGACTACCGAGAACAAATCCTTACCAACAGTACTTTGATTGTAGCCTCGACTTTCAGAGCAATTTCTCTAAGTCAAAATTTCACCTTCTCTCTGAATCCTATGATTCTGCCTCTTGTAAAATCAGATATTTGCTTTATGATATCCTTTTTTTTTTCTGCCATGGAATTCTGCAAATTAATGATCTTAAGAATTAAAAAAATAATAATAAGATAACTTTAATTAATTATACACTAGGAGACTATATATATATACCTTTTTATGAATAAACAAGGTTATTTTTATACATTTATATTCTAGTTATATTTCATAAAAATTGATAATTTATATGCCTTAATGTTCTTATTAAGTATGCAATTTTTCAGAAAATTCACATAAGTATTTCTAGGTGATGCAATTTTTTTTTTTGTTGCCTGTGAATATTGACAGATATTTATAATTTCTTTATCTATTTAATCTGCACTACCATAATTTTATAAATGTAAGGCAACCTCAATCACTTTGAAAATGAATAAAAGGTCTAATAGAAAAGTGTTTGCTCTATAAAGGTGTTAATTTTTCCTTTGTAGACTTATAATTACAGTAAATTTTGAAATGTATAAAGAAAATTAGGCTTCTCTAGATAATTCCTAAAAATATATTGTCAAGAATTATAAAAACAAATTGGTTCCTCAGGAATCAACTTTAAAAGATTAATATTTAATGACAATGAGGTTAAAGAATTCCTTTCAAAAAAAATCTTTTGAAAAGATTTATAGTTAAATGATAGCTTTAATACTAATATAGTTTTTTATTTTGAAGTGTAATAATATTTGAATATGCATGATTTTTAAAATTTGATAGTTAATAATTAATTAGTGAATATTCAAAGGGTAGGTAGTTTTCCAATATCATTAAAATGGCAAATATTGTGGAAATTTTAGTAATTATACCTTATAATAATACTATTAAACTTCGAATTTCGTTGCTAACATTCCAGAACGAAGTATAATGTTGCTAAACAAAGATATTTTACAAACGTGAGGAACGTGGTTAGGCTTAGATATTAATATTTGATGAAAAATATTGAAATCAAAAAGAGAGGGAATTCGAGAATGTTAAATTTTATAAGAGTCCAACTTACCTTAATTAAATATAGACAGTTAATACATGTATATTAATAAATGATATCTCACTGTTCTTAAACCAAGCCCGCTTTAGGCATAAACAATGTTTAGAATTGACTTAGTAGATTTTTGGTCAAAAGGGTTTATAAATTTATTTTAAATTTATTTTTATAAAAATAAAATATATTTCTCTTGTTTGATTTTAATATGCTTTGAAAGAGAAAGCTTATAAATAGAAATATGTAAAATTTTCGAACGTTACAAAACAGAATTATTTCGAACAATTATAAATTATCATTAGCGTTTATTTTTAAAAGAGCTGGAAATAAAACGTTATCAGTTTCAGAGATGGGGAAGACCTCTTTGGTTGATTCAGGTGATTTCGTGATTTTTCTCATGAGAACTCGTAGAATTTAAATGGTTCCTAGATTGATATTGTTTGTCCTTGTGCTTTTACTAATGTTGGGAGAAAGCGAGAGATGAAAATTTAAAGTATCCTACTTAAATCTAATCAGTGACTACAACTGAAAATAAAATAGGTTTGCTAGTGAGAGGGGAATGTTTGATTGTCATCAACTTTGTTCTTTGACTTCCTTGCTCAGAATAAATACTCATGAATTTTTTCTGTTATGAATAGAGTTATAGAAGGAGAGTCCATTTTAATATACATATAATTATTTTATATATTTATTGAAAATGGAAGTTTTTTGACCAGCATTGAAAGGACATCAAGACTAGATTTCACTCCATCAGTATTAAAATAAATTAGACATATATAATAGGTTCAAATACTTTCAAATATTTTATACCTGCTGTATGTTTAATTTATTTTCATGTATGTAACATTATGTAACAAATGTCTTGATAGAATATAATAGTAAGCACATTAATATTTGTATCAAAAGGAATATGTAATATAAACATGTAATGCTCCAATATTTCTCTATAATATTGAAAAAGTGCAGCAAACAACATTATATAAGGACGGCAGTGAAGTTAAAAAGAGAGAGTCAATAAATTTGAGCAAGGAAAAAAGTGTGCAGGGGCTACCCTAGAGGAAGTGCTGATTGACAGATTCCAAGGGATAAGAGCATATGGCCAGTCCAGCTGGTGGTCGTGAGAATAAGCCGCTCTAGTGGTCGGCCTGAAAGCGGGCTTGTGCGTCCAGATGGCATTCCAGTATAGGAAATTCTCATGACATTGACTTCTGCGGGAAAAGGGGGCGACCTGTTTCCTCCGGGAGTGGAACTTTTCACAAGAATGACATACACGGCGCCAAGGATCCTTCTGAGGGGGGAGTTGAAGGCAAGTCCCACTTATTGTATTCCTTCAGTTCATTGCGACATATAATAAAGGGCTAACTTTTGCTGCGTTCTTTATAAACTCACGTGTTATCTTTGTGCAATCCTGATCAGGCAAAGAACACAACAGCATCTGGGTCGACGCATTGATTACATTGATATAATAGATACATTTATATATAACAACAACGATATAATAAGCAAATTTCTACCTATGATGAAACTTCCTGGGAATTGTATCCAAATTAATACCAAGTAATAAATAGGTCACAATCACGGGCGGCCCGGGTTTTACCCTATTAAATGCTTTTATTCAAATACTATTCGTTACAATTATAAATTGGCGCCGTGGATGTCATTCTTGTGAAACGTCCCGCTCCAAACTTTGTGTCTGAGAAGCGATATTTTTATAAAGAGATGATCTGTCTTTGTGTCTTCTGCTGAATGAATGTTTTTCTGTTAGAATTTTGTTCCTGCATACTAAAAACGAACTGGCTTCCGTGGTTTCTGCTTTTGGAATTTTTCCGGATATAATTTTGTATCTGATAATCAAATATGATACAGCAATATTATCATCATCATTTTCTGAATAAAAAACAACTACTTTTTTCCCAGAACCTGTCAATTTATTTTTCTTGACTAAAAATCCGAAAAATATCTTTTCCAGAATTTTCTCTATGTCCTGTTAAAACACGTTTTACATGTCCATTAGGTCAGCTGATATTACCTCCCATCTTCACCGCTAGAGGCGCTGCTTGCGAGCGAAAGGGCAAATTTTCCACGCAATTTGCAAATAACTTGCATACATACTTGTATACTTGTGTACATAGACCATAAATCTGTACATAGACAGGAAAAGCAAATATATTTTAATAATATAAATGAGTTTTAAAAATTGTAAAAAAAAAAATGCATCGATTGGGGCGCGCGCCCGTGTGGCAGGCGAGCATTCTACCACTGAACCAAAAGGTGACAGAATTGTTGATGACTCTCTGATACTTGTATATTTTAATTCTTCCAGGAATTAATAAAGAAAAGAGATCGAGTCGGCCCATTCTTTTTAATTTTAGTTGAGTCGTTTCTTCATTTCCCTTCCACTCTACCTGTATTGTCACATATATTATTTCTATTCGATTTTGTGATCAATGCCATAGACTGACATATACTAAAATGATCATATGATAACTGATTGAGTATGTATCTCTGGCGGAAACTTCTCAGAGGAGGTCATGAAGTCCTATGTACTCAGAATTTTCCTCCAGCCATAAAAAAATACTATCAGTTCCGCGGGAACCGAATTTGATCAAACTGGCGGAATTAGCAGATAAAATTTATATATCTGCATGTGTTCAACCTTAGTTGGAGTTAACCAAATAGTCAGGAACACAGCAGTACTGCGGAGGCGTTTCAGAAAATGTCAGCCCCAATTCAAAAACTTCAAATGCAAGTTGATGAGCTAAGGAGAACTTAAAGGCAACTAATTATGCACAAGGATGATGCCGAATCTAGGTCAGCGGCCAGCAATAAAACAACAAGGAATCCTCAATTTTTCTGTATCATATCAAATTTGGGATATAAACCAGGCGATGCACCCAACCCTGCGACTTCAAAGTCCGAGGGAAAAGGATGTTTTTGGTCGACACTGGGACTGAAGTGTTAGTCGTTCCCCCATCGGTCAAAAACACCAGGTCCTCTTCCTCCTGACAACTGTTTGCATAGGATCAGTCATCCGCACTTACGGGAACACCTTGAACTGGATGTCTCTGGCACCCTTTCTGATGGTCATTCATCATAACTGACGTCGGTGTGTCTATAATTGACGCTGAATTTGCCCAAAACTATGGTTTGACAGTGGGCCCTTACTGAATCATCGCCTGACTAACAGTAAATTAACTTCACTCCATAGGTAGTATCTCCATCACCTGCTATGAGCATCCGCCTCAGATCGGCAACTCTTCCTACTCCAAACTTCTCACAAAGTTCCCTGAGCTCCTTTAATAAAGCTTTGCACTTGGTGACTCACCAATTGTGGGCGTGTGTTGCTTGTAGAGGCCGCTGATAAAATAAAAACATATTTTTATAAAGTAAATTAAATTTTATTAAAGCCCAAGAGAAAAAGAGGAATGCAATAAAGGGTCATTAGAACAATACCAGGTAACATGGCTATGCATCCCTGAAAACGATATAAACAAGATAGATGGGAAAGATGTGAACCAGTCAAGGGATTCAAAAAGAATTTGTAAATATGTTAATTTTCATTTAAACTGAAAAGTAATGCATGGATCTATCAAAATGTATCATATTTCTACAATCATATTATCCTATCTTATTTTAATGCTACCAAAAGGCATGTACAACTTTTTGCTCAAATTATTCCATAATGCATATATATGTACACTTTGTAAGTTTGGCCATTTCTTGAAATTATTTATGTAGTGTTCTGCTTTTAAGGTCTCTACTGCTCAATTTTACCTTGCAATACAATTGAAATTTTATGGTATTTGTTATCAATTCTCAATACACATCACCCAATGATTAACCATTTCTCTCTCAACAATTATATTTGATAAGTTAACATTCAGTTCTTATGTTTAGAAAATTTTATCTATCCATGTCAATTTTGAAAATCTTTTATAAGAGCCCTAGCTTAAATGCTTATAATTTTCTTAGGGTTGTCTTAGCTAATGTGCATATATATTAGTTATGTGAAGCAGAATTGGTCATCCATACACTTCCCAAACTACACAAACTGTCTGGCTTGTGAGGCATCCCCGGAGCACAGTGCTCTGGCCTAAACAAACAAGATATCTACAACAGCAAGTCATCAATATACTAGGAGGTCTGTTGGTTTGAACAATCAACTGATGGATTAGAAAAAAAAAAAGAATTGGTCATACAGTAATGGTAATGTTCTTAGCCCTAATTCAAATTTCAGGAATTTTGATGTTAATAGTGGCTTCCATTTTATAATGCCTGTTTGACTTACTCAAATTATGATGTCTGATGTTGAGAAAAAAAAAATTGATGGATATTTAGAAGGTGATTTGGTCCACTTTTCCATTGTAAAGTTTGTGATTTCAGTTGGTTTCTTGATGATTTTCGTGAATCTTTGGAAAACCACCACCCTATGTTAGGTCAGTTGTTCAACAGCAAGATGGCAGTCTGATATTGGCACTGAATGAAGGTGGAAAGATATCCCAAGTTGGGAAGTGGTTGTGCAAACAAGGTGTGATCCTTGTCCTGGTGTTGCATTTTAGGATGGCCAACAGGCCTCATGTTACCATAGACATCAAGGAAATTAAAAGACTGAAAAGAAATTGAAGAGGAGGCAGTGAAACAATACAGTAAACTACATTCTGGAAGAACAGCAGTGAAGCATTGATTGGGGTTGCACTTTGAATAAGAGAGCGAAGAGATGTGGGAAAGCCAGTAAAGAAGAAAGTATTCAGGGCCCCTCAAGGAAGTGACAGACTCCAGACAACAGATTCCAGGGGGTAGAGGAGGACAGGCAGTCCAGCTGGGAGCTTTGTGGTAAGAAGCCGCTAGAGATGGCTTGAAGGCAGGATTGTGCACCCAGATGGATTCATGTGTGTGACATCGCTGTCGTGGGAAGAATTGGCAAGTTGTCTACAGGCATGTGGATGATCCTGCAAGACAGTTCCAGGAGAGCCTGGTATCCGAGTGGCCTACAAGGCGGTGTAGTCCAGGCTGGACATGTACAGTGTGGAGCGGGATATTTCACAAGAGTGACATCCACGGCGCTAAGGATTCTTCTGACGGGGAAGTTGAGAATCCAAGTTCCACTTATTGTACTCCTTACATTTACTACCACATGTAATAAAGCGTTAACTTTTGCTGCATATCTTACAAACTTGCATGTACTAACTTAGTACCATATTGATCAGACAAAAAACACAAACAGCATCTGGGTATGATACAACAATAATAGGCATATATACATATAAAAAAAGACAAACACAAAGATTTAAAAAATATATTTTATTATAATTTATATAAAAATATAAGAAACAAAATAGAAAAAAAATCTCTATATATAAAAATTCCTTTTATAAAAAAATACCTAAGGAATTATTTCTGTAGGGGAGATATGCAAAAATGGTTTGGCTCAGTAGAGCTGGAATGTAGGTAATATCTGACTAGAGATACTTGCTATCTTATCACATATATCCTGTAGAGAATATATAATCTTACTAAGAGAATTTAATACCCTATATACCCTCAAATATACCATATACCTTTATACACACACAAATATATAAAAATGAAACACTATATATATGATGAATGAATTGGGAAGTTAAATGTTTCAACAACAAAAACAAATATGACTAGGAATATGTATCGTTGTCTTCAGAATGGAATTTTTTTTCTTTAAATTTGGAATCTGAAACACACACAAAAACGATACATTTGTGGAAACGATTTAGAAAAAAAAAAATGAATGATAAGGCACAATTTGGATTATAGATTATAAACAAAGGTTAATAAGAAGAAATCCAAATAAATAAATAGTGTGTGATGTTTTGGTAACAGCGTTGATAAGGCACAATTTGGATTATAGATTATAAACATAAGGTAATAAGACCAGATATAAATAAATAAATAGTGTAGTGATGTTTTGGTAACAGCATTGATAAGGCACAATTTGGATTATCTTTATATATAAAAATGAATGTATGTGTGTGTGTGTGTCTGTTTGTCCTTTATGCCTGACCAAACCACTCATTGGGACGCCATGAAACTTTGGGAAGTTATTTAGTATAGTACTGGGAAGGTTTCTAGCAAATAAAATTTTTGAAATAACTTTTCGCTTTAAAATAATCAAGATAAATATTCTAATTTATCTGTTATAATTCAACAATCTGCTCTAAATATTATCATGATGATACGATGATTTTGTAATGTAGAAAATTAGGAAAGACAAAATTCAGGATGACACGGCAATTTATTTGAGACAAGAATAATGATACAATTCCAAGGCAAAATACTATTCCTTTAACTTCCAATTACCGAGGGAACCAATTAATATTGATTTTATTCAACTTATCGAGTATTTTTCAAGGGACCGGGAAAAAATGTTCACTTTATTGAAAGATTCGTTAGACAAACCTTTACTCGGGTAAAACCCGGGCGAAGCCGGGTACGTCCGCTAGTAGATTATAAACACAAGGTAATAAGACCAAATATAAATAAATAAATAGTGTATGATGTTTCGGTAACAGCATTGTTACCATCATCAGACAAAAGAATAAATGAAAAAAATATCACAGCATATTTTTAAATAATACTGTTATCAAGTGTGTAAACAAGATAGCAGATAAGAAAAAAAAAAGTTTTTTAAAGACAACCTCTAAATAAAAAGAATATTTTAGGTTGTCTTTAAAAAAATATATATTTTTTCTTATAAGGCACAATCCAAATAAATAAATAGTGTGTGACGTTTCGGTAATCGGAAGTCATTCAGTACTTTTGTCTGAAGATGGTAACAACGCTGTTACCGAAACGTCACACACTATTTATTTATTTGGATTTGGTCTTATTACCATGTGTTTTTCTTATCTTTTATCTTGTTTACACACTTGATAACTGTTACTATTTAAAAATATGCTGTGATATTTTTTCACATTTAGCACTTTTGTCTGAAGATGGTAACAAAGCTGTTACCGAAATGTCACACACTATTTATTTATTTGGATTTGGTCTTATTACCTTGTGTTTAAGAAATCAATGAAATAGAAAAAAAAAGTTTCTAGTTGCCTGGTTGTATAATAAAGGGAGAGTTCTTACCTCGTTCAACAGCTGGACCTGAGAAACAACAAAGATGGTGAGCTAGAGTCAAGTTAAGAGAAGATAAAGAATTTACCTGATGGGGTGTTTCCTGAAGATCCCACTGGATTTCTGAAAACCCAACAAGATGAGTGAAGAGGAATGTTAGAAGAAAAAAATAACTACTTACAGAAGAGATGAACTGTGAAGCTGCATAGATCAACACAGCAATGTCCATATGGCCAGCTTCTAGGGCTATAGATAGGGCTGTATAGCCATCCTATATACACCCACATACATACTGTTAGTTACCTTTATAACAATGGAGACCATTAATTATTAAAACATAAGAAAAAGATATTATAGAAACCTGAAAATATACCAAAAAGGAGGAGCATTAATTCTCTGTACTACTATAACTTGTGTTTGCATTGAAGGCAATGAAGCTGCTGATACACTAGCAAAAAAAAAGGCACAAAAGAACCCTTGTCACAGAAAAATAAACTTACTTTTAAAGAAATAGAGACAGTAGCCAAAAAAAAAATAAACAAGAACTGGAGGATCCCACCTAAGCACAGTTGGTACATCCTAGAAGCAATGACCACCCAGACCTTTCGGTCCATAAACCAATGCACAGTTGGTACATCCCTGGAGCAGTAATGGCTACCCAGACCTCGAAGGTCCACAAGTTGGCGCACAGTTAGTACAGTGGAGTGGACTCAGGAGGAGCTTTGAACCTCAGAAATAGACAGTATCAAACAACAAGATTTAGAACAGGCCATCTCAAGCCAATGAAGATAAGAAAATGATAACAAAATCTACCCTACTTGCCCTAAATGTAGCTTGGCACCAGCAGCTCCAGAACACATTTTGGCTTGCATTAGATATACTAAACAGGACCTTTGAGAGAGGCCGCTGCTTATCATAAAACAGCTCGAGGAGCATGAATTCATGTAAACTTTACACAAGGGGATAAGAAACAACAACAACTACACTGTACAACATGTGTATCATGTGGTGCCATCGTGGAATGTTAATTCAACCTCAATCAAAGCAGAGTTTCATTAGGTCACTGGATTTGCAAAGGTACAGTGGTCTGATGGGGTTCTACTATGTGAAAACTTGCCGTTTTAAATATGAACAGAGATTCTTTACAAATCATTCCTTTATGTTTGATACATATATTTACTTGTAATTATCCATTAAATATCAATTAGGGGAATAAATGTACAGGCTTAACTGTGATTTGCTCTTAAGTGAAGGCCTCATGAAGGCATTGAATATGTTGTGTTGTTTCTTATCCCCTTGTATAAAGATTACACTGGTGGTATGTGATGGCAAGATGAGATGTTCAGTTATGGAAGCATTCAAATGTCTCTTTTTAAATACAAAAAAAAAACTTTTACTATCCTTAAACACAAGGTAATAAGACCAAATCCAAATAAATAAATAGTGTGAGACGTTTCGGTAACAGCATTGTTACCATCTTCAGACAAAAGTACTGAATGAGAAATTTTACCACTATTTATTTATTTGGATTTGGTCTTATTACCTTGTGTTTATAATCTATAATCCAAATTGTGCCTTATCAATTTTACTATCCTTACTGCGATGAAAAATATTGGGAGGGCTTGGCTCATCAGGCATGGCAGCATATATAAGCAGAATCATCCAATACAGTATTAGAGCTCTAAGAAGGGGTCTGTTAGATTAAATTAGTGAAACTGCTGGGAAGGTTCACCAATGATGAGCCAATCCTTCCAATATTTTTCATTGCAGTAAAGACAGTAGAAGTTTGTTTTGTATTCAAAAAGAGACAAGCTTGAATGCTTCCATTTATTATATATAGATGGCAAGTTATCATCTAGGGGGTTGGTGGAAGAATGGTCTAAACCGTTGGTTTTCGACCGCTACAACCTGGGTTCGATTCCCACATTAGGCACTTTTTTTCTATTAAAAAAAAAAAAAATTATCCAATGACCCCCGATTCTTTCAAAAGTCCAACCCTACCAGCAAGTGCAAGTAACTAAATGGGGCTCTGGCACATTTGTAAGTGCAAATTCGAACTGCTTTTCCCATGTGTAGACATGTGGTGCACTTACAGTAAAAGCAGTTTCTTACTTCTACCCACCATGATTATTATGGACTGTACCACATGTACTAGGGATACGCAAAAAAAAAAAGTTATCGCCTTATAATCAGTCTGTGCATAGGTTTAGCGGTGAGAGAGGAGTTGACGTACATTGTCAGTCATCTGAGGATCACAGTCAGGATGCTGCAGGAGTTCCCGCACACAGCCCATCTGGTTGTGCTGAGCAGCCCACATGAGGGCAGTGGAACCATCTCTGTCCACAGTGTTGGGACAGGCTCCCTGCTGCAGCAGTAGACGGAGTGTATCCAGCCGTCCGTTGCTGGCGGCCAACATCAGCGCAGTCTGTCCACTGCCCTGCGCAGGTCTATCCACCACACTGCCTGCCATCAGCCTGCGCAAGGCCTCCTCTCCCGGTGAACCAGGGGGTGGGGACTCCGCCACTCCAGACAGCATCACGCTGGTGCAGCCAGCCTGGACCCTTCTGGTTGATACATAGATTTTATATACCTCTCTGTAGAGGTCAACACCTAGTTACAGAGTCAAAGTGTTCTTTAGGGGGAGGTGTCTTCTTACTGGAGAGCTTCTAATTAGTAAACATAGCAATTTTCGCAATGAAACCTGCCCTTTGTAGAAAGGTGTCCTCTAGTGAGAGTGCCTTTTTATGGATGCTCTACTGCACTCCCCTCTCTGAAAACATTTCTATCAAGAACTTGTAATTGCTTAACATTTGCCCCTTTATTCAGTTGTTCAAATTTCACATCTTTTTTTTAAAACAAATTTTATTTTATCCAATGATATTGGTGTTTGTGAAGCAGATGTGAGGCATCCTACACTATAAGTAAGGTAAAAAAAAAAGTGAAATTTTATAGGGAGTACAGCCTACATCACGCTGATGATGGTCAACAGACTAAAATGCACATGTAGTTAGCTTTTCTTGATTAATCAAGAAAGAGTATTTGGCCAATATGCTTAAATAATAATATAAAAAATCAATGATTATTTGATATTTATAGAAGCATAGGGCGCCTCTCCCGTCAAAATAAACGTCAAAAGCTGACGCCATCTATTGACGTTTATTTTGACGGGAGAGGCACCCTATGCTTCTATAGATCAATTTCCTCCCGGCAAATTTTCCATCTATAGTTGATATTTATTCAGACAGATGTAACACGACATTAGCAACTTTTAGTTGCGCAGTCAGGAAATAATAATTTTTCTTGACTCAGAGGAATGTTCCCCACTTGGAATGGATGTGTTGGAGACGAGAGAACTTACCTCATTCAGGATGTCAACATCAGCCACTTCAGTGTTGAGGATCACAGCCAGGATGTCATAGTTCCCGTAGGAGACTGCGTAGTGTATGGCAGCATTTCCCTAGAGTCACACAGTCATGACATTTGTGGTGAAATAAGCAGGGATAAATAAATAGCCATCTTGAAACTACAAGGTAACCATGTTAGGTGAATAGGGGCACTTTGGTTGCAAGGTTTTCCCACTATGTACTAAGTGCAATTCTCAACCTGCAACCCCAAACTACATTATTAACTACATTTTTGATAGACTTCAATGAACCTAAGAAGTTATTCTTCCTATGAGCTGAAGAAAATGAATTCCAAAAATACATTATTGACTATATTGGCTCCTCCATTGATGGGCTATACACATCCCCAGCAGACACCATCAAAAGTCTCAAGCTCTACACACTTGATACCCTAATATGATTGAGTGGAGATAAGAAAGAAGAAGAGGGTCTTTTAGGCACTAACAATGGTCGTTTTTTTTTTGCTTATCCCTAGTACACATGGTACAGGCCATGATATTTAGCGACTGCTTTTACTGTAAGCGCACCACATGTCTACACATATGAAAAGCAGTTCGACTTTGCACTTACAAATGTGCCAGAGCCCCGTTTGGTTACTTGCACTCGCTGGTGGGGTTGGACTTTTGCAAGTATCGGGGGCCATTGGAGCATTTTTTTTTTAACAGAAAAAGTGTCCAATGCGGGAATCGAACCCGGGTCATAGTGGTCGAAAACCAAACGGTTTAACCAGCCTTCCACCGACCCCCCTAACAATGGTCTAACATTGATATGTATTATCTGTTCAAAAATTATAATCCCTCATGTTGTATTATTTGTAAAAAAAAAAATTTAGGGATGATTCTCATTTGATAATTCTCATATTTATTATAGTTTGATGAAATGATAACTTTGGATTATATACTATAAGATAATAAGACCAAACAAAATAATGTGTGATGTTTTGGTATGAATTCTATTATCGAAACATCACACACTATTTATTTATTTTGGCATGTTAGAAGAAATACCTTCAATGAGACTGCGACCAACTTTTCAAACAATGAATCAGTGAGAGTAACAAACCTTGGTATCGGTGAGGTTAACCATGTAACGTAGAAGTTCAGGAGACATGTCCTGGGCCAGTTCCAAGAGTTCTTCTGTTTGTGGGGCATGGGAATGTGGGGCTGCAGCCACGTCAAACCATTCCTTCTTGAGTACATCTGTGTATTCCTCCTGCATCACATCTCTGACAATATCAGACATGTGCAAATAAGCATGCACATTTGGAATTTTCCACACACAAGTTTTATTTTAAACACAGGTAATAAGACCAAATCCAAATAAATAAATAGTGTGTGATGTTACAGCGTTGTTACCATCTTCAGACAAAAGCTGTTACCGAAACGTCACACACTATTTATTTGGATTTGGTCTTATTACCTTGTGTTTATAATCTACTAGCCGAATGACCCGGGCAACGCCCGTGTTTTACCCGATTGGATGTTTTGATTCAAATACAATTTGTTACAATTATAAATTGGCGCCTTAAATAAATGCATATATTAGTTAATAACTATAGCCTATTTGCTTTATCTGTCTATGTACTGTTTGCTTCCGTAGGCGTCTCTTACTGGGAAAAAGAAAGAGAGGATTCCATTTAGTTATTAACTAATATATGCATTTATTTAAGGAGCGACCCGCTCCAACACAATAGTTACAAAAACCAAAAAGCGAGTGGGGGGGGGGCAAAGTCAAAAACAAAGTGTCTCGCGTAGTGGCGGCGCCATCGTAGCCATGTGATCGTAGCCAACCAATAGGAGAGCGCCATTCCAAAGAAAAAGCAAACGGTGACAGAGATGACACATGACGCTCGTAACTGTATATAGAATAATCCAAATTGTGCCTTATCAAGTTTTATTATTTAATTTCAGGCATCCTCCATTGTGTGGGTCATGACAACTAGAATAGAACCTCACTATAAGACCCTCTTCTATAACAGCAAAATGGTTATAGCATCATAAATATAAAGCTCGAAATGATAAAATACAATTTGGGGATTATATAGATTAGGAACACAAAGTAATAAGATACCAAAGCCAAATAAATAAATAGTATGTGATGTTTCGGTAACAACATAAGTAACAATTCAGTACTTTTGTCTGATGATGGTAACAACGTTCTTACAGAAATGTCACATACTATTTATTTATTTGGATTTGGTCTTATTACCTTGTGTTTATAAAGTCCAAAGTTTTTAAATCCTGATTTTTTTTTAACCAAGGTTATAATAAGAATACAAATTCCTAAGGTAATAAGACCAAATCCAAATAAATAAATAGTGTATGATGTTTCGGTAACAGCGTTGTTACCATCTTCAAACAAAAGTACTGAATGATTTATAATCTTTAATCCAAATTGTGCCTTATCAATACAAATCCCTGTCCCTAAGTGATATTTTTATAGAGAGGTACTCTCTCTCTTGATCATATAGAGAATTTCACCCTAAGTCAAGATTGAATGATGTATCAAGGGGACAAATCTATATATATAGGCTAAGTGGCCAAGATGTAGATAAGAAGTCCATGTGATGCATAGCAAAAGCATGTATACCATGTATTGTACTTTCAAATGCAATATGAAGCAGCAGCTTTACACACCCAAGATAGAGGACATTGCAACTGCTGTGATAGAGATGCATGGGGACATCTGAGACTCTTCATTGGACATGACAACAACAATACAGTATACACACCCAAGATAGAGGACATTGCGACTGCTGTGATAGAGATGCACAGGTACACCTGAGGCTCTTCATTGGACACAACAACAACAACAAATGCAATATGTAAATAGAAGTGACCACCAGGAAGGAGCTACTGCTGTCATGAGGTGATGTCCCTTGTAAGGAAAAACAAAGATGTTTTTAACCTTATAATTCTTTTCTTACCATTGCATCAATCCTATGCAAAATTTCATCCCTAAGTATGGGGGGATTAAAGGAACTGTAGAAGAGATACCAGGTTAATTAGAACACTGTACCTAACCTAAATCTAGGTATAAAAAAAAAGGAAGATATTTCCAGTTGAGCATGGAGAGAAGAAAGGACCAACCAACCAGAAGTGGACTGCTGTCAGTCTTCAGTCCAGATAACAAGGCTGTGTTGATGTGTCGGAGAGCTGCCAGGACCTGAGGAGATGGCTGGTACCTGTACACATCAACCATGTTTTTATATCTGATATATGGAGCTATAGCAACATCATACATGGCCACTATTCCAACAATAGGGATTCCAATAATGAGGTTGTAACATCTGATGTATGGAGCCATAGCATTCACATATGACATGGCCACTATTCCAACAATAGGATAACTCTACATGGTCTGATTGGTTGGTTGTTGTACATATAACCAACTCAAAATCCTAAAAATGGAATGATCATTTCAATTTGTCCTAAAACAAACTAACCAATTAAACAGTTAAAAGCAAGTTGAAAGAAACAAACAGGTCATGTGTAAGAAGGTCAAAAGTAGGATTGCATCATTTCATACATACAGTAGAGTGAGTCCATTATATGGGTAGTCAATATTCAACAAGAATTTTGTGGTGTAAAGAACTTGATTATTGTTTTAATAGGGAGGGTCAGACTTGGGTCTCACTTAGCAGCTCTCAAGTAGATTTTCTAGAAAATTTATCAGAACTCGATCGATAAAGTATGGCTAGGTAAATGTGCATGTGCTGTGTGAATGTTTATTATTTTTATTATCCCCAGTACACTTGTACAGGCCATGATAATCATGGTGGGTAGAAGAAGGCGACTGCTTTTACTGTAAGTGCAGCACATGTCAACACATGTGAAAAGCAGTTCGACTTTGCACTTACAAATGTGCCAGAGCCCCGTTTGGTTACTTGCACTCGCTGGTGGGGTTGGACTTTTACAAGAATCAGGGGGCATTGGAGCATTTTTGTTTTTATCAGAAAAAAAGTGCCCAATGCGGGATTTGATCCCGTGTCATAGCGGTCGAAAACCAACACTTTAGACCATCCTTCTACCAACCCTCCTGTGTGAATGTAATCTCAGCAAAGGTTAGTAGCAGGGTAAACTGTGTTAAAATTAGAATGGTGGTCCAGGCTGTAACTGCACTCACCTGGACTCCAAATCTGTAGGCAATTCCTCCAGGACAAAGTCCGCTCCAGAGTCCCCCTCTTCTTCTTCCTCCCCCAGACTGCTGGAGGGGTCGTCCACTTCTGACAGTCTGGGGCAAGTTAGGGGAGTGTGACACATTTCTCAAGGTACAAAACAAAATCAATCAAAATCCATTTGTAACATGTATCCCTCATTAATGCTACCGTACTTTAAAAAGATCTGCTTTGCCTAATGTCTATGAGATTGGCCTTGAAACATCATAGGTTTTATCCTTAACAATTGACTTGATGTCAATAAAATTATTTAAGAAGAAAAAAATTCTCTCTCTCTACAAAGGAAGGAATAGTTCAATAATTTCTAAGAGTTGTCTGGATTGAAGAGACTTTCACAGAACTGGGTGAAATGGCTGACTTCTCTATTAGAGATGGTACTACATGATGATGCTAAATTGCCATTTTTTTTTCAATTATCCCATTGTATAGTTATACAAGGTCATGGAGACTGAATTCATGGATTAAATTTATAATCTTGGTAGGGTTGGAATATAGGTCCTGTCGTGAGGCTCCCATACATTCCAAGAGGAAGTCTGGTGAGGCCTCTTTGGTCCTGCAGATGGTGCATTGTGGGAAGGTCTTGACATCATCCTGGAAGAGAAGGGGTCTTGTATGGCCAGTTTTGAGCCTGGAAATACAGGTTGCTGCCTGTCGGTTCATCCCTCATTTCAGAATAGCTCCAGACTTTTGGTTCAGATACCAATAATGTTGACTCCTGTATTGTCATTTTTTAATTTCCAGTAAAGAGTGCAAAAGTCCTCCAATACAGTCTTACACATGTTTATTAGTTTTCCCTTTATGAAGGTCAACATGCTTGGCCCAACTTTTTTTCTATCTTTTCAAATTTGTCCTCTTTAGTAAGGTTAGCTTATTATTAATGGTTCCAACTTTTGTCCTTCTTGGAGATCTTAAGAGAATATTTTGCTGTTTAACACTACAGTGTAATGTACTGGGATCAGGATGTTAAATTAAGAAAAATCATCTCTTGATTGTGAGATGAAAGTTACTGATGGCTTGTAACATCTGTTTGAATAGAAATATAAACTAATCGTTGATTAAAAATATATACAGTTAAACCTGCCTATAGCGCCCCCTCTAAATAGCACCTCTCTCTCTAGAGCGCCCAATTTTAAATACGTAGTACGATGCAATTTACATTAAAAGTGACCTGTCTATAGCACCCCCTCTCTATAGCACCCTATTTTGGCGAGTCCCAAAAGGGGGCGCTATAGACAGGTTTTACTGTATATATATTTCAGAATATTGGTTAATCAAGGCAGATAGTCAAGGCAATGTTGTTGTTGTTGTTTCTTATCCCCTTGTGTAAAGATTACATGCATTCCATGAGTTCATGGAATGGGGTGTATGGGTGCAGCTTTCATTAATCATGGCACCATGATCCAGGTACACTTAGAGATTCCAATAGATAGTGCAAGCCATCAGCAACTTTCAGGTGCATGAAAGGCTTTTTCTTAGCTATGTGTTTATAGAGTGTTATATTGGGCAAGACCCAGGGATAGTCTGGTTACAACAAAATCATACTGGATATAAAATAGGAATGATAAAGTGTTGTTCTTGAGTTTAGCCGGGGTGTTAGAGTGGGAACTTACTTAATGCTGTCATCCTCTGTCTGGAAGTTGGTCTGGGTGGAGCAGGTGATGAGACAAATCAGGTCAGATGTATCTTGTCCCGCATCCTGATGATCCGTAGTCTGCTGTGGGAGAGTTTGGGCTGATTTTTGGGAGACTGATATAAGATCCATGGTATCTTGGGCTGCATGCTGTTGTGGGAGGGTGGAAGTCTGAGCTGAAGAATGTGAGACTAATATAAGATCCATAGTATCTTGGGCTACATGCTGTTGTGAGAATGTGGAGGTCTGGGCTGAAGAATGGGAAACTAATATAAGATCCATAGTATCTAGGGCTACATGCTGCTGTGGGAATGTGGAGGTCTGGGCTGATGTATGGGAGACTGACACCAGATCCATAGTATCTTGGGCTGCATGCTGTTGTGAAAGTGAGGAAGTTTGGGCTGAAGAATGGGAGACTGACACCAGATCCATGGTATCTTGGGCTGCATGCCGTGTTTCAAGCTGATCTACAAGACATTCTATTGAGGTTTGTGGAGATGTTTGAGCTGCTGAGTGGGATACCTGTACCAAGTCCAATATGTTCTGGGCCACATTGCTGTAATGAATAAGCTCTTTTATCTGAGTGACCGGGGTATTGGCTTCCAAATCAGGGGTGGCAGGAAAACTTAAGATGTCAGGGAAGGGAACGTTAGAATCTGGATTGGAATTGAGGGTGGTTTGAGTGGCCTTGGAGGAGGTGTGCGCTCGGCAATGGGTGCAGAAATTTGGAGACAGAGTTGGTTGTGACCTCTTAGCCTCAAGGTAGATCTGCAGGTCCTGAAGGCCACGTTTGACTGTTTCACGCAGGACTGGGGGAGGAGAGGATGGGGAGGTGGGACAGGAGGAGACTGGAGATGGCGGCTGGGAAGAGGTCTTGAGGCTGTGGATCTGCCGCATGAAGAGCCGTTTCTCCTCCTTCAGCACAGAAAGCTGGACTTGGAAGAGAGGCAGCATCTTGACCTGTTCCTCCAGCTGCTGGGTACGAGCCAGGCTGGCAGCCATCTTTTCTCTCAACTGGGCAAGCTGTTTCTTTGACACCCACACCAAGGCTTCCTCTCCTTCCTATTACACACAGAGTATGTAGGGGCAACACTGTGGATGGCAGTTCTGCTATGACAGTACTGTAGAGAGGCTTCATTCCATCAATAAATGACGCAGTATCACGTAACATCTGACTAGCAACCAACTTTATACAATCAAAAATAACTTGACTTCAGATAACCAATAATAGGAAACCAATATTATATTAATTAGATGGTCTATCAAGAGAGGTTCTATTGTGTGGGTCCCTGGCCCAAATTTCTAAATAAGTACACTAATACTTCTCTACTACATATTTCAATAATTCAGATTTTTTTCAACAATTTGGACCCAAGATTTTTGTTGTTATAACATCCTATTGCTGATATAACCACAATTTGAACAATATGGATTTAAAACTTGGGATCTTAGAATTATGATGCTATAACCAAGATGTTCTGTTATAAAAGAGGTCCTTATAATGTGATTCCACTGTACAAGGTTCCAAATATATAAGTTTGTTGGAGTAAGGTGTAGATATAGAAGTATTCTACATGTATATATATATATATGGTATAAGAAACAGAGCAAACAGTGCTAGAAATTGAGGCAATGGTTTTAACACGTTTGGTGTAATAAATAATAACATTATGATAAACACTTTATTTTATTAATTTTCGAAATAAAGTAGAACCTCTATGAGAGGACACACATGCTAGAAGAGACCTCTCTACAAAGGTCAGTTTTCATTTTCAAAATGATCATTTTTACTAACAAGCAACTCTCTCATAAGAGGACACCTCTCCCTAAAGGACACTTTGGCTCTTCAATTAGGTGTTCTTTACAGGGAGGTTCTACTGTACATAAAAACTTCTTCTTCTTTCTTATCTCCACACTGGGTGAAGTAGAATGCGTCTGCCTTTGTCATCAAGACTGGGAACACCACTCAGTGGCAGGCTGACTTAGCTCCAAAAGAAATGGCCACCTCTGACATGAGGAACAGATGCCATGTGCAGCCGCTCCTAACATGGAGTACAAATGCTGCTCATCTTGTATCCCTGAATTAGGAGCACTTACAGGGTACTATCAGCCGGGCCAGCTGAACCCAGGTTTTTCAGTAAGTTTGTTACTGCTCCCCCCCTCTCCTTTTTCATCCGGGCTTGGGACCGGCAAAGACTTAAGCCTTATAGTTAACAGAGCTTGTCAAATATTCTACAATGGATAGTTTCACCTCCAATGAGCATCCTCCCACTTGAGAACCTTGTCTATGTCATGTAAGAGACAGATTGGCTAGGGAAGGAAAGCAATTGGACCTACCTGGATTGTCTTCCCATCATTCTCAGCTCCTGGCATGGAGTAGATGTTCCTGCAGTGGGGAGACATCCCTGTCACATTTCAGACACATAAGAATTAGGATGTCCTAATCAAGTTGCTGTTATAAAGAGATTCCACTTGTAAATATGGAATTTTTATTGCATAATTTCTAGGTACTAACCACTCTGTATTTTAAACACAAGGTAATAAGACCAAATCCAAATAAATAAATAGTGTGTGACGTTTCGGTAAAAGCGTTGTTACCATCTTCAGAAAAAAGTACTGAATGAGAAATTTTACCACAGCATGGTTTAAATAGTTACTGTTATCAAGTGTGTACACAAGATAGCAGATATTTATTTCACACACTATTTATTTATTTGGATTTGGTCTTATTACCTTGTGTTTATAATCTATAATCCAAATTGTTGGCGTTTTACGCTCCAGGAGCCCGGGTTACCTTTATTTTCTCTCTAATCCAAATTGTGCCTTATCACTCTGTATTTTAATCAACTTACTAAAATAAAACTGTACAAAATTAATCAAAACTAAAACTGTGTGAGGTAACCTTTGTGATTCAATTTAAATAAACAGTGTAACTTCTTTAATTCAACACTCTGAGGGATCAGAATTTTCAGCTGAATTATAGGCAGTTAAATTAAAGAAAATAGCTTGTGATTGGTAAGGTACAATTTGTATTATTCTATATACAGTTACGAGCGTCTTTCCTCATCTCCTAATCAATCAACCAACTCTGTCACTGTTTGCTTTTTTTTTTGGAATGGCGCCCTCCTATTGGTTGGCTACGGTCACGCCACCTTTGCCCCCCCCCATCATGCCTCCCCCCCCACTCGCCATTTAACTATTGTGTTGGAGCGGGTCGCTCCCTAAATAAATGCATATATTAGATAATAACCAAATGGAATCCTCTCTTTCTCTTTCCCAGTAAGAGACGCCTACGGAAGCCTACAGTACATAGACAGATAAAGCACATAGGCTATAGTTATTAACTAATATATGCATTTATTTAAGGCGCCAATTTATAATTGTAACAAATAGTATTTGAATCAAAACATTCAATCGGGTAAAACACGGGCGTTGCCCGGGTCATTCGGCTAGTAGATTATAAACACGAGGTAATAAGACCAAATCCAAATAAATAAATAGTGCAACATTTCTGTAACAGCGTTGTTACCATCTTCAGACAAAAGTACTGAATGAGTACTTTCAGTAGTAACTGAGTAATTCAATACTTTTGTCTGAAGATGATAACAACACTGTTACCGAAACGCCACACACTATTTATTTGGATTTGGTCTTATTACCTCAAGCTTGTGATTGGGATTAGGAAAAAAATTGTTGAATTAAAGATGGCTGAAATAAAGAGGTTATGTTGTATAAGCCAAAAACATGAAAAATAAAATTAATCAGATTAATGTTTCTCTCTTTCTTGGAAGTGATGTCTATTATTGGAGGTTGGGTTATGTCAGGTCAGAGCTTGGATTTCACAAAGGTGGTCATCGCAGGAAGTGTATCTACCACTGACTGTATCTAAGTAAAGGGCATTGATTGATACCATTATCAGAGACTGCCAAGTACTTTCAATCAAATTCTCCAGCTTGATAATAATAACAATGTTGTCATCTCATAAATGTCATCATGTAAGACAGCCATCTTCAATAAGGAGGTAGATCCTCATGGAATACTCCATGGATATATACATGATTCTTGTTTTTACAATGAGTGCTTGTTGAACATGTCTTTGGCATTGCTAAATGGAACAAATACTCCTTGAAGAATGAAGGGAAACCAAGTAAGTAATCTCAAAGAAGAGCCTAGAAATGGAAGATACAAAGAGGTATGAAGAGATTTGCAAGAAACAGGGTGAAACACGATGGCTGACCTCAGAGCTGAACTTATGGATTTGAAAAAAAAAAAAAAAACCAAGAATGACATGCATTTAAGAGAAAGATGGGAAGTTTGGAATGTGTGATATGGTTGTTGAGATGGATATGATACATAGAACCATAAGACTTCTGGAAGATTTTACCTGTGACACAAGCGGGGATTGAACCCAGGCTCTCCATCTCCAGCCACATGGGACAAGTCGGAGGGCCCTGGAACAGAACAACAGCCACTCTCAAGTTATCACATCTTTAAATATCATGAGAAATCTGGAGACAATTCTGAAATTACATCTAACCTGAACCTACTCTAACCAAGCCAACCTAACCAAATACAAGACCTGTAAAGAACTCTAAAGGTTATTGTCAATGGATCATCTTCCACAGGAGAAAGTGACAGTATCTGCCTTATTATGTTGGAATTCCTTATACAGTTTTTTTTTTTATTATCCCTAGTACACGTGGTACAGGCCATGATAATCATGGTGGGTAGTTAGTGACTGCTTTTACTGTAAGCGCACCACATGTCTACACATGTGAAAAGCAGTTCGACTTTGCACTTACAAATGTGCCAGAGTCCCGCTTGGTTACTTGTACTCGCTGGTGGGGTTGGACTTTTGCAAGAATCGGGGGCCATTGGAGCATTTTTTTTAAACAGAAAAAAAGTGTCCAATGCGGGAATCGAACCCGGGTCGTAGTGGTCGAAAACCAAACGGTTTAACCAGCCTTCCACCGACCCCCCCCCCCTTATACAGTTAAACCTGTCTATAGCGCCCCCTCTAAATAGCGCCTTCCTCTCTATAGCGCCCGATTTTAAACATTAAAAGTTAAGCATTTTACATTAAAAGTGACCTATCTATAGCACCCCCTCTCTATAGCACCCTATTTTGGTGAGTCCCAAGAGAGGGCGCTATAGACAGGTTTAACTGTATTTCACAATTCTTTTAATGCACAATAAACTAGAAGGTCGACCAAGGAACTAACTACTAAAGAGAGTAACACAAGGTAATAAGACCAAATCGAAATAAATAAATACTGTGTGACGTTTCGGTAACAACATTGTTACCATCTTCAGACAAAAGTTACATAGGTCACACACTATTTATCTAATTATTTGGTCTTATTACCTTGTGTTTATAATCTATAATACAAATTGTGCCTTATCATAAAGAGAATGACATTTATATAGCTATTAGAAAATAAGACTTAATCCAAATAAATTGATAGTGTGTGAGGTTTCGGTAACAACATTGTTGCCATCTTCAGACAAAAGATTACATATCATGTCACACTACTAACGTCGGCGTTAACTTTTGTTCCTTCTTCAAGATGATGTCAGGCGATTCCTTCTCTTGTAATTGGTCTTATTACCTTGTGTTTATAATCCAAATTGTGCCTTATCATAAAGAGAATGGCATTCATAGCTACAAGGAAATAACACCTAATCCAAATAAATTGATAGTGTGTGACGTTTCCGTAACAAAGCTTGTTACCATCACACACTGTTAATTTATTTGGATTATCGTAAAGATAGAGGCTGCCTGGCCGGCATTCATAGTTCTTCAAATTAAATATACTTCGAAACTCTGCCTTTGCCAGTCCCAAGCTCGGATGAAAAGGGAGGAGGGGGAGCAGTAACAAGCTCACTAAAAAACCTGGGCTCAGCTGGCCCGGCTGATAGTAAGGGCTCCTAATCCAGGGATACAGGATGTACTCCATGTTAGGAGCAGCTGCACATGGCGTCTGTTCCTCATGTCAGAGGCGGCCATTTCTTTTGGAGCTAAGTCGGCCTGCCACTGAGTAGTGCTCCCAGTCTTAATGACAAAGGCAGACGCATTCTACTTCACCAAGTGTGGAGATAAAAAAGAAGAAGAAGAAAGATATTTCGGCCAGTAAATCTTTTTATTATCTCGATGTTTCAACAAAAATATTTTGTCCTCGTCAGGAGTAAACAAAAGTGAAAACATTTGGCAAGGTGTTAAAAATTATTCTAATTATTATATAAAAATTATTTGGATTAGGTCTTATTTTTCTTGTAGCTATAATCCAAATTGTGATTTATCAACAGAGTGACATTTAGAAAATTAAAAGTTGAAAAAAAGACTCACAATATTATGTTCCAGGTACTATCTATCCATCAATGCAAAAACCACTTTAGAGAAACTGTAAATATAAAAGTAATATTAAAGTCAATAATAATCAGTAGCCAAGTTGGCGCATATATAAACAAAAGGAATAACTCTTTTGCATAAATATATGTTGTTTAGTTGGTAATACAATAAATACATTAAGTTTTAGTCTGCTTAATGTTGTTGTTAGTTTTTAATTAACTACGAAGACAAGTTAATGTCACATGGTGGCAGCGGTAATCACATAAATTAATAATTAAAATAATTTAGTGTTCGTGTAAAAATAACTGACCAATTCTTAAAGCCGCCTAAGCCTTTGGAGCAATCATCAAAAGAAGCATGGGACGAGTGGATAGAAGCATTTATATGGTATGAAAAAGCTGTACAATTAGAAAAGAAACCGCAAGAAGTCTAAGTAGCGATCTTTATGGCTTCGATTGGACAATTGGCCCAGAAAATTTATAAAACGTTCAAGTTAAATGAAGGTGAAGAAAATGAGTTACAAGAACTCAAGGGTAAGTTTAATGAATACTTTACCCCTAAATTAAATTATACTGTAGAAAGGTATCAGTTTAATAATATAAAGCAGTGTAACGAGCCTTTTAAAGAATTCCTAACTAAGGTTAAATTACAAGCAAAAAAATGTAAATTTGATCAAATGGAGGATGAACTAATTAAGGATAGAATAGTTGTTGGTATACAAAATAATGATGTTCGAGAAAAATTACTTTCTGATCCAGATCTGAACATAACTAAAGCAATTCAAATATGTGTAGCTGCTGAAAATGCTAATACACAACTAAGAGAAATTAAAGATAGGAACGAAAATGAGCCATCCATTTCCACAATCGAAAGAAAAATTAGTAGAGATTTCTCACAGAAAGCCTTTAATCCTAGAGATACCACAAGCTTTAAGAAACTTATAAATAATTGTACACGTTGTGGAGCTAAACATGAAATAAACAAATGCCCAGCATATGGTAAAGTATGCTATAAATGTAAAAAGGCTAACCATTTTTCAAAATTATGCAAAACTGCCAAAAGGGAAAGAGTGGTAAACCTTGTAGAAGATACTGAGGTGGAATCGGATGAATTTTTTCTCTCAATAAATGAAATAAAGACCCGAAATGGACAAGAGTGGTTGGAAAGAGTAACGTTCAAAGGAAATCAAACAGTTGAGTTTAAATTGGACACTGGAGCTCAATGCAATGTCATACCTTTGACACTCTCTAAAAAACTTAAACTAAAAATTAATTCAAGTGGAGTAAGGAAGTTATTAACTTACTCTGGTGAATCAATAAGGGTAATGGGCGAGACAAATGTTACTTGCACAATAAAAAGTAAGGCAGTAGTTCTCAGATTTATAATATCAGAAAAAGGAATCACTCCGATTCTGGGAAGAGATGCCTGCTCACAGTTAGGCTTGATCTACAGGGTTGATGAAGTCTGTCCAGAAATGGAATTTGAAGAATTGTTTAAAGGTATAGGGCTTATAAGGAACTATAAATATAAAGCTGACTTTTCCGAAATTCCAAAAAATTTGCCCATTAAACCTGCTCGCAAGATACCGTTTGCAATTAAAGCTAATGTCAAGAAGGAACTTGATGAAATGGAAGCATTGGGCATAATCAAAAAAGTGAATCACCCCACTCCCATCTCCAGTCATATGGTGATACAGTCGAACCTCTTTAATTCAACACCCCAAGGGATCAGAGCTTTCGGTTGAATTAAAGGAAGTGTTGAATTAAGGTTATATGGTTATATGATTAGGTAATCATCTAACTCGCTAAAATATATATTTTTTAATAGCTTTGTAATATAAATTAATGATATTAATTGAAACCATTGTGTGTTTTTATATTATTTTCATGATTAACTTTTAGTATCAGTGACAAAATGGCATTAATACAAATTTTAGAAACATAAATAATTGTAACAAATAAATTTATTGGCAATGTGTTTCTTTTCAGTAATATAATCAAATATTAACTCTACAGACATTAAAATATTAAATATAATATATTAAATAATATTTTATTCTAATTGAAAAATATAGCAGTTGAAAGGAAATAAATATGGTAAATAAAAAGAAAATTTTAAAATATTATTTTAAAATAATCATGAAGATCTTTTAAAAAAATCCTTTATAGATATCTGTTTTTGCACTGAAATCCTATTCAGGATGTATTCCAGATGGCATTTTGAAAAAACATGCATGCCTTTCTTCCTCTGAAATGTCTTTTAATAAATAAATTTTAATGTATTAAAGGCATCCACTGCTGCTGCAGGTGTTATTGATTTTGTGTTTAAATCTTTTATAATAACACAGAAATGGAATATTGAAATAAAATGTTATCATAATCATTGTTGGATCATTTTATAAAGATTTATTTATTTAAAAAGAAATTATTTATAAATTTAAAAATAGCTAAAATATTTCAATGTTAAAAATAAAAAAATAAAAATTATTATTAGTTAGCGCATGATGCCGAAATTCCCGCGTAAAAAAAACAACAATAACATCCGCGAAATTGCGCAACGGCACTGCAAAGTGAAACTTAAACTAACCAGAAACCAAAAGTGCGCAGGCGCGATCGTATCGACGCCCGCTGTTGCCGATCGTCGCCGTCCGCCGATGCCGATCGTCGCCGCCGTAATACCGTTTAGCGGTAAAGTTGCATGTAAAATAACATTCAACTGTCGAAATTCGAATTTTAAAATGGTCGAACTATCGGAACTGTCGTATTATCGATACTGTCGAATTACGGTTTGTTATTTGATAGGCCGGAGGTCGGGACATCGGAACATGGTCGAATTATCGCCGAGTGTCGAATTGGGGTGTGTCGAATTAACGAGGTTATACTGTAGTTCGCAAGGACGGAAAGATAAGGATATGTCTTGATCCTTCAGACTTAAACAAGATTTTGTTACGAAGAGAGTTTCCTCTCAAACGACTGGAGGACATTGCAGTCACCTTGCACAAGTCCAAATACTTCACCAAACTGGATTTAAAGAAAAGCTTTTGGCAACTCCCAGTTGATGAAGAAACACAACCATACTTCACTTTTTCAACACCATGGGGAAGATACTCATTCTTACGGGTACCATTTGGTATTAAAACGGCCCCAGAAATAATGCAACAAATTATGACTGATTTACTAAGTGACCTAAAGGGAGTAGAAAACTCAATGGATGATATCCTGATCCATGCACCTGACCTGGATACATTGAGAAAGAGAACTTATGAGGTTCTTTCTTTGCTTAAATCAACTGGAATCAAATTAAACAAAGAAAAATGTGTCTTTTCGAAAGAGAACAAGTTAAATTTTTAGGACATTTGATATCAAAAGCAGGAATACAAATAGACCCTGGAAAGGTCAAAGCAATAAATGATATCCAGAGTCCTAGAAATCGCAAGGAGCTTCAGCGCTTACTTGGTATGATACAATACTTGCAGAGCTTCATACCTAATGCATCGGAAAAGACCAGCAACATGAGGATGCTCCTTAAGAAAAATGTTGTTTGGAACTGGGACCCTTCCCTTGATGATGATCTAGAAGAAATTAAAATTGCATTAAAGAAGGCACCTGCTTTGAAATTCTTTAATCCAAATGCGGCACTGACAATGTCAGTTGATGCTAGTTCGCATGCGATTGGAGCTGTACTTATGCAGGACAACCGTCCAATTGCCTTTGCTTCAGCAACACTAACTGACTACCAGTGCAACTATCCCCAGATTGAGAAAGAGGCCTTAGCAATAAAATTTGGATGCCGAAAGTTTCATGAATACATTTTTGGTAGACCTATCTTGGTAGAAACTGACCATAAGCCTCTCGAAACCATTTTTAAGAAATGCTTGAGCAAATCGCCACTCCGTTTGCAGAGAATATTATTAGAGCTACAGCCCTATGATCTAAAGGTAAAATATGTTAGAGGTAAAGATATGTTTATAGCTGATTTACTAAGCAGAGATTGTGTTGAAGAAGAAAAATTTGAAAACGAGCATCTAGAAATTCTTCTATGTATTTCTATGCCACAAAGCCTAACAAAGAATGAACTGGTGACGGCAACAGAAACTGATCCAGAACTATCGCAACTAAAGTCACTTCTAATAAATGGATGGCCGGAACACAAGTCTGGAGTTCCAATTGAATGCAGATTATATTGGCCTTAATATTCAAAGGACTCCGCATAATATATATATATATAATCCCTAAATCTCTTAGAGTCAAGGTCTTAAAGAGTCTGCACATCGGACATATTGGCATCAACGGCACTCTTCAAAGAGCCAAGGAATCAATTTATTGGCCTGGAGTAACAAAAGATATAATCAGCCAAGGAGAAAGGTGTATGATTTGCATTTCCAATTCCAGGAGTAATCAAAAACAAACAATCATTAACAAGGAAATACCCAAAATTGCATGGCAGATTGTAGCATCGGATGTTTTTATGTATAATGACCACAATTATTTACTGGTAACTGATAGTTATTCTGGATATATTGATTTTAAAGAACTTAAATCATTAAATTCTAAAGAAACAATAGTATATTTAAAGGAATGGTTTGCCCAACATGGGATCCCAAAGGTTCTAGAAACTGACAATGGTACCAACTATTGTTCAAGAGAATTCAAGCAATTTTCACAGGAATGGTCATTTACCCACCAAACCTCTAGCCCTCTACACCCTAGGTCCAATGGGTTGGCAGAAAGGGCAGTTCAAACAGCAAAAAGTCTTCTTAGAAAATGTGAAAGAGGAAAAGAAGACATCCAAATGGCACTGTTGAACTATCGAAACACCCCAAGAGAAGGATTAGGTTCACCTGTGCAACGACTTTACAGTCGCCGAACCAGAACCGTGTTGCCAATTAAAGAAGATCTTTTGGAACCATCTGTACTGGAGAAAACTAGTGAAATTCTTAGAAACGCTCGTGAAAGACAAAAATCTTATGGTGATATGCATTCTACATAACACCAGCAACTCTCGGAAAATCAACCAGTGTTCTTGAAAGAGCGTGAAAGAGTCTGGACTCCTGCTACTGTAGTCAAGCAGTTAAGTCCTAGGTCATATGCAGTGAGATCTCAAGATAGGATATTGCGTCGTAATCAAGCCTTCTTGAGACCTTTTCATGGTGAGCCAGAGGCTCAGACTTCATCCATGGACTATCATAAGGAAATGGAGAACAATGGTCCTCCTCCACTTGAAAGTGAGCACGCATCACCCCCACCTGTGCCGACTCTCCTGGACAAGACTGACAAGGGACCCACCCATCAACGGAGCCCATGGAGCCATCACAGACTTTACCGTCCACTGACCGTAACCCTTTAAGAACCAAGTCTGGACGCCTCATCAAGCCAGTCTCCCGGCTGAACCTTTGAAAAAAAAAAAAGGGGGAGATGTAAATATAAAAGTAATATTAAAGTCAATAATAATCAGTAGCCAAGTTGGCGCATATATAAACAAAAGGAATAACTCTTTTGCATAAATATATGTTGTTTAGTTTGTAATACAATAAATACATTAAGTTTTAGTCTGCTTAATGTTGTCGTTAGTTTTTAATTAACTACGAAGACAAGTTAATGTCAGAGAAACCAAACCATTTATTGTAATATTGCTCGCTTAATATAAGATCTAATTTTATTTAAAAAATTTCATCATTAGCATTACAATTATCATGAAGGGATGCACAGATGTATGACAAATTAACCAGTTTCAGCTCAAAATAACTTTATTAGGTACATGATAAGGCAAAATTTGGATTATAGATTATAAAAACAAGGTAATAAGACCAAATCCAAATAAATAAATAGTGTGTGACGTTTCGGTAACAGCGTTGATAAGGCACAATTTGGATTATAAACACAAGGTAATAAGACCAAATCCAAATAAACGTTGTTACCGAAATGTTACACACTATTTATTTATTTGGTCTTATTATCTTGTGTTAATAATCTTAATCCAAATTATGCCTTTTCATGTCTATTGTAGACACAAGGTAATAAGACCAAATCCAAATAAAAGCTGTTGCTAAAACGTCACTCACTATTTATTTATTTGGATTTGATCTTATTACCTTGTGTTTATAATCCAAATTGTGCCTTATCATGTCCATTTTAGAAACAATAAACGCTTGTTCGGCGATACACATATACTAAAATTGGAACACTAATTATTTATTTGGTCTTATTACCTTGTGTTTATTAGGTACAGTTAAAAATAAGCAACCAAGGTCATTATATTGACAATAATGTAGGGTGTTAAATACAATGGTTTATTTACAATTATATTATGGTATCAAAGCTCTAGAATCTCTGGTCCTTGGGGATCTTGTTCTTGGAATGGCTTTTTCTGGCTTGTTTGACATTCAAAGTGCATTTTCCACCACTTTTCATTGTTCTGGCTTAGTTGATATAGAATTTGTCTTAAATTTATCATTTTCTTTACAAGGTAATAGCAAATCTAAATAAATAAATAGTGTCTTCTTTCTTATCTCCAAACTGGGTGAAGTAGAATGCGTCTGCCTTTGTCATTAAGACTGGGTGCACTACTTAGTGGCAGGCCTACTTTGATAAATAGTGTGTGTTCACACTATTTATTTATTTGGTTTTATTACCTTGTGTTTATAATCTAAAAAAATCCAAATTGTGCCTTATAATTTCCTTCGTTTTCATATTTGTATAGCTTCCTTGAAGGTGGAGTTTTTATATATATTTTCAATGATATCAATATATATTTTTAAATTTATATCATTATTGAGGCTGTTTAAGAATTCACAACACTGGAATTCTATAAACCAGGAAAAATGTCTAAAAATAAATTTAATTATAGTCTCCTTTTTTAATTAAAAATGCCGAGGCGCCAGCACAAAGGGTGACTAGCTGCCTCCAGATCCAAAAATTTTGCATCCAGAATCTCTTGATGATAGGATTCTGCACAGCCCGAAGGCCGCGTACCATGTATAGGTAGATGCCCTTTTTATGAGAAGCACCGGTGAAAATTTATAATCCATACAAGTTTTTATAATTTATCAAATGGGTATTTAAAGAAATATTAATTTAAATAAATAAAAAACTTTAGATATACACGTAATTTTGCTTAAAATTTAACAATTTTTCATAGAGGTTTACATAAATATAATTAAAAATAGAATAATAACTAAAATTAAAATAGCGGTCGACGCCACTGCCATCTATCGCCAAATATTGAAACTATTTTAGCTGGTGCTAAAATTCACCTTGCATATCCACCTGGTATAATGCGTTTTATTTATTTAAAAAATATAAATAAATATAATATTATTTATCTCTATATTTTTCGAAATAAATTTTAACACAAATTTATTTTCAAATTCCACTTTTAAAATTTCACGATTGATGAGTCGATTTTTTTTTGGCTATTGGCCATTATGCGTAAAGTTTTTATTACAAACATTAAAAACTTTAATTTTATGATTTTATTTTAAAATTATTCAAAATAAATTTTTATAAATATATATATTTTAAATTTGACAGTCAATTTTTTTACCTACATATATATTGTCATAAGGAAAAGTGTTGAAATTGTGTGAAATGACGCAGATGTTCACGAGGGGGTACAACTATATTTGAATTAATATCAATACCGAATTAATATACAGTTAAACCTGTCTATAGCGGCCTCTCTTGGGACTCACTAAAATAGGGTGCTATAGAGAGGAAGGCGCTATTTAGAGGGGGCACTATAGACAGGTTTAACTGTATTTTAAAATAGTTTCGAATGATTATATTTACGGGATAGTTGGCGACATCTGTACGTGGCTTCAGGAATCCAGGTTATAAGCACAATTAGATTTGGTGAGATTACTTAAATGCTTGGGAATTAAGTTGAAATGTAAACTCGGTATCTTTCATGAGCAAAAAACAAACAAACAAACTATAAATAAGAGACTGATTAAAAAATGTAACCTAGATCAACCAACAATGAATCTCCTTTCTATTCTCCCATCCATATTTCCAAACATTTTTTTTTCTTTCTTATATATATATTTTTTATTTTTTCTTATAATCTGTATATATTTACCATATGTATATAATCTTTCTCCATTTTTATTTCCCACTTTCATAGGTTTCTCCGTCTTGTAACCCCAAGGAGAATCCTCTGTAAGACCTGTGTGTCTTAATAAAGGCCTTTGTGTGTGGTGTGTGTGAATCTCCTTTCTATGAGAAATAATATCAAATAATAAACGAACACTCAATAAATCTATCATTGAATCGAATTGGTTGACTGCAACTTATTGTTTGTTTTATTTTCATTATTCCTAAAACAATTGGTGTGTGTATACAGGCCATTATATTAATAATAATGGTGAGTAGTTAGCGACTGATTTCCGGTTCATTCAAAATCACTTTATTAGGTACCGCTCAACAAGAGCAACCTAGTTTATGATAATTGAAACAATGAAAAATATGTGAAGTTCACATATTAAACACAATTTTAACGCGGGATTCAATCCCTGTTCATGACTGTCGGGAATCGAGGGTGTTACCTACTCGTCCACCGACTTGTTTTTGTTTTCGACTGATTTTACCTCAAGTGCACCACATGTGTAGATATGTAAAAAGGAGTTTGAAATTTTCTCACTTACAAGTATTCCAGAGTTTCCCCGTTTGAGTTATTTGTACTTTATAGGTAGAGTTGTACTTTGGCAAGAATCGGGAGAGCAATTGAAGCAATATTTTCTTCAGAAGAAAAATTTGCTTAATTGGGGGGGATTCGATTCCGGGTCGTGTGACTATCGACGGGTTTATACATCTGCCATTCCAACCCCCTGTTGTAGATACATGGTGTGTCTTCAGGATAACACAAATGCCGTCTTCTTCAGGGGAAGAATAAAGATGGTCTTAGGAACACGTTGGAAGGTTTACCATCTATACAAGGAAGGTTATTGTGGGTTCAATTTGCTCGGCCTTGTGATGATAACATTCATCTTTTACCCCGCTCTCACAACATACCAAGTTTGGTTTTACAAGGTTTGACTACCAACATCTTCGTGTTAATCAATTCTTATCAGAGTTTAAAACTTTCCAACATTTCAATGACGGCTGTCTTAATTTTCTTGAAATGGGATCTGATGATGATAACAATAACAACAATGATCTGCCTTAACTCCGTCTTTGCCGGTCCCAAGCTCGGATGAAAAAGGAGGAGGGGGAGCAGTAACAAGCTCACTAAAAAAACCTGGGCTCAGCTGGCCCGGCTGATAGTACCCTGTAAGGGCTCCTAATCCAGGGATACAGGATGAGCAGCGTTTGAACTCCATGTTAGGAGCGGCTGCACATGGCATCTGTTCCTCATGTCAGAGGCGGCCATTTATTTTAGAGCTAAGTTGGTCTGCCACTGAGTAGTGCTCCCAGTCTTAATGACAAAGGCAGACGCATTCTACTTCACCCAATCATGATGGTTGTCGTCTCAAGCTTTACAAGCTTGATACCTTAATATGATTGAGTGGGGATAAGAAAGAAGAAGAAGATCTGCCTAAACCTCCTCGCCCAAACATTTTTAGAAATTCGACTGTTTATTCCATTCCTACAAACCCCCCAACAACAACAACAAACAAAAAACACAACACCAACACTTAGCTTCGAACATAGGTTATACCAAGCCATATAGGTTACCATCACGCCCTTCTCGAACACAGAATCAGCTGGGGCAAGCTATTGCAAAGACAAGTAAATCCAAACATATTTAGATTGAAAATAAGCGTTCTTTCCTGATCTATAATTCAATTTAAAATAATGCTTCCAGGGGGCTAAGTTTCTTGTATAACTTTTTATTTTCTCAAACTTTCAGACTTTTCTCAGCCCTTCAACAGGAGTATCGGGATTTTAGGTAATGTGATACTCCCGTCTAAGGGCTGAGAAGTCCGAAAAAAGCTTGAGAAAATGAAAAGTTATACAAGAAAATTAGCCATGGAAGCCTCTCTTTCTTATTTTTAAAATTAAATATTTAGATTAAGTTATGTTTTACAATAATCTTCCAAAGTTAATTCTTTAATATAGGTTTCGTGATTACTGTAAATAGCATGGTAGGTTCTACAAAATCTGTTATAAAGACAGGTTTAATTTGCTTAATATTTATAAAATAAAGAACAAGGTTTAGTTGAGTTTTATTCTGATAGATGGCAGTAACAATCATTATCTGTATAATCAGGAGATATCATACCAAGGAGCGCTAGTATCGGTCCTAAACGTACTCACCGCACGCCGAGTTTCCAGATGGGAATTCCAAATGTTACAGCGTCCAGGCCTAGGCAACGTGAAACAAGTGGTGCAGTACTATCAGCTGTCTTGCCTTATCTGGAGATAGAAGGGGGCTTAGCCGGCCTGTTGTGTTCCTCCTTGTTGCATAATCCCTTCAACAGATGTACATCATCTTGAGTATCATGCACTGTTGTCTCCGATGGTTAGAAATTCCCCTCGATCAAGGATATATATATATTATAATGGCCTGTACCATGTGTAGACATGTGGTGTACTTACAGTAATAGCAGTCGCTAACTTCCCACCAGGATTATCATGGCCTGTACCATGTGTAGACATGTGGTGTACTTACAGTAATAGCAGTCGCTAACTTCCCACCATGATTATCATGGCCTGTACCCTCGTTCAACAGCATGTGTAACTCGCTCCACTTCAGTTCTTAAGGTCTAACCTTGTGAATACACTGCAATTGTGAAGAACCTGTACATATTATCCACTGTAAATATCATAGGTTAGGTTTCTCTTTTTGAGCGGCGTACCTAATAAAGTTATTTTGCAACTGGAGTTCTTGAGGTCATTGGTCTACATTCTTCTTTTCTTGAATCCTCCAATATATAATACACTTATGGACAAAACTTAAGGAAGTTGTATCTTTTATCATGTATATCGGGATTCAAACAATAACTCTGAAAGATATCACAGTGACCTTTATTTGAAGACACACGAGATAACCAAGTGTGAACAAAATCTCCTCTGTCTTCTTCAAAGACTTTCCACTACCTAACGTTTCGTTCATGAGTGTCCATGATCATAATGGGTAGGAGATCTAGAGACCTCCGAGTTAGGGACCAAAAAATGCTATCATTTTAATCCTATCAATTTATTCTTTCTCTCTTAGCATTAAAAAAACAAACAGTATTAAAATTACAATTATATTCTCACAATGAGTATCTTTTTTTGTTTAAAAAACGCTAGCTTTCAAGCGTTAATCATATTCCATAAAAAAGTTAAATTACAAAACAATTTAAAATTTTCAGTTATAAATATCCACGCTGCGCGCGTTTGTTTTTGTAAATATTTCTGGTGGGATAAAGTCGATATTTTATTAAGCCCGTTGAAGAGCGATTAACGCTTGAAAGCTAGCGTTTTTTAAATAAAAATGATACTCATTGTGAGAATATATTTGTAATTTTAATACTTTTTTCATAATTTTATCATGAATACAAACAAGCAGTGTGCTGCCTCCTCTTATAACCAAACACACATAGTAGAAAACAAATTATAAAGACAAAAAGCACGCCACCTATCCTTAAAAATATAAACTATTTAAGCGCCTAATGTTTCTTTTTCGAATAAAACAGTAGAATAGTTCTAAATAGAAAGAGATGCTAACTATTGGATACTTAGGTTTTACCGCATTAAAACAGATTCGATTACAAAAATACGCCGATAAAAGTGGGTACAAGAAAATCTTTCCCACGAGAGACGACGACCTAGAAAACATCAATTTAAAAAAATAAGTGGACGTTTATAGAGGTCTCGTTGTAGTTTTTCGTCACGTCGAACAGTGTCATCTCCTGTAGAGAAGTTAGTATGTAACACGTTCTTCACCTCTTCTAATTCCCGACGTTTGATGTTTATAATTTCATTTTTGAGAGAATAAAAAAGTCGGTGGCGAGTGGGTAACACCTTCGATTCCCGACAGTCATGAACTGGGATTGAATCCCTCGTTAACATTTTGTTTAATATGTGAATAACCATCACATATTATTCATTGTTTCAATTATCATAAACTAGGTTGCTCTTGTTAAGCGGTACCTAATAAAGTGATTTTGGAATTTTTGAGAGCTATATGAAATTTTACAGTACACCTATCCCCCGATTTACACGGTAGATACGTTCCTGATAAAAACGTGTATAAATCGAAAATTAAAAAAAAATAAAAATTTGAAATACAGACACAGTGTGCGTGTGCAGCAAGTCAGCACATAAGCTCGGGATTCCTCGTTAGATGTGTACACAGCGCATGTGTTCAATCACAGTAGCATTTAGTATAGTGCGATAAAAAAAAAAAAAACGTATTTGGAAAACCGTGTAAAAGCGAAAACGTGTATAACAAGTACCGTGTAAATCGGGGGATAGATGTATTAAAATTACACTGGCCAACATTTTTTTCTTCAATAGTACACCATTGGATAGTGGGATACTTAGTCTGTACTCCTGTTTCAATAGTACAAAGGTGAAATTGCACTGGGATCAAGTTAATAAATAAAGAGAAAGACATCTGATCGTTCAACTAAAAGTTGATGATGGCTTACACCATGCGTCAGGATAGATGTCAACTAATCGTTGATTCTGGAATAATTAAAAAAATCGACGCTTAGTTAATATTTATTCCGACAGATAGTGTAGGCCATCAGCAACTTTTAATTATACGATCATAAGATACCTAGCCTAGTGGACATGGCATTTGTCCGGTAAGCGGAACACTGTGGGTTCGATTCCCATTCCCTGGACACTTTTATTTTTCTGTTTATCATTACACTTCACAATTCATTCTTTCATACCTCATCCCTAAGGTTAGAAATGGTAGTTATTTCTTCTTAAAATAAATTTAGATTTTTCGTTCAAAAGAAATAAATGCGGGATAATTTTCAAATGTCGTTTTACAATCACAAGCCGCATTATATTATTATACCTTTCTATTACTTAAAAAAAAAAAAAATCTGTTGCCGGCAGACAAAGTATCAGCTATTTTATGATTTTTTACGGCCATCTGATTCCAAATTTGCAAACCTTCTCTTTCTCTCAGCTATCCTTTTCAAGTGAGGTGGTGTGCAATGGTTGTCAACTTATATGTTGAAGATTTTTATCCCCTTCGGCTAAATGTTTCAATTCCAGTGGTACAGAGTTCAAATCTAGTTGAAAAATAAGTATGTTAAACAATTGATAAGATTTGTGGACAGATAGATATGGAAGCAAGTTAAATCAAGGACTTTAATCAGTCACAAGGGTAAAGCAGAAGACGCTGTAGCACCATCAGCGGCAGGCCAATCTTTTATTGATATTGTGAAGAAAATTTTTTAAAGGAAATATTATTGAAGAAATAACCGCTTATTTCATTCACGTTAGGTCTCTAAAATGAGAGCTGAGAGCGCTAAACGGACATTTCTGGATTCAGCACATCACGGAGAAATTAGGTCTATAATCCCAGGCAACAAAATGTTTTTGCCAGTGTTATATTGTACCATAGTTGAGATCACAAATGAAGACTTTAAACCAGAGATGTGATCTGAAGACTGTTCCATTCTGGTGCCAATGGAAGTGTCGTAAAAAATATCTACATAAAAAAGAAGGTTGAGATGAGAGAGAGAGACGTGGTGACATTGTAGGCCGTGGGTATTTCTGGTACTCCAGACATCAGGAAAGTCGGCGGCGACTCGATCCTTCTTTTTGCCGTTTTGGCGTGTGGAAGGAGGCCAAGGGATGCGCTCGGGCGTGACGCACGCACGCGATGCGTGTTCTGTTTACCTAGTGAACACCTGACGAAACGGTGAACGTCGGTGGTTTGACCTTTTCCCAGCCCTTTCCTCCTCTGTACCAGCTTTCCCCTGGTTGGCGGGATACCCTTAGTTGCAATGTCACAGGAGATGTCAACCGCTCTAACACCACGATCCTATTATATTCGTTTTTGATCCAACCATTTTTTTGACTGGAAGAGGAGCGAATGGCCGACTTGAGTAATTTGACGCATAGCACTTCTCATCTTGAATACCCTTTCACTGACTGAATAAGAAGCCGCTTGTTCATTACCTTGGTTGTTCATTCAAATATAGCCTGCAATATACTGATGACAAGAGGCCTATAGAACGAAATGTGATCTGCTATTAGAAAAAAATTGAAGAAGGAATCAAAGTTTACGGGGACTTCATAGTTCGAAAGCTTGCCGATTATACAGCACAAATAAAAGAAACACGTCGCTGTAAACTTTTATTCCTTCTTCAAGATGATGTCTGGCGATTCCTTCTCTTGTAATAAGAAAGAAAAGATATATATCAGCATAGTGTATATCGGTCAACGTATAGTTAGGATATATAAAAACATTAACGTTTAGTTATCATTGTTAATCGAATGGGTATCCAACCATTGTTTCGACATTTGTGATCAATGCATAAGTACCATCAATCGCCTTCTTTAACCAATCAATGATCATACTAATGATGATCTAAAGACGGTAGGTTCCTGGGCAACGATATTGGTGGATAAGATGCAAGGTTTCGGGCATAAGGCTCTTCTACTGGCCATAGGGATATAACACTAACAAGTCTTGTCATAGGTTATAGCACTCTAGCCAATGGAAGGAAGAGGGTCGTACACTACGTCTTATCCACCAATAAAAAGACACGCTTCGACCAACGACCTCCTACTCTATTTAAGTCGGGGAGAAGAGCTTCTTTTAAACGAGGTCGATCGTACAAGACGCCCTAGGGAGATTATTGTTGTCTTAATTCGACCTCCTACTCTCGTTATTTCAAGAAATATCTTCGTGCAACGACCTCATATCTTCTTTGTTTTAAGAAATATCTTCGTCCAACGACCTCATATCCTCTTTGTTTCAAGAAATATCTTCGTCCAACGACCTCATATCCTCTTTGTTTCAAGAAATATCTTCGTCCAACGACTTCATATACTCTTTGTTTCAAGAAATATCTTCGTCCAACGACCTCATATCCTCTTTGTTTCAAGAAATATCTTCGTCCAACGACCTCATATCCTCTTTGTTTCAAGAAATATCTTCGTCCAACGACCTCATATACTCTTTGTTTCAAGAAATATCTTCGCCCAACGACCTCATATCCTCTTTGTTTCAAGAAATATCTTCGTCCAACGACCTCACATCCTTTTTGTTTCAAGAAATATCTTCGTCCAACGACCTCATATCCTCTTTGTTTCAAGAAATATCTTCGTCCAACGACTTCATATACTCTTTGTTTCAAGAAATATCTTCGTCCAACGACCTCATATCCTCTTTGTTTCAAGAAATATCTTCGTCCAACGACCTCATATACTCTTTGTTTCAAGAAATATCTTCGTCCAACGACCTCATATCCTCTTTGTTTCAAGAAATATCTTCGTCCAACGACCTCATATACTCTTTGTTTCAAGAAATATCTTCGTCCAACGACCTCATATCCTCTTTGTTTCAAGAAATATCTTCGCCCAAAGACTTCATATCCTCTTTGTTTCAAGAAATATCTTCGTCCAACGACCTCATATCCTCTTTGTTTCAAGAAATATATTCGTCCAACGACCTCATATCCTCTTTGTTTCAAGAAATATCTTCGCCCAACGACCTCATATCCTCTTTGTTTCAAGAAATATCTTCGCCCAACGACCTCATATCCTCTTTGTTTCAAGAAATATCTTCGCCCAACGACTTCATATCCTCTTTGTTTCAAGAAATATCTTCGCCCAACGACCTCATATCCTCTTTGTTTCAAGAAATATTTTCGTCCAACGACCTCATATCCTCTTTGTTTCAAGAAATACCCGTTGATTATATTTCACACATAAAATCACAGGTTCACTGAACCAATAACAAGAATAATAAATGCCACCCATCATCGAACCATCCAAAAGTACCAATTGTCTACCAAGACCAGTTCAAAACTACTATCTCCCTACAAAGTCAAGACATTTCAAGCCACGATATCCCTGTCAGTACAATTTTGTGGTTATACCTATAAAAGTGTCCCAATAGATGCAGTAGTGGTGGTGCAACGATTAGTTGAATGCCCACGACATCATCTGATACACCGATATCTCCCTCTCCACCTATATTTTACAAAATCTTTGTTGTTGGTATTATCCTGAAGTATGTTGATCATTAGCCTCGATTTACTTAACAACACTCACGATTGAAACCCAAGTCTTTCGATGAAATCCAGATTACGTGACGTCAACTCTCGTACAATCTCTCATCTAAGATTTCTTCAGGGTATTTTAATCCAAATATTCAATGAAGATTCGTACAGGTCATTTATCGAACTCGTATATTCACATACAACACGCGCTCGTACAATAAAACGGATTTTACATTGAGTTAGCCAGTTCATGATTGCTAGCAGAACATTACTCTCTGGCCACCCCCATTGTATACGTTGTTGATTACGGCCGATGATTTAGTCTTTAGGTTAGGTTAAGTTCAAATTAAGTTGCGTAGTTTTCGGGGTAAGCATTGAAAGAGGTGGAGGATTCAATTTATTAGATCCTAGAATAGCGTGGTACAACACAATTTTACGTTTTTTTCCATACGTGGATATAAGTCGAACTGCCGTGAGGTAGATATACCTACAGAATAAGTAATCATAAAACCTATCCACCGTGATTATCATAAATTGTACCATGTGTAATTGGGTTGAGTGCCACGACAACCAGGACGAAGTGTTTTACTGAATATATAAGGTTGTCCTAAAAGTTGGTAAATTTTAAGCAATACATTTTATTTTTCTTAAAACGTTTTTTTCTTATTACTTGGCGAATAATAATATTACGGCGAATACATAATACAGTTAAACCTGTCTATAGCGCCCACTCTTGGGACTCACCAAAATAGGGTGCTATAGACAGGTCACTTTTAATGTAAATTGTATCGTACTACGTATTTAAAATCGGGCGCTATAAAAAGGAAGGCGCTATTTAGAGGGGGCGCTATAGACAGGTTTAACTGTATAAAGACATTATACATAAGGACGAATAATATTATGGCGAATAATATTGGAATTTCAAATTTTAGCAAGTGGTTTACAAACTTTTGGGATTACCTTGTATATGTCGAAAAAGAAGAAAGATAAAAAGAAAGGAAAAAACCTACCTAGTAAATCTTCACGGTTACTACTACAGGTCGATACAGAAGAACTACAAGAAAAGGGGGGCGAGGGAGGGGCGGGGTGAGATGGGGCCGGCCTCAAATCTCCACGTAATCTTACAGCCGGAGGATACGTAAGAAGGATCAAACAACACGCCGCCTCAAATATTAAGTTTTATACCCCCGTCTCAAACATAGTGATAAAAAACCTCTTGAATCTCCATCCTTATGTCTTTTTACACTAGATTGTGGGGAGAGGCGACAGGGCGGTACTTTAGAGAGATCAAGGCCAAACCTAACATGAATGGATCAATCTTTCCACGTTAGGTTAGTTGAGTCATTACGGAAAGAAGAACAAATTAATAATGTGAAGAATTTCTTGTTTTTATTATTATTTTCATACGAGATTTTTTTAACCCTTCAACAACAACAAACTATTGAAATACTCGAAAGCTCGAATAAGTAAAAAAAAAAAAAAAATCTACAAGAAACTCACCTTACGATTTTTGTTCTTCTTTTGATAATACATTACTCCATACTTGACTCTATTCAACTTATAATAGAATCCTTTTATCTTTAGCCAGTACAAGTACAATGTATCAACTATGGTCAACTATTTAAAAATATCGACGATCCAACCATATTCAAGTTTATTGAATTACACTTGACTAATCCAGCATCTCCACTTTTTTTCTTCTGGGCTCGAAAATCATTCACTTTGGTTAGAAGCTCGTAAAACCATACTCTCTCTCTCTCTCTCTCTCTCTAACACACTTTCTGGTCGAACACAATTCAATAAAGAAACGTATCGCTTTGCTATCTTTCGCCACACTTGATAAACTAGAATTGACTTTTTTTTGCGATAATAGAAGAAGAGCAGTCTCTAAAGCAATCTCTAAGAGCAGTGTGCTCCAAAGTTTGCGAAATCTTCTTTCTTACGCTCCACCCTTCTTTTATTTAGGTTACAATCATATCTATTAATAAAACGACCATATCCTTTAAATCTAGAATTGACGGAATGTGCCTAACTAGCCTTGTATTTATTGTTTGCGGAAGAGCATTGCTCGATGCAAATATTTATAGGTAATTCTGATGCCCTAATATCTTATGTCCATAGTTTTCTTGAATACCATTTCTAAGATTCCAACTGTCTCTGGAAAGTCACCGCGAAAAAGGAAATAGAAAATAATTTTACTCAAAATTTAATAAAAATTTAGACTCTAAGGGATATTCCTTTATTAAGGGCTGCGAATACTACTTAGTCATACAGAAAAAATTGCCAGGCATAATTAGACCCACCACAGACCAACTAATTCAAAACGATCAGATGAAAATCATTGAATCAACCCACTTTGCTCACTACAAATTTTTGAGTGAATCATTCATGACAGAGGAGTACCTACGATTAAATATCCAGCTTCCCAACAAAAGACTAGTTGCACAACATAGAGTTTTATGGCAATTCTTCAGGGAAGAAAGAAAATACTTCTGGAAAGAAAATGGCCGGAACTGTTTACTTTGTAAGGATCTCATGGATGATAATTTGGTTCACTATTTCTTCCAATGCCCTCTCTTAACAGAAAAACGTACTGAAATTTTCCCAAGCCCTAACTTTGGTCAATTTAGATACCAACACATATGTCAACTTCTCTCTTCAGCTCTGGATGATGAATTACTGATTGTTAAGTACTTTAAGTTCTGCACGGAAGCTGGGCGCATAAGAAAGAATGCAGGGCAAAGGATACTGGAGGATGACCTTTCTGTAAATAGGTAACTGAATGTGAGACAAACTTTATTTTGTTGTAAATGTTTCCTCTTCCCTCTCCTCTTGTTGATGTGTAAATACGGCGAATCCTATATGGGGCGGAATGCCCTAAATAAAGGCTTTTGTTGTTGTTGTTGTTGATTCCACCTTTAATTACAGCATATATAATCAGAATATTCCAATACAGTATTATATCTCTAAGAGGATCGGTCTGGTAGTTTAAATTGGTGAAACCGTTCACCACTGATTTTTTAAGGAATCGGAAGCAATTTTGTTTACACTTGGCTATCTCGTATGTCTTCAATAAAGGTCACTGTGTATCAAATATCTTTCAGAGTTATTAACTGAATCCCGATAATTCCTTAAGTTCTGTCTATGAGTGTATATCCTGATAAAATTTCATCGGATTGGTTAAATATTGTAGGTTTCTATAAGAAGCAAGCAAACAAACACAAGTACACATTCACATAGGTAAAATGTCTGCAATATTTACCAGAAAGAGAGAGAGGTTTAATAATCCAATATGGAGGAGTCAGTCACCGACCGCTGCAACCAACGGCCATCTGTGCCGTGAAATAGCCCATTCATCCCCCACGTGAGGATCCATACTAATTCAATCAACATCCGCAGGGCCTTGTGTACAGTGCCGTCCTGGAAGTTACCACTACAGCGCTCCACTATCACAGCCTGTCTTGGACACATCTCCATTTGGTTCTAAGATATATATAATTCTCAAGACACAGGCTAATTTATATATGTATAAATGTATCATGCTCGCTTTACTAACGCTGATTGGCTGGTTAAGGTTACAGGTAACAAAAGAGGACCGATTAGCAGACACCACATACATTGCGTGACATTGCAACACCAACGCGGTATATATAGAGAGGACAATAATTGGATCTCCAAATGACACCATGGAACGAGATGAGCTCAGTACGACCACCGCGATACACATAGCAACCATCTAGGCAGTCAGTGGGATGATGGCTCTCCATTCTCTATCAACCATCCGCCACAATCCCAAAATCTGAACACGGCCGTGCAAGCAGCGTCCAATAATGCCCCAGATGTATTGGATTGGTGAGAGATTAGAAGAATATAGTGGTCAGGGAATCATATATATGTTTCTATAGAATCATAGGGCGCCTCTCCCGTTAAAATAAACGTCAAAATCTGACGCCATCTATGGATCAATTTCCTCCCGGAAAATTTTCCATCTATATGTTTCTATGTACTCCTGTAGAAGGGCAGAAATGCCCGAAAGCTCGAGATTACGTTTAATAAAGACACTCATCTACATAAACATGTAGCATTAACCTGCAGGGCAATGGAAACTAAATACCTGAAGGTAAGTGTATGTCACATAACCCACGTATCGTTGAGCCGCCATAGTGGCCTGAAGAACCAGAGAGATAACCAGCTATCGGAAGTGATGGCCCCAAACCACGCATTCCACAGGCCGGCCCTTATATCGTCCCTTTAGTACCCTTGGAATATTCGACCAAATTCTGGTCCAAGGTGACTAACGTGGCAACGGCACCCAAGAAGAGCAACGTTCGATTAAATGGTATTATAATGATCAATACCACTTACACCTTTAGCGATTGTTGAATTCCAATTGTTAGGGCTAAAATTGAACAAATTTAACCTATCCTAATTGGATATAAAATGAATTTTCACGCTAGTTATGCTTGCGAGTTATACATAAGTTATGTATTGTTTTCTTACAGGATTTTAATTTTCTCATGCGGTGTACGAAAAATGACTTCGTTTTTTAACACCTCCCTTCTCTGTCTCCTAATTAGATTTTAAAATGTGAAATTCTCTTACGATCAGTTCTCAGATGATGCTGAATAAATGATCATTATCTGTGGAGACTTGTGTGAAGCTATATGAGATGTACAAGACCAAAGTCGGTGACATAGATATTTTAAAGATGATTCTACAAACTACAATAGAATTAGGCTCTTTATGAAGAGATATAAAACTTATGTTTCAGGAGCTTATGTATATTTTATTTTGTAACTAAGATTATAAATTATATTTTGTGAAAAATTCGAAATAATATTTTTCAAATAGTGTCAGGTTTGTGTCATCCTTTGTCAGAATATTAAAATAAAAAGAGCATATTTTGGCCGCTCAGATGAACATTTTAGGGTCCACCAAAGGAGTGGTTAAAACCTTCGATTCCCGACAGCCATGAACTGGGATCGAATCCCGCATTGGACACTTTGTTTTAATATGTGAATAACCTTTACATATATTATTCATTGTTGTAAATATCATAAACTAGGTTGCTCTTTTTGAGTAGCATCTATTAAAGTTATTTTAGAAGACTGCACCTTAGCCACGAGCTAACATTTCACAGACCATTGAACTTCAATTCTGTAATACTATGGTTATAACATATCAGAAGAGAATGGTAATGACAGGGAAAAGCCTTTATTCAAGGAAAGATGTAAACCCAGAAGATGAACTGATCAAATACGATAAATAATCAGACTATAACCCTGGGAGAAACAAGACAGCTAGTCGGAGCCTGAAGGAGAAAATTCATTACTCACTACACATTCATTACAGCTAAGCTATTGTATTAAAGAACGCAATCATAGAGATTTTAGTATATTAACATTATAATTTTGATCTTAAATATGTATATTTTTTTAAATTAAAAAGTTGTATAGTATTCACTTAATCATATTTTGGTCGTAAATTGGTTGAATCAAAAATCGTCTCTGCAAGACGTTTTTGTGCCTTATTACAAAGATAATTTCTAAGAGTGATAGAAAGGGTTAACATTTTATATGGATTAAAAGAATAAAATTTGAAATTATAAATTGGCGAAATTTTAAAATAATATGTCAAACTATAAAAATAATATATTTAAAAAAATATCAAAAATTTGATTAAAAAAAAAAAAAAAAATGCCGAAACCCGGGATCGAACCAGGGACCTTTAGATCTTCAGTCTAACGCTCTCCCAACTGAGCTATTTCGGCGATAATATTGCGATTGTTATTTGAGTATTTCTATAAGAAAATATTTTTCAGTTTTTTTTTTTATGAATAATATTTTATTAAATTAAACGAGGAACATATATTAAATTAGAAAAAAAAAATAAAAGCACAAATCTGAAATCAATTGCAAAAATTATTCTTATAGATAATTCTATTAAAAAAATGAAAACACGGACATTTTAAAAAATAGTGAAAAAATATTTTAAAAAGATTATCCGATTGAAAGTATTTTTAAAAAAAGATTAAGAATGCTAGGAGTTAATATACCACTTATTCTGTACATGTTTACTTCTAGCGATGGCGGCGTAGGAATACATCGATCGATTTACTTCGCAAACCGCCATTATTTTTTTATTAACCATCTTATAAACATCTATATTATGTAGTAGCTACAGAATCCTCTCCACACAATCGAAATAAACTTACAATATATACGAAATGTATAATAATAAAAAAACAAATCATGCCAAAACACCACCAGAAGTGGGATTATAATGGCGACCAAAGAGAGAAGAAACCAGGGTTCTGTGGTGTAGTGGTTATCACGTTCGCTTTACACGCGAAAGGTCCTCGGTTCGATCCCGGGCAGAACCACACTTTTTTTTTTTCGTTTTTTTTTAGATTAATTTTTTTTTTTTTAAATATATTCACAGAGTGTAAAGAGTTACTATATTTTGATGTATGGAATATTATTATTTTATAAATTAATGTTCATAGTAACATCATTAACATTTAAATTAACAATTTTAAAATCGTTTTTTTTTTAAATCAAATATTTGTACTGTATATATTTTTTTGTTCACAACCCAATTTTCTGCAATCATATTTGGAAAAGATTATTATATTAACAAGTATCTATTCAACAACAAAAAGAAGCAACAATATAACATATAGTGCCATCTATTGGTGAAAATTGTCAAAATTGTTGCCAATACATTTTATTATTATATCTTTTGGAGGTTGATAAGGCACAATTTGGTTTATAGATTATAAACACAAGGTTAAAGGACCAAATCCAAATAAATAAATTGTGTGTGACGTTTCGGTAACAGCGCTGTTACCATCTTCACACAAAAGTACTGAATGTACTGTCATTTTTCATTCGGCTGTTACCGAAACGTCACACACTATTTATTTATTTGGATTTGGTCTTATTACCTTGTGTTTATAATATATAATCCAGATTGTGCCTTATCATTCTTTTATTGTTCTTTTGTTAATAGCTACAGTGTGAAGTCGGCATTTATGGTGATTAGATCTAGCTCTGCAACCTATCTATCTATGAGCTTGCATGCTTCCTGCAGGCCTCATGTTGGCCACCCCTGTTCTAAATCAACATTTCCCCACGGGGCACCATCTTCTTCTTCTCACACTTATATCTTCTTCAAAAAAGGAATACAGTAGAACCTCCCTATAAAGGACACCTAATTGCAGAGCCAAAGTGTCCTTTAGTGAGAGGTGCCCTCTTACTGGAGAGTGTCAAAATAGTAAAAATGGCAATTTTAAAAATGAAAACTGCCCTTTGTAGAGAGTTGTCCTCTAGCGGGAGTGTCCTCTTATGGAGGTTCTACTGTATTTACTAGTTTTTTTCAACAGCAAAGTTGGTTGATAAAATAAAAAAAAAAAAATTTTTTTTGCTTATCCCTAGTACACGTGGTACAGGCCATGATAATCATGGTGGGTAGAAGTAGGCGACTGCTTTTACTGTAAGAGCCCCACATGTTTACACTTGTGAAAAACAGTTCGACTTTGCACTTGCAAATATGCCAGAGCCCTGTTTGGTTACTTGCACTCGCTGGTGGGGTTGGACTTTTGCAATAATCGGGGGCCATTGGAGCATTTTTTTTAAAATCAGAAAAAAGTGCCCAATGCGGGAATCGAACCCGGGTCGTAGAGGTCGAAAACCAACGGTTTAGACCATCCTTTCACCGACCCCCTATAAAATCAAATAAAACACCAGATTGAGAAGCAATCTTTAGAGCCTAAGATGGTATTCTATGATGAAAAAACAAACATAACAGAGCAGGAATGGAGAGTGTTCCAACATCAGCACTACTCGAGATTTCACGATCCACCAACAAAGGATACAATATGGCGCTATAACTTACTTCTGAGATATACAGGGTGTAGATAAGTCGACTCAGTACTGGCTTCTGGTTCTTTGCCTGTTGTAATCCTTCCATACAAGACCAAATCCAAATAAATAAATAGTGTGTGACGTTTCGGTAACAGCGTTGTTACCATCTTCAGACAAAAGTACTGAATGAGAAATTTTACCACAGCATGTTTTTAAATAGTTACTGTTATCAAGTGTGTAAACAAGATAACAGATAAGAAGAAGATATTTATCTGAGAAACATAGAATATTATTCTTAAAATTAATTTAATATTAATCTTAAAAATTAGGTTTTTTCCACTTTTAATTTTAAGAATAATATTCTGTGTTTCTCAGATAAATATCTTCTTCTTATCTGTTATCTTGTTTACACACTTGATAACAGTAACTATTTAAAAACATGCTGTGATAAAATTTCTCATTCAGTACTTTTGTCTGAAGATGGTAACAACGCTGTTACCGATACATCACACACTATTTATTTATTTGGATTTGGTCTTATTACCTTGTGTTTGTATTATAATCTATAATCCAAATTGTACTTTATCGTAATCCTTCCATGTTGGCAATTATCCATGTATTCCTCAGTTTATTTCTTGAATGTGAGAGGGTTGGTGGAAGGGTGGTCTAAACCGTTGGTTTTCGACCGCTACAATCCGGGATTGAATTCCGCATTGGACACTATTTTCTGATAAAAAAAAAAAAAATCCCCAATGGACCCCGATTCTTGCATAAGTCCAACCCCACCAGCGAATGCAAGTAACTAAATGGGGCACTGGCACATTTGTAAGTGCAAAGTCAAACTACTTTTCACATGTGTAGACATGTGGTGCGCTTACAGTAAAAGCATTTGCCAACTTCTACACACCATGATTATCATGGTTTGTACTACATGTACTAGAGATAAACAAAAAAAAAAAAATCTTGAATATGATATTCATTATATTAGATAAATCATAAAGCACAATTTGGATTATAGATTATAATACAAGAAAATAAGACCTAATCCAAATAATTTAATAGTGGGTGATGTTACGGCAACAGCATTGTCACCCACTATTAAATTATTTGGATTAGGTCTTATTTTCTTGTATTATATTAGATAAAATTGTAGCTATACAAGAAAATAGGACCTGATCCCAGGATTATGTCTTATTTTATTTTTTTTATAGCTATAATTTATAATACAATTTGTGCTTTATCAGGGGTAAAATTGTGTTAAAGGTTTAAAAAAATAAAAATCTTGATAAAGATTTAACAATAGGTTCATTTCCATTATATGACAAACAAAACCCATAGTTTAACTTCCATTTTATATTTTGGAAGAAAGCTTGTAGAAGTGGGACTTTGCTTGAAAGCTTTTCGTTGTTTGTTACAAAGCACATGTGCTCGTGGTCAGGAGATGCCTTCTTTATTTTTAATTTATATGTGTGTTGTTTATTTATTGACAACATATGGATTTAAGAGAGAGAGAGAGACCAAATCCAAATCAATAAAAAGTGTGTGACGTTTTGGTAACAACGCTGTTAAAGAAATGTCACACATTTATTTATTTATTTGTACATTCAGTACTTTTGTCTGAAGATGGTAACAATGCTGCTATTGAAAAGTCACACACTATTTATTTATTTGGACTTAATTCCTTGTGTTTCTAATCTATAATCCAAATTGTACTCTTCATCATTAATGAAAGTTTTATTTACATCATTAGAGTACTTGTGTGGCACAATTTGAATTATAGATTATAAACACAAGGTAATAAGACCTTGTGGGGGCCTGCTGGATGCCGCACCCCGCCGTCAAGAAAAATAAACAAGCAGCGCCATAAATCAGGAGACGACGACCGCTGCGCCAGGGCGGCACAGCGGTGGAATCCAGAGAGGCCCAGATGTGCATTCTAGGGTGTTGTCCTTTTTGTCTTCCCATATAAATGTAGCTAATAAGAAATTCCAATAAAACACTAACTTTGAGAGACTTTCTGAGCCATCGCTGGACTAATAAATCGACACACCACAACCTAATCCAAATAAATAAATAGTGTGTGATATTTCGGTAACAACGTTGTTACCTTCTTCAGACAAAAGTACTGAAAGAAGAAAAAGGGAGAGAATGAGAGAATATGATTTTACGGGCTACTAACCAAAGTGAGTTTTGAGCCCAAGAATGAGAAAATATATCACAGCATGTTATAAATAGTTACTGTTATCAAGTGTGTAAACAAGATAACAACAACTAAGAAGAAGATAATTTTCTAAGAACCCTGAAATACTTGGAGTTACATACTGCTAATTTTTGATAACTAGGACCTGGGATCGAATCCTGCACTGTGAGGACTTTTTTCTGAAATTAAAACAACAACAAAAGTTTTCTGATTCTTGCTTAAATATAACCACCAGTGAGTGCAAGCTGCCGAATGAATAGCTTGTAAATGCAGAGTCAATCTGTCCTTCTCTTCTTCTTCTTCTTTCTTATCTCTACTCAATCATATTAGGGTGCCAAGCTTGTTTGACAACCATCATGACTGTGTGAAGTAGAATGCGTCTGCCTTTGTCATTAAGACTGGGAACACTACTCAGTGGCAGGCCGACTTAGCTCCAAAAGAAATGGCCGCCTCTGACATGAGGAACAGACGCCATGTGCAGCTGCTCCTAACATGGAGTACAAACGCTGCTCATCCTGTATCCCTGGATTAGGAGCCCTTAGAGGGTACTATCAGCCAGGCCAGCTGAGCCCAGGTTTTTTAGTGAGCTTGTTACTGCTCCCCCTCCTCCTTTTTCATCCGGGCTTGGGACAGGCAAAGTCGGAATTATCTGTCCTTCTACATCTGTAGATACACTTACAGCATAAGCTGTCAAAACCTCCTATCTACCATACTTATCATGGTCTCAATACAAGAAAATAAGACCTAATCCAATAGATTTGTATTATAATCTAAAATCCAAATTGTGCTTTATCATTATCATGGTCTCTTCCATGTGTACTTGGGAAATATAAAAAAGTTTATTTTATTGTTAGGGTTCTTCAAATTGAGTTTGACATTTGGTAACTATATGGACAAATATTCTCCAATTTGATCTGTTAGTGACCATCACTCTCAGCTCATGTATGTGTGTCCATCAAGTCAAGTTTGACATTTGGTAACTATATGGACAAATATTCTCCAATTTGATCTGTTAGTGACCATCACTCTCAGCTCATGTATGTATGTCCATCAAGTCAAGTTTGACATTTGGTGACTATATGGATAAATATTCTCCAATTTGATTTGTTAGTGACCATCACTCGCAGCTCATGTATGTGTGTCCATCAAGTCAAGTTTGACATTTGGTGACTATATGGACAAATATTCTCCAATTTGATCTGTTAGTGACCATCACTCTCAGCTCATGTATGTGTGTCCATCAAGTCAAGTTTGACATTTGGTAACTATATGGACAAATATTCTCCAATTTGATCTGTTAGTGACCATCACTCGCAGCTCATGTATGTGTGTCCATCAAGTCAAGTTTGACATTTGGTGACTATATGGATAAATATTCTCCAATTTGATCTGTTAGTGACCATCAGTCTCAGCTCATGTATGTATGTCCATCAAGTCAAGTTTGACATTTGGTAACTATATGGATAAATATTCTCCAAGTTAATCTGTTAGTGACCATCACTCTCAGCTCATGTATGTGTGTCCATCAAGTCAAGTTTGACATTTGGTAACTATATGGATAAATATTCTCCAAGTTAATCTGTTAGTGACCATCACTCTCAGCTCATGTATGTGTGTCCATCAAGTCAAGTTTGACATTTGGTGACTATATGGACAAATATTCTCCAATTTGATCTGTTAGTGACCATCACTCTCAGCTCATGTATGTGTGTCCATCAAGTCAAGTTTGACATTTGGTAACTATATGGACAAATATTCTCCAATTTGATCTGTTAGTGACCATCACTCACAGCTCATGTATGTGTGTCCATCAAGTCAAGTTTGACATTTGGTAACTATATGGACAAATATTCTCCAATTTGATCTGTTAGTGACCATCACTCGCAGCTCATGTATGTGTGTCCATCAAGTCAAGTTTGACATTTGGTAACTATATGGACAAATATTCTCCAATTTGATCTGTTAGTGACCATCACTCGCAGCTCATGTATGTGTGTCCATCAAGTCGAGTTTGACATTTGGTAACTATATGGACAAATATTCTCCAATTTGATCTGTTAGTGACCATCACTCTCAGCTCATGTATGTGTGTCCATCAAGTCAAGTTTGACATTTGGTGACTATATGGACAAATATTCTCCAATTTGATCTGTTAGTGACCATCACTCTCAGCTCATGTATGTGTGTCCATCAAGTCAAGTTTGACATTTGGTAACTATATGGACAAATATTCTCCAATTTGATCTGTTAGTGACCATCACTCTCAGCTCATGTATGTGTGTCCATCAAGTCAAGTTTGACATTTGGTAACTATATGGACAAATATTCTCCAATTTGATCTGTTAGTGACCATCACTCGCAGCTCATGTATGTGTGTCCATCAAGTCAAGTTTGACATTTGGTAACTATATGGACAAATATTCTCCAATTTGATCTGTTAGTGACCATAACTCTCAGCTCATGTATGTGTGTCCATCAAGTCAAGTTTGACATTTGGTAACTATATGGACAAATATTCTCCAATTTGATCTGTTAGTGACCATCACTCTCAGCTCATGTATGTGTGTCCATCAAGTCGAGTTTGACATTTGGTAACTATATGGACAAATATTCTCCAATTTGATCTGTTAGTGACCATCACTCTCAGCTCATGTATGTGTGTCCATCAAGTCAAGTTTGACATTTGGTAACTATATGGACAAATATTCTCCAATTTGATCTGTTAGTGACCATAACTCTCAGCTCATGTATGTGTGTCCATCAAGTCAAGTTTGACATTTGGTAACTATATGGACAAATATTCTCCAAGTTAATCTGTTAGTGACCATCACTCTCAGCTCATGTATGTGTGTCCATCAAGTCAAGTTTGACATTTGGTAACTATATGGACAAATATTCTCCAATTTGATCTGTTAGTGACCATCACTCGCAGCTCATGTATGTGTGTCCATCAAGTCAAGTTTGACATTTGGTAACTATATGGACAAATATTCTCCAATTTGATCTGTTAGTGACCATCACTCTCAGCTCATGTATGTGTGTCCATCAAGTCAAGTTTGACATTTGGTAACTATATGGACAAATATTCTCCAATTTGATCTGTTAGTGACCATCACTCGCAGCTCATGTATGTGTGTCCATCAAGTCAAGTTTGACATTTGGTAACTATATGGATAAATATTCTCCAATTTGATCTGTTAGTGACCATCACTCTCAGCTCATGTATGTGTGTCCATCAAGTCAAGTTTGACATTTGGTAACTATATGGACAAATATTCTCCAATTTGATCTGTTAGTGACCATCACTCGCAGCTCATGTATGTGTGTCCATCAAGTCAAGTTTGACATTTGGTAACTATATGGACAAATATTCTCCAATTTGATCTGTTAGTGACCATAACTCTCAGCTCATGTATGTGTGTCCATCAAGTCAAGTTTGACATTTGGTAACTATATGGACAAATATTCTCCAATTTGATCTGTTAGTGACCATCACTCTCAGCTCATGTATGTGTGTCCATCAAGTCGAGTTTGACATTTGGTAACTATATGGACAAATATTCTCCAATTTGATCTGTTAGTGACCATCACTCTCAGCTCATGTATGTGTGTCCATCAAGTCAAGTTTGACATTTGGTAACTATATGGACAAATATTCTCCAATTTGATCTGTTAGTGACCATAACTCTCAGCTCATGTATGTGTGTCCATCAAGTCAAGTTTGACATTTGGTAACTATATGGACAAATATTCTCCAAGTTAATCTGTTAGTGACCATCACTCTCAGCTCATGTATGTGTGTCCATCAAGTCAAGTTTGACATTTGGTAACTATATGGACAAATATTCTCCAATTTGATCTGTTAGTGACCATCACTCGCAGCTCATGTATGTGTGTCCATCAAGTCAAGTTTGACATTTGGTAACTATATGGACAAATATTCTCCAATTTGATCTGTTAGTGACCATCACTCTCAGCTCATGTATGTGTGTCCATCAAGTCAAGTTTGACATTTGGTAACTATATGGACAAATATTCTCCAATTTGATCTGTTAGTGACCATCACTCGCAGCTCATGTATGTGTGTCCATCAAGTCAAGTTTGACATTTGGTAACTATATGGATAAATATTCTCCAATTTGATCTGTTAGTGACCATCACTCTCAGCTCATGTATGTGTGTCCATCAAGTCAAGTTTGACATTTGGTAACTATATGGACAAATATTCTCCAATTTGATCTGTTAGTGACCATCACTCGCAGCTCATGTATGTGTGTCCATCAAGTCGAGTTTGACATTTGGTAACTATATGGACAAATATTCTCCAATTTGATCTGTTAGTGACCATCACTCTCAGCTCATGTATGTGTGTCCATCAAGTCAAGTTTGACATTTGGTAACTATATGGACAAATATTCTACAATTTGATTTGTTAGTGACCATCACTCTCAGCTCATGTATGTGTGTCCATCAAGTCAAGTTTGACATTTGGTAACTATATGGATAAATATTCTCCAATTTGATCTGTTAGTGACCATCACTCTCAGCTCATGTATGTGTGTCCATCAAGTCAAGTTTGACATTTGGTAACTATATGGATAAATATTCTCCAAGTTAATCTGTTAGTGATCATCACTCTCAGCTCATGTATGTGTGTCCATCAAGTCAAGTTCGACATTTGGTAACTATATGGACAAATATTCTCCAAGTTAATCTGTTAGTGACCATCACTCTCAGCTCATGTATGTGTGTCCATCAAGTCAAGTTTGACATTTGGTGACTATATGGACAAATATTCTCCAAGTTAATCTGTTAGTGACCATCACTCTCAGCTCATGTATGTGTGTCCATCAAGTCAAGTTTGACATTTGGTGACTATATGGACAAATATTCTCCAAGTTATCTGTTAGTGACCATCACTCTCAGCTCATGTATGTGTGTCCATCAAGTCAAGTTTGACATTTGGTGACTATATGGATAAATATTCTCCAATTTGATCTGTTAGTGACCATCACTCTCAGCTCATGTATGTGTGTCCATCAAGTCAAGTTCGACATTTGGTAACTATATGGACAAATATTCTCCAAGTTAATCTGTTAGTGACCATCACTCTCAGCTCATGTATGTGTGTCCATCAAGTCAAGTTTGACATTTGGTGACTATATGGACAAATATTCTCCAAGTTAATCTGTTAGTGACCATCACTCTCAGCTCATGTATGTGTGTCCATCAAGTCAAGTTTGACATTTGGTGACTATATGGATAAATATTCTCCAAGTTAATCTGTTAGTGACCATCACTCTCAGCTCATGTATGTGTGTCCATCAAGTCAAGTTTGACATTTGGTGACTATATGGATAAATATTCTCCAATTTGATTTGTTAGTGACCATCACTCTCAGCTCATGTATGTGTGTCCATCAAGTCAAGTTTGACATTTGGTGACTATATGGATAAATATTCTCCAATTTGATCTGTTAGTGACCATCACTCTCAGCTCATGTATGTGTGTCCATCAAGTCAAGTTTGACATTTGGTGACTATATGGATAAATATTCTCCAATTTGATCTGTTAGTGACCATCACTCTCAGCTCATGTATGTGTGTCCATCAAGTCAAGTTTGACATTTGGTGACTATATGGACAAATATTCTCCAAGTTAATCTGTTAGTGACCATCACTCTCAGCTCATGTATGTGTGTCCATCAAGTCAAGTTTGACATTTGGTGACTATATGGACAAATATTCTCCAAGTTAATCTGTTAGTGACCATCACTCTCAGCTCATGTATGTGTGTCCATCAAGTCAAGTTTGACATTTGGTGACTATATGGATAAATATTCTCCAATTTGATCTGTTAGTGACCATCACTCTCAGCTCATGTATGTGTGTCCATCAAGTCAAGTTTGACATTTGGTAATTATATGGACAAATATTCTACAATTTGATCTGTTAGTGACCATCACTCTCAGCTCATGTATGTGTGTCCATCAAGTCAAGTTTGACATTTGGTGACTATATGGACAAATATTCTCCAAGTTAATCTGTTAGTGACCATCACTCTCAGCTCATGTATGTGTGTCCATCAAGTCAAGTTTGACATTTGGTAATTATATGGACAAATATTCTACAATTTGATCTGTTAGTGACCATCACTCTCAGCTCATGTATGTGTGTCCATCAAGTCAAGTTTGACATTTGGTGACTATATGGACAAATATTCTCCAATTTGATCTGTTAGTGACCATCACTCTCAGCTCATGTATGTGTGTCCATCAAGTCAAGTTTGACATTTGGTAATTATATGGACAAATATTCTACAATTTGATTTGTTAGTGACCATCACTCTCAGCTCATGTATGTGTGTCCATCAAGTCAAGTTTGACATTTGGTAACTATATGGATAAATATTCTCCAATTTGATCTGTTAGTGACCATCACTCTCAGCTCATGTATGTGTGTCCATCAAGTCAAGTTTGACATTTGGTAACTATATGGATAAATATTCTCCAAGTTAATCTGTTAGTGACCATCACTCTCAGCTCATGTATGTGTGTCCATCAAGTCAAGTTCGACATTTGGTAACTATATGGACAAATATTCTCCAAGTTAATCTGTTAGTGACCATCACTCTCAGCTCATGTATGTGTGTCCATCAAGTCAAGTTTGACATTTGGTGACTATATGGACAAATATTCTCCAAGTTAATCTGTTAGTGACCATCACTCTCAGCTCATGTATGTGTGTCCATCAAGTCAAGTTTGACATTTGGTGACTATATGGATAAATATTCTCCAATTTGATTTGTTAGTGACCATCACTCTCAGCTCATGTATGTGTGTCCATCAAGTCAAGTTTGACATTTGGTGACTATATGGATAAATATTCTCCAAGTTAATCTGTTAGTGATCATCACTCTCAGCTCATGTATGTGTGTCCATCAAGTCAAGTTCGACATTTGGTAACTATATGGACAAATATTCTCCAAGTTAATCTGTTAGTGACCATCACTCTCAGCTCATGTATGTGTGTCCATCAAGTCAAGTTTGACATTTGGTGACTATATGGACAAATATTCTCCAAGTTAATCTGTTAGTGACCATCACTCTCAGCTCATGTATGTGTGTCCATCAAGTCAAGTTTGACATTTGGTGACTATATGGATAAATATTCTCCAAGTTAATCTGTTAGTGACCATCACTCTCAGCTCATGTATGTGTGTCCATCAAGTCAAGTTTGACATTTGGTGACTATATGGATAAATATTCTCCAATTTGATTTGTTAGTGACCATCACTCTCAGCTCATGTATGTGTGTCCATCAAGTCAAGTTTGACATTTGGTAATTATATGGACAAATATTCTACAATTTGATCTGTTAGTGACCATCACTCTCAGCTCATGTATGTGTGTCCATCAAGTCAAGTTTGACATTTGGTAATTATATGGACAAATATTCTACAATTTGATCTGTTAGTGACCATCACTCTCAGCTCATGTATGTGTGTCCATCAAGTCAAGTTTGACATTTGGTGACTATATGGACAAATATTCTCCAAGTTAATCTGTTAGTGACCATCACTCTCAGCTCATGTATGTGTGTCCATCAAGTCAAGTTTGACATTTGGTAATTATATGGACAAATATTCTACAATTTGATCTGTTAGTGACCATCACTCTCAGCTCATGTATGTGTGTCCATCAAGTCAAGTTTGACATTTGGTGACTATATGGACAAATATTCTCCAATTTGATCTGTTAGTGACCATCACTCTCAGCTCATGTATGTGTGTCCATCAAGTCAAGTTTGACATTTGGTGACTATATGGACAAATATTCTCCAATTTGATCTGTTAGTGACCATCACTCTCAGCTCATGTATGTGTGCCCATCAAGTCAAGTTTGACATTTGGTGACTATATGGATAAATATTCTCCAATTTGATCTGTTAGTGACCATCACTCTCAGCTCATGTATGTGTGTCCATCAAGTCAAGTTTGACATTTGGTAATTATATGGACAAATATTCTACAATTTGATCTGTTAGTGACCATCACTCTCAGCTCATGTATGTGTGTCCATCAAGTCAAGTTTGACATTTGGTAATTATATGGACAAATATTCTACAATTTGATCTGTTAGTGACCATCACTCTCAGCTCATGTATGTGTGTCCATCAAGTCAAGTTTGACATTTGGTGACTATATGGATAAATATTCTCCAATTTGATCTGTTAGTGACCATCACTCTCAGCTCATGTATGTGTGTCCATCAAGTCAAGTTTGACATTTGGTGACTATATGGATAAATATTCTCCAATTTGATCTGTTAGTGACCATCACTCTCAGCTCATGTATGTGTGTCCATCAAGTCAAGTTTGACATTTGGTGACTATATGGATAAATATTCTACAATTTGATCTGTTAGTGACCATCACTCTCAGCTCATGTATGTGTGTCCATCAAGTCAAGTTTGACATTTGGTGACTATATGGATAAATATTCTCCAAGTTAATCTGTTAGTGAATATCATTTTCAGCTCATGTATGTGTGTCCATCAAGTCAAGTTTGACATTTGGTGACTATATGGACAAATATTCTCCAAGTTAATCTGTTAGTGACTATCACTCTCAGCTCATGTATGTGTGTCCATCAAGTCAAGTTTGACATTTGGTAACTATATGGACAAATATTCTCCAAGTTAATCTGTTAGTGACCATCACTCTCAGCTCATGTATGTGTGTCCATCAAGTCAAGTTTGACATTTGGTGACTATATGGACAAATATTCTCCAAGTTAATCTGTTAGTGACCATCACTCTCAGCTCATGTATGTGTGTCCATCAAGTCAAGTTTGACATTTGGTGACTATATGGACAAATATTCTCCAAGTTAATCTGTTAGTGACCATCACTCTCAGCTCATGTATGTGTGTCCATCAAGTCAAGTTTGACATTTGGTGACTATATGGATAAATATTCTCCAAGTTAATCTGTTAGTGAATATCATTTTCAGCTCATGTATGTGTGTCCATCAAGTCAAGTTTGACATTTGGTGACTATATGGACAAATATTCTCCAAGTTAATCTGTTAGTGACCATCACTCTCAGCTCATGTATGTGTGTCCATCAAGTCAAGTTTGACATTTGGTAACTATATGGACAAATATTCTCCAAGTTAATCTGTTAGTGACCATCACTCTCAGCTCATGTATGTGTGTCCATCAAGTCAAGTTTGACATTTGGTGACTATATGGACAAATATTCTCCAAGTTAATCTGTTAGTGACCATCACTCTCAGCTCATGTATGTGTGTCCATAAAGTCAAGTTTGACATTTGGTGACTATATGGATAAATATTCTCCAAGTTAATCTGTTAGTGAATATCATTTTCAGCTCATGTATGTGTGTCCATCAAGTCAAGTTTGACATTTGGTGACTATATGGACAAATATTCTCCAAGTTAATCTGTTAGTGACCATCACTCTCAGCTCATGTATGTGTGTCCATCAAGTCAAGTTTGACATTTGGTGACTATATGGATAAATATTCTCCAAGTTAATCTGTTAGTGAATATCATTTTCAGCTAATCTAGTGACTTTCTGGTAGTTTTCCTGACCCTTTCTAGCCATCTCTCATTGCTGATCTTACTCTCTTCCTTCTTAGTTCAATTTACCCAACATCAATGTATTTTATAAACCATTAGCTCTCATTATATGTCTGAAGTGGTCAGTCTTTGTTTAGATATTCGGGATTCTAGGGATCTACAACGATTAACTTCATTTAGGATTGAAACTTTGAACTCTTATCTGTCCATGGCACTCTGAGTAGCTTTCTCCATGTCCACATTTCAAAGGATTCAATTCTTTTTCTTTTCTGAGAGTTCAGCTCTCACATCCATAAGTCTTCTTCTTCTTTCTTATCTCCACTCAATCACACTAAAGTATCAAGCTTGTAAAGCTTGAGATTCACATCCATAAGTCTTCTTCTTCTTTCTTATCTCCACTCAATCACACTAAAGTATCAAGCTTGTAAAGCTTGAGATTCACATCCATAAGTCTTCTTCTTCTTTCTTATCTCCACTCAATCACACTAAGGTATCAAGCTTGTAAAGCTTGAGATTCACATCCATAAGTCTTCTTCTTCTTCTTTTTTCTTATCTCCACTCAATCACACTAAGGTATCAAGCTTGTAAAGCTTGAGATTCACATCCATAAGTCTTCTTCTTCTTCTTTTTTCTTATCTTCACTCAATCACACTAAGGTATCAAGCTTGTAAAGCTTGAGATTCACATCCATAAGTGACCACAGGGAATACCAATGCCTCTATAAATTCTTCATCTTGAATGAAATGCCTTTATCTTTCATAATCTTTTACAATTTCATCATTACATCTCTTCCTAGTGCTATTCTTCTTTTTGTTGTTTCGTATCCCCTTTGTGTGCACATCCCCTGGTTGGCGGATAGGGGAACGACCTTCAGATATGAAGGCCAGCTGCGAAACAAGAAGAATAACTCTGGCGAATAAGCAGTCGCGGACCAACAGCAGCATTGATGGAAAGAGGAGAAAGACCTCTTTAAAAATTCTGACTTTAACTGACCCGGTTGATAGACCTCAGCAAGGGTCCCACTCCAGGGATACAGAGGAGCTGCGTCTGTACTCATGTTAGAGTCGGCAGCAAAGGCATCTGCTTCCATATTAGGAACGGCCTCAAACTACAGGCAAAGTCAGACTTTCACTAAAGTGTGCCTGGATCATGGTGCCATGATCAACAAAAGCTGCACCCCTATACCCCATTCCATGAGATCAGATTCTTCTTTTTACTTCTCTGAGCAATCTCCTATCTTTTATCAATCCTGGAACCTAAGAATATAAAGTGATCAACTATATCAAATTTTTCTTATTGAATTTCAAGTCTATTTATATTATATCGGTAGTTACAATTTTGATCTTGCTGATAAAAAAAGAAAAAGTATTTTTATACTATAAATTTATGGTAGTAAGATTAGTAGGCCTTTACAGCAATTAACGCCACACACCCAATATTAATAAAATCAAAAACAAAGTCAATAAATTTATCAATCAAACTCTTTGATACAATAGTGAGAGCTGTCCTGATGTATGCCGCTCCATTGTGGGCAACAGAGCATAAAGACTTACTGGACAGTATACAAGACATATTTATCCGTAGGTTCCTGAATCTGCCCAGATACACTCCAGGCTACATAATCAGATTAGAAACCAGTCGTATCTCATTGAGTGTAACAGCTTTAAAATTAACCCTGAAGTATTGGCTGCGGGTGTTGAATATGAGCAGTGACAGATTGCCACGTATATGTTTTAATAGAACACGGGAACTGTCTAATGCTTCGGGCACACCCATCGGTTTCATTAAAAAGCTCACCAATCTGCTTAACAATAATGGATCCCCTGCACTTGTTTCCTGTGATGATCCTGAAACGCTGAGGAGCGCGATTACAGGGCTCTTAAAAACAGCGGCAGACCAATTCATACAAAACGACCTTACAAGAATGGATAAATCTAAGCTATACTCTCACTACAAAGACATTCACATATCTTTCATGACGGAGGGATACCTTTTAGGGGATTTTCCTTTCCCGGTTGTAAGACTACTCACACAAGTTAGAATACTTTCAAGTTTTTTTAGAGAAAACCACACCAAGATGTTCTGCGGTGAGGACCCGATTTGTACCTTCTGTAATTCAAAACTAAAAAATGAAATCACTCACTATATTTTTGATTGCTCTGCTCTGAAAGAAGAACCCTTATGCTCAAAACTGGGCAACTCTGTGCCTCACTTCCATCAATAATTGACAATATGACCCAGAATAAGTATATTGCTACGGCGTTTTATGGTTTCCACAAGTCCATATCTCAGAAGAAGGCCAAGTGACACTCACTCCTCACTTTCTTACTGCTACTCTTTTTGTGTTGTTTTTCTTGCTTCCCTCTTTCTCTTTCTTATTTTTTTTTCTTTTTCTTCTGTCTATATTGTTGTTTCCTTTGTCTCACTGCTTTGTTCTTATGCATACCTCTGGTGAATCCTGTATAGGGTCAGTGACCCTAAATAAAGGCTTTTTGTTGTTGTTGTTGTTGATTAGTAGGCCTTGCCTTTTTAAAAAGGAAATATTGTAGTGCAAACATATCTTCCTGATGAATAATTTAAGAATTTTCAGTAAAAAAAAAAGTAACTTTTCAAATGAATTATAGAAATAATGTACGTACTTTTGTAATAGTCGAGAAATATATATAAAAAAAGTTGCTTACTTATAGAAATAGTTTAACAAATTCAAGTTCTTGGTTATATTTTCTTTCCGGTATTAAATTTTTCCGATTTCGAAATGTCAATCTAATTTAAAAATTCTTTTTACTCTACTTTGTTATCTCCAGTGTGTATTTTAAACATAAAATATGGCGTAAGAATAGATTTAACAATATAGAAACTTACCTTTAAATCTTTAGAAGTTTGTAAACAAACATAGTGCATTTAACGCCCGATGTTTGAATGGCAGCAGAATCCTTTTTAAAAATAAATAAAATAATAAAAAAATAAAAACTAATAAATAATATCATGGTATTTTTTAAGGCCACAAAATTTCGATAAAATATTAGGTATAAATTTTCTTTTGAAGCACATAATGTTCTATAAGCATTTTGGATTTTTTTCCATTGGATTAAGAAAAAGATAATCAATGGAAAATTTAAGTCCATACATTTTTTTTCTTGAAATATTTTCTCTTTACTAAAGTTTTAGTTTTCGCTTATTCTCATGAATATTTTGAGCATTTACAACTTCAAAAGTGGAAAAAGAACTATAACTTCTAATAGACTGAGGATTTCATTTTGCTTTGTTTATTAGTCTTTCAAATTCCATGGCGAAAATTGTATGAAAGATGAATGAGACTTATACGTTTTTTTTTTGTAATTTAATTTCATTATTGAAATATTGAAATCTTTGATAGATTATCGAGTTAAATGCTTGAAACAACTGGAAAGTTTTTTTTCGATAAAATATTTGTTTAAATTACTATGTAATCTTCAGTATTGGCGCACGATTTCGTCATATTTCTTGAAATTGTTTTGTTTAATTAGACTTGAATGAATAAAAAATTTAAGAGAGCAGGCTCTCAAACACTTTTTATAATTACATATAATTTAGGCTTCATGCCTTAAGGAACATTTTTGAATGGCATTATAAATATATATGGTAATTGTTGAGGTAGCAGTTAATGGTTACCTGAACTTTTTCTTTCTTTTTATCTTTAATAAAATTCAAAGAGAAAATGAGAAATCACTATTTTAAGAAATACGCGCTTCCAGAGAAGACAAGAATAATTCGAATAATTTCAGTGAGAAAAAAAGGGGTGGGATATATTGCAATACATATTCTCTTAAAGGGGTAAAGATGTAATAGTTTTGAGTCAGGATTTGACAGGACAAAGACAGTCAAAAGGAGTCTTTGGAGCAAGAAGGAAGAGGCTTCACCCCTTTCCTCATTATGTCACCTAGGCAAAATAATGTACTTAGATGATAATATTCACATCAAGACAAATATGTTGAATCACAAGCAACTACTACCCAATATGTTTTTTAGCCAACCCAATGGATTTTTCAGACCGATGTTGTATATACTTCTTCTCATTAATGATATTTCTGAGAGATATTTGCTCAACAAACAAACAAGACACTTGTTTGTGTGAGAGAGATACCTTAATGAAATGGTAGCCAAAGCCATGGTTTCCGAGCTGAAAGTTCTTGCTGCTACAAACATGTTTGTGCAGACATTCTTGACTTGAAAATGACTCAATTTTTTTACTCGTGGCTCGTGGCTATGCAATCCATTAAGGTCATGTGGGTAACATGTCGGTCTTCTCTGCTGTTAGTAATATCGTGCTGCGGAGATCCAGTATGTCTTCCCATATGAACGTCCTGAAGTCATCAATTCTGACAAAGTCATAGGATCTCGACCAAAGGGAGAAGAAATACTTCGAGGCTACAATTCTACTGTTGCGTTCCCGGTTTGGATAGATGAAAAGGGAGGATACACGATGTGACTTATTAAAGTTTCCTTACTTAAGTATATATATATATAGCAATTTAGGCCAACAACCCCATGTATATAACCCGCAGCAAGACCTTAATGTTGTATAATAGAAGCACAGCTGTCAATGATGCACTATCGACATATGTCTTTACATCATCACATGTAATGCAATTTGTGCAAACAGGATAAATAAAATAAAAAAAAAAAGAAGGGGGAAACTCTGTAATTGATTAAGAGTTGAGCTAAAGTAGGGATCGAGCATATAATATTGTCAGAACAAAGGTCTAAAGATGGATACAGCCACGACACTAGTATACAATTTCATCAGACAACCCATGAAATCGTCATTAAATTGGGCAATCTATAAAAGACTCTTTCTGGAGGTTTAGCAACCCACTGAAGACGCTGGGAGCTATTTCATAGAGGAAAATTATAGCAACAGATCTCTATAATTTCTACAGATCAACTGTAAATAGATTCATATTAAGGCATTTTTATAGCCCAAATAACACAAACAATAGTCAAACATACAAATCTGTTTGCATCATGCCGTACCCTCCTAACAGCGTAACAATAGCCCGAGGAATCAGAAAATATGGTATAATGGTAAATATGATGGAATAACGCACTGAAACACATAAAAGTACAAACATTACTAAAACCTGACAGATAGATACCCTCAAAGTAGCCCTAATAAAGTCGTAATTTGCAACTATTGCTGTATCAATATATCACAGCAAAGATATAGTACACAATTCTATTCCAACAGAGTCGGTAGTTCTATATTTAGTACAATTTGTGAAATTAAGGTGTGGGGGGTAGTACCATAAAGCAAAAGGAATGAAATATGTATGAGAGGAAACAAGAAAATTTCTCTAGATATTTATTTAAATAAATTAAAATTTGGGAACATGTCTATACTGACGAGATATGCTATTTACATAGTAAAATTTAGATAGAGGTGACCTGAAGTTACTTTATAGCCCTTTAGGGCCCATGCGAAATCTAGGTTGGTTACTACACAAAAAGGGGGGGGGGGCGCTAAGTCATAATGACAAATGGCTTACCTTTTCTCGAAAGTGCCGGCAAAGGTCTGGTCTCCCGTCTGAAGACTGTCCTCTCACTGAGCGACTCAGATTCCATCTGCCTTTTGGCAAAGAAACCCTCTTTTATTCTTGTCTCTCTCCGTTTTCATTCGCTGGCCGCGCCAAAGTTTCTATTGGCTGGCATTTTAATTCGCCGAAAGAAACACCAATCAAAATGGCCAACGGCTCCAGTATACGATTTCACAGACGCCCCAGGCCTCTCCCATCAAAATAGAACATATAGTATTACCAAAACAAAAAAAATCTAAAGAGAGAAACAGCCACGGCAATAGTGTAAAATTTCATCAGACCCCAGGCCTCCTCCATATGGGCTGTAATACGATCCTCCCTTTTCTCGGGACGGTATATATATTGTTACATCATGATTAATGGCGTATTTATTATATTATTTTTAATATATATTTGAAATTTAAATTATATATTTATTTATTTTTATATTCTATGATATTTATTTAAAACAGATTATTTTTAGATTATCATCATTTGTATTTAGGTACACTGTGACTTCACTGCTCTCTTTGATGTGAGAAAATAAATAAAGGATTCTGGTGGCTACATAAAGTAGACTTATCTCATTATTCCCTTTTATAAATTTGTAGGATGGTTGAAACACGCTCTGGTAAGATGCAAGACCCAGCACAGGAGAGAATCAAGGCTGAAGAGTCTGCCAAGCCGCAACCTGGTGCAACAATTGGTAGAGATGCTAGTTCCGACCCAGTTGTCCTGAATCCCAACATCGACATCCCCAAGTATGATGGAACAGAAGACCCTCGGCCATGGATTGAATCTCTTGAAGAAATTGGCTTCCTGTACCATTGGGCAGACTACATTAACTCCCGTTATGCTGCCATGAATATGATTGGTAGCGCCAAAACCTGGCTGAACCTACACAAAGTAAGTTTCACCAGCTGGGAAAATTTCAAGAGCCGCCTAATTGAGGATTTTGCCTCAGACGCCAACAAAGAAGAAATGAGGATGAGATTAAACAGGATACAACAGTGGAATGAACCTGCAATCAGGTTCGCAGAGGATATCCTTGTACTGTGCAACAAGGTCGACCCCCAAATGGAAGAAGAGACTAAAATAAACTGGGTTATTGGAGGGTTAAAGAAAGAATACTCTTTTGCCCTTCACCTAAACCCTCCTAAAAATACCAATGAACTTCTAGAAATTTGTAAAAAGCTGGATTTGTTCGAAAAGAATTACCAAGAACGTGCAGAAAAATCAAAAGCTCTTTATAATGGACCACGCTCTCCTCGTCCCCATCATCAAGAGCAATGGAAGAATGCTACGTCGTTCAGAAGACCATATCAGAACACCTCCAAGCCCCAGGCCCCCGCTCCGAGGTACTACCAGAACACCTCCAAGCCCCAGGCCCCCACTCCGAGGTATTACCAGAACAAGCCTCTGCCCCAGGTATCTGCCCCTAGACGATCTTACACTCCCAATCCTGAGCCAAAACCGGTCTACCCAAGTAAAACATACAATAAGAATCCAAATTCCAATAGGAATAGGACAGAAGACGGGAGACCAATATGTTTCAAGTGTAACAAGCCAGGACACGTAGCGCGGTATTGCAGAGTCAGGTTTGTAAGAATTGTGGAAGAGGACCCCATAGTTACACAAGACAAGGTCGAAGAAGAAATCCGAATGGATAATGGAACTCAGAAGTCGAGACCTCTGCTCTACTGTGACGTAAGTAATAGCCCGTACTCGAGTATCCCTACAAGGAATAGATATGCTGCATTAGAAGATTTAAACTAAACATCGCGCCTGAGTCCGTCAATCAAAGCAAGTCGACCATAAATGGAATTAAAAAGTTAGACCCCAAATATAAAATGAACATTAACGTGGATAGAATCGGTATCTGCGAAGCTTTGATTGATACAGGCGCCGATCTTTCAGTGGTCGACCTTAGTACAGCTCTTAACACAGGTCTTGAAATAATAAATCCTGATAAAATGTGCTCCGGACCCGATGGCAAAGAATTAGATATCGTAGGAAATATTATTTTAAATATAAAATTTGATGACAAAACAATTACACATCAATTTGTGATAATGAGAACACATTTGCGAATATTTATACTTGGACGTGATTTTCTTAAGAAAATGAACGCAAAAATTGATTGTCAGCGTGAAATAATCAAATATGACTTGACAGAAAATCGTGACGTAATCAAATATCAACAGAAGAAAATAAAAAGTGCAAAGGATGCCATTATACCAGAACTTTCTATTAAATTGATTAATGCATTTGTAGAAGCAGAGGATGGCGAATACATCATCGAGGAGAACCATAAAATGTTTCAAACAAATGGACTTCGACTAGCGAGAAGCTTAATAAATGTTGTGAATAAGGAAACATATATCTGGATAACAAACCCTTACCCTCGACCATTAAAAATATTAAAAAACCAAACATTGTGCTTTGGAAGCCAGCCAGCCGAAGTGAATCTTATGGAAGAAAGTGAACAAAAAGAGCATGAAGAACCCCAATTTCAGATAAACAAAAATTTAGCATATACGGAAAAGGAGCAATTGAAACAAGTTTTGGAAAGGTACGAGGATTTGTTTTCGTCGGGATTAGGAAGATCCAACTTAGCGAAACATCGGATCGATACAGAAGGCGCGAAACCGATCAAACACAAGCCGTATAGGGTGAGCGCGAAAGAGCGAGAAATCATAAAAGAACAAATTGATGAAATGCTCAGAGACGGCATAATTAGACCATCCTCGAGTCCATGGTCCTTCCCTGTAATCTTGGTCAAGAAGCGAGATGGTAAGTACAGATTTTGCGTTGACTACAGAAAATTGAATGATGTAACAGTGAAGGATGTTTACCCAATTCCCAGAATTGATGAAGTTATTGGATACACTTCAAGGATCCAAATACTTTTCAGCAATTGACCTTAAATCAGGATATTGGCAAGTAGAGGTTGAGGAGAAAGATAAAGAAAAGACAGCCTTCACTACAGCACATGGCCTATATGAGTTCAACGTAATGCCCTTTGGTCTATGCAATGCCCCTGCTACATTTGAGAGGAACATGGAAAATATGCTTGGTAATCTTAGATGGCAAATTTGCTTATGTTATCTAGATGACGTAATCATTTATAGCTCGGATTTTTCAACACATCTCAAAAGAATAGAAGCTGTTTTAAAATGTTTTCGCGAGGCTAATTTAAAATTGAACAACAAAAAATGCCAAATTTGCTTTCGAAGAACTGGAGATTCTTGGCCATATAACTAATCAACATGGTATAAAACCAGCGGAGCATAATATCAAGGCTATTAGAGATTTTCCTCGGCCCAAAAAGATAAAAGAAGTTCAATCATTTTTAGGAATGTGCTCATATTATAGAAAATTTATCAAAGGTTTTTCAAAAATTGCCGATCCATTAACCAGTCTTATAAAAAAGAATGTACCTTTTACCTGGACAGAAAATCAAGAGAAAGCATTTCAAACCCTTAAAGTAGCATTGATAAATCCTCCAATCTTAGGGCACTTTGACCCGAATGCAATTACTTACATTCATACTGACGCATCTAACATCGGCCTGGGTGCAACATTAGTCCAAAAGTTCGGCGATAAAGAAAAAGTTATCTCATATTTAAGTCGAACACTGAGCAAACCTGAGCAAAATTATTCGACTACCGAAAAAGAATGTCTAGCTGTTGTGTGGTCAATGTCCAAGTTACGACCCTACCTATATGGAAGGCACTTCAAAATCGTAACTGATCATCACGCACTATGCTGGCTTAAGAATCTGAAAGATCCGACCGGCCGATTAGCACGATGGGCACTGAAGATTCAGGAATATAATTTCGAAATCATACATAAATCGGGTAAAAAACATCTGGACGCTGATGGTCTATCTAGAGGACCCTTACCTGAAAACGAATGGGACGAAGATTATGAAATACTATTTCTGAATCAAATAATAGACGAAAAGGATGATTTTATTGAGAATATTAAGGAGAACCTTAGTGGAAACAAGCGTTCAATTACACAGAACTTCAAAGAAGAAAATGGGTGTCTCTACAAGAAAAATCCAAATCCTGAAGGTAGGGCATGGTTGCTGGTAGTGCCAAAGAAGAGAAGGAAGGAAGTCATGAGTGAATACCACAACCATATGCTGAATGGCCATCTGGGCGTCGCCAGAACCACTTACCGATTGAAGAATAAATACTATTGGCCTTCCATGTTGAAAGATGTTTCAGAATTTGTAAAGACGTGCCATCTTTGCCAAAGTCGGAAAGGTTCAAATCACTTGCCTTCTGGACTTCTACAACCTATTCCCCCAGCTAACTACCCTTTTGAAAGAATCGGAATTGACTTTGTTGGCCCCTTGCCATCAACGAAAAGAAGAAGGAAGTGGATAATTGTGTTGACTGATTATTATACCAAGTATGCTGAAACAAAGGCAGTATCAGAAGCAACCGTGAAAGAAGTCTCTACATTTTTAATCGAACATATTATTTTACGTCACGGGGCCCCAAGATTTCTTATTAGCGATAGAGGTTCACAATTCACTAGCAATTTGATGAAGGAGGTAATGAAAATGTGCAAAGTGAAACACTGCTTCACAACGAGCTACCACCCCCAGACTAACGGACTAACGGAACGGCTAAATAGAACTTTAATCAATATGATCAGCATGTATGTGAACACAGACCAAAAGAACTGGGATGAAATCCTCCCTTTTATCACCCACGCGTATAATACCACGATTCAAGAAACCACAGGCTACTCTCCATTTTTCCTGTTGTTTGGAAGGGAACCCATGTCCCTCTTAAACGACGAGAATATCCCAACGGACAGTAACATGGACGATTACGACGAATATATAGAAAACTACTTAGATAAAATAGCAAGGACGAGACAGGTAGTCATTAACAACACAGAGAAGACTCAGGAAAGAATGAAAAGAAACTATGACAAAAAACACAATGAGAAAATCTATGAACCAGGACATTTAGTGGCAGTTTGGACACCAGTCAGGAAAATCGGAAAATGCGAAAAACTATTGAGAAAATATTTTGGCCCATATCGAATATTAAAGAAGCTGTCTAACGTAAATTACTTAATTGAGCCGAAAGATATTCCTGGCCAAGACCCATTGATTGTCCATGTCTCAAGACTCAAACCCTATTTTGAGAGAATTGATGAGGTAACTCACGAGGACGTGACGACCTCTGGAGAGGGGGAAGTGTTACATCATGATTAATGGCGTATTTATTATATTATTTTTAATATATATTTGAAATTTAAATTATATATTTATTTATTTTTATATTCTATGATATTTATTTAAAACAGATTATTTTTAGATTATCATCATTTGTATTTAGGTACACTGTGACTTCACTGCTCTCTTTGATGTGAGAAAATAAATAAAGGATTCTGGTGGCTACATAAAGTAGACTTATCTCATTATTCCCTTTTATAAATTTGTAGGATGGTTGAAACACGCTCTGGTAAGATGCAAGACCCAGCACAGGAGAGAATCAAGGCTGAAGAGTCTGCCAAGCCGCAACCTGGTGCAACAATATCGCCCCCCGTCTTGGCTAAAAATCGACCCAGGCCCCTTTTACCTGGACTGTAATGTGATGCTTCCTTTTTTCGGGAAGGATATTTATAAGGCTTAGACTTTTAGAAATCTTCCTTCTCCATTTTTTTTTGGTCACCTTTACCTAAATTTTTGGTGAGGGGAATATATGTACATATGGAACAACAGCTTCCAGCGCGGATGTCTCTGGATGTCACTGGTGTCTTCTTCACCAGGCATCAGCTTTCGGCATGGAAGTCTGGTGTCATCAATTGTCTAGGTTTCTGGGCAAAAAGGTGGTCTGTAAGTCTATGTGGGAGGGAAGCCATGTATCCATTTGATTTGATTATACATACGCCTTCTGTTGGGGTATGGTTACAAAAACGTGCCCCAACAATCCTCCCCCTGCCAAGTAATGGACAAATGCGTTTGTGCTACTCATTATTCATCTGCCTTTCATCAGTTACTATGAAAGCAGGCCCATTTCTAGCAAAATGCATTTTCCATTACTAGGTGAAGCCAGATGTACCGAAACCTATAGGGAAGATAAGGCTAGTCAAAATGATGGTATGCCATTCTAGATGTTTATTATTCCGAACATTAGTGGGCATTGCGCATCCTGGCAAAGGGTTTTTTATGTGTTATTATTCTGTCAGCACACTGTTATCAACATAGGTTATGGGGGACAGTCATATCATATGTATGGAAGTAAGCAAGGTCATCTGTCTTACCATTCATGGGTATATATACCACCCTTCCACTTTCTTCTTTGGCCTTGAGGAGTAGGCCGTCCTTGTGGTAAGTCCTCTCAACCCCATCCTTGCCTCTTGGGGTGCTGGATTCATTGCTACCTTCTTTCTGCTAACAATACAGTTAGAACATTTCCCTATTACATATTATATATAAAAATTGGGCGCCAAGAAGTCGTTTAGAAATAACTGACTAGTCCAACTCCTAAAACATGCCAGCATCTTTATTTAAGTACCAATCAAGACATTCGTGTGGTATAGTTATACATATACAATCAAAGGAAAGGATAATTATAGTTAGCTGAAAGAAATATCTTGGTATATAATAATTAGCCTATGACATGATGACTTTTGCTAAATTAAAAAAATTACAGAAACAAATTGTGAAAGTAATTATTAAATAAGGCACGAAATATGTAATGATAAAATGAATCCTTCCATGTTATATGATGGGTATAATATATATATTGAAGAAAACACGTATCATGCAGATAGTGATTAAATATGATAAAAATCATCCCATGATAGATGATAAAGAAAACCACTACAAAATTATATATGATGACAAAATATATATACATATACAAGTAAGGCGGATAAAAGACAATCAGGATAAAATAGATCATGCCTTGAGGGAAGAATAAGCCACGACAACATGTTAAAAAAAAAAGCAACATGGCAGGTAAATATTACTAATATCATGAATATCAAAGGAAATAAATTTGTTGAAATGAATAGTATATGATTATAATATAATATAAATGATATAAAATAATAACCTATTCAATAAGAAAATGAAAACACATTATATATATTTGTGCGCTGAAGGATCAAGGTTTAGTATCTCAGTTAAGTTTTCAATCTTATTCAGTCTGGAATCACGAGTTGGTCACTGGGTAATATTCGTCTATCCCGATCCTACTGGAGGGTGTGTTTTCTCTTATGTGTTAGATTCCTCTGTTACAATACTCTCAACCCAGGTGGGAACGTCATTCAGAATCTTGGTCAAATGGAACATAGCCCAGACCTCTATTAAACTACACAGTCCTTTTGAATCTAGGGTGACAACCGTATGAAGAGAAATTTTCTGTTTTGGCAGAGCGACTAATCAATTTCTACTATTTTGTTTGTGGCTCCGTTTACCTTGCCTCTGGGGTGTGTACAGTTCAGCTACCTCCCCCTTCCAAGAAATTCACATTACTTTCATCTACTAATATACCCTCTATTCATTGACCTTTCCTATAAATCTACATCTTATAAGTTTGAATTTTATCAATCTGAAATTTTGGTTCCTTTTACAAATTCCTTCAGAATTCTACTCCCTGTATAACTGCTCTTAATTCTACTGTCCTCAATACAACACTTCTAAAACTTTGACTCACTGGCTTGTTCTGGCGTCTCGTTCGCGGTCATTATAGTTAACTAATACTTTAAAATCTTATCCTAACATGGAACGAGTCTAAACTCGTTGAAGGTCCTAATAATTACTTATTCTGCCTCTCGAATCGGTCTTATGCTCGAATTCATTCCAACAAAACGTATGGCAGGGCGAATCCTTTATTAGAAGAAACTTCCGCTAGCTATGGGGGATCAAACTGGTACCAAAAAATTCAATAGACGGAAACACTTCGTCTAGAATAACTGGGCAATCTCTGCCTACTTGCCAATCTTACAGGACCTCCCGTCTGGAACACCCTCGCTCCAGCCACGCTAAAAGCGTCGAAACTACGGTGTCAGATCGGTCACCCAAGGTCGCGCCGTTATACCCCAGGCTATACGGCATGGCTAAAACAAATCCCCCATCCTGCATAAAATTCAATCTATACCTCTTCGTTTCCTCTTGCGAGGAGGAGTTGAGTGGGAAATTCGGCTTGATCCTTGCCTTCCACTATCTCCAAGTCTGAGGGTCGGGATAGGGATCATTTATCCACAATCCTTAGAATTCAAGCTAAACTAAGATAAAAGAAAATCAAAGGAAAATTATACCCCCTAACGAGGGACCTAACAAAAGGGAGCGAATATTTTCTAACTAGATAGAGTTGTAGTTGTCCTGTTTGAGGCTTCTCGGTCCTAACAAAATTAAAAAATAAAATAAAATAAAAATCGATCCTATTAAAGTCCTTAACCCTATTCTAATGTGTTTTGGTCTCACAATATAATAGTTTTTAACCTTCTTCTACATTTATTCCTCTTCACATTCACACAATTCAGTCACTGAGGGCATTCATCCTAAAGTTAGAAGCTGCTATAGACGTCAAAACACTCAATTATTTCTATCAAATAGACCCTTACAATAATAAAATCTTCTAGGACTAGACGTGAAATCAAATAAAGTTACCTAATTAAAACAAAGTGGGGACCAAAGCCCTATTTACTTAAACGAAATGCCTCTGCACAAGCTCTACATATATATTAATTCATTATACTCACTAAATGATTGTTAACCATAACTGTTGACAAGTCTAAATAACCTGGAAGCTAATCTACCAAAAAAAAAAAAAAGAATCAGTGTAACTTCAAAAACTGCCCTTGCCTTGACACTAAGCGACTATTCACGACAATTTTATATAGACACACACAAATTATTGGGGCGAATAAAGAACCATTAAACGTGACACCTCATAAAAGCGGATTGAGTCATTCCCCTAGCCACCGTGGGTGAAGTCACTTTCTTCTTACTTCCTCGTGCGTCTGCCCCCTTTGCAGTAGTCCTACCTCAGCACTCTATTGAAAGATGGATTTATAGGGTTTACGATTCACTACCCAACACTAACATTCTCAAGTGCTTTCCAAGGATCGACTACAGTCTGGGCCTACTTAACTTCTACCCCTGGCTTAGGGTCCCTATACTTCACAACTTCACTCTGAGAGATTGACCTTTCATGTTCTCATTAGAAACCTATTTCAAAGCTACTACCTGAAGGCCAGGGATTATAGGGTTTCTGAATTACCCAACACAAGCCATAGGATGCCTATTAGGTTTGTTGTTTTAGACATAGCCCCCTCTAAGTTGTGATTTCCTACACCTTCCTTCACCTATTACTCCTGATAATAACTAAAATTTCAGATTTATACTAAATAGTTAATTCACAATGGTATACATTATTCTCATTGGTCTTTGAAACTCGGGTTTTAACAAGAAATAGTTTGTATAGAAAAAAAAGGAATCCTAATGAAGTTCTACTTAAAAAAAAAAGGTTTTTAAATAAAAAAAAAAAGGTTGAAATCTCTAAACTTCTCATTTTATCGAGCTGATTCTCTGTACACACTCCAAAATCCTAGTTAGTGGCGACAGTCTAAGCAGAATTTACACTGTGTGGGCCTTTTCACCCTTGTAGACCTGCGTAAAGTTAAACTGTTCACACTAACTCTGTCAACTTCCCCTCGTCTCATTACTTCTGAGTTCGCTCTGGTTGTCACTTAGCGGCTGTTATTAGAAATTTCCTTCATGTATTTATACAGTATGAGGTATAGTAATTAAAAGGCTGCATTTCCATGAGTTCAATTCTCTCACAACATGCTGAAACGAAATCAAATGTGGTTATAAGATCACTATCTATGTGGTAACAGGTGCGCATTGGATTGGGAAAGGACTAAGTTATTTCGCCCTTTATGATACCAATTGTAACCGGGTTTTCTGTTGAGTTATGATGATATACTCAGAATTTGATAGGGAAATTATTTTGTAGACTTTGTTGCATATCAGGGGTCTTGTTTGTTCCTGGGTTAGAAATTTTATATTATTCCTTACTGTCAGTCTGATAATTACATTCCTGGCTCATGAGATAGGTGTGCAACTTGTATAATTCACTGTGGAAATATATGTGGACATTTAAGAATTTATAGAGGTATATTTAATATGGAGTCGTCACCTCAGCTCGATCCATCCACATTTTGTTCTGGAATTAGCGTCATATTCTAGATGGACTTCACTGCCTCATCTATAGTCCAGGCATATCACCTTAAATGTCAATTTTAGGAAACGTCATCTCGTCCTAGACCTTTCTTTTCTGCATGCTGGCACATCTTCAATGACATTTCCAATGTGGGGAACACACCCTTTTGGCGGTCTATCGGTATCCAGTGATCATACTTGGCAGAAAACGTCGTCAAAGGGGGCCTCCCTCCTTGCGTGTCTAGCCATCTAATCCAATCACGATACCGCCTCACGCCTATAGGTTCCGAATTATATTCAATGTAATATCTTTGCTCGGGTGTGTCCCGACTTTATCAATCTTTATTCACAGCCTTTAGGTGATTTTACTCCGCACTGGAGGCTCGCATTCCGCTAACTTCTTCATTATATACAAGTGTTAAATCGAGCCTCGATAAACTCTCCTGTCTCCTATACCCCCATTATTAGATAGATCCTGTCTCTAACACAGGTGGCTTTTGCTGCCTTGTCATTAGCTTAAAGCTGTCCAAGCACACCTCGGGATATCTCAGCTGTCTTGTAGACACAAGCTCCAGTCATCTCCTTTCCTCTGAATATTTTAAAAGATTATCCCAGGTAGTTGTCATAAGTTAATAAATAGTTCCACAGTGATTAAAAGGTACTCGCGCAAATTGGTCACCAGATCTACTCCTTGAGATTCTGCCATTGGAATGTTAAAACCAGATTTCTATCCATTATTGATTTCAAATAAAAAAGGTTTTACGAAGAAAAAAAAAAAAAAAGGTGCGTCTTTCTATGGTGATCAAACTTCTCTCTTCACGGGTACGCTAACTGGATCTTCAATTCTATTTTCACCTTAAGGCTCATATATTTGCCACTCTCCCAATCCACTATGCGTTAAAAAAAATAAAATCGATTAACTATCATTCAGCATGTTAGCCCTAATCTGGATGCACAGGCTAGTATGATTTGATAGAAAGCGCTATTAAAATGAAGTTAAGATATTTGTATCCAGCAATAATTATCAGAACTCACCTCTGCTGTGAGAAAATTATATCAGAGCTATGTTGAAAAAAAATGCTAAGTCATTTCAGTAGACTACTGTAAAACACTGATCACCGTTCTAAATTTGAACCATGGGAATCCAACCTCATTTCTCATATTGTATATAATAATTTGAGAAAGTAAAATAAAGAAATTGTAATCAATGGTGCTCGCAACAGAATTCAAAATGATTGAGACACAGAACATTATAAATAATGTCCAGCAAGCAGGATACCAAACCACCTTTATATTACAACATTTCCACAAAAGGTATAACTATCAATAACCCAATAAACAAGACCACAAAATATCTATAGGGCGATATGTTACATTCCATACTCACAAACATCTATAACAATAGCCAACTACTTAAGAAACTCTGGCATCCAAACATATTACTGTAATTCCCCTAACATAGGCTCCACCATAAAAGTCCACTATCTAAAAATAATCCTACTATCATAAAACCCACTAACCAAAACAGAGAATAAAAGGCAATATATTCCGTAGAGTGTAACAGCTGCCAAGCCAAATACGCAGGGGAGACAGGAAGGAGAGTCAGCAATAGAATATATGAACATAGACGCAACGTTATTAATCAAGACAATAGGTCTCTAATTTTCCAATACTGCAAAGGAACAGGTCACACTTTCGCATTAGGAGAACCTAGAATACATTACAATAACATAAACAGCAAATATCAAAGGCTTATAATTGATTCTCTATTATTCAGAAAACACAATAGCATTAATAGAAAATAGATTTGCCCGAAACATATAACACAATATATCCTAGTACCAGCTAATAATATCAACAATAATATAAGTAACTTATATGTAATAGCCAATAACTATTATAAAACTACTTAAATAATAGAATTTCTAACCTATAAGATAATTCATAGAATATAGCAAACAATAGTAGAATATGTATAAATACCTTAACCAAAAAAAAAATGTCTTAAGAAAACAAATAATATGCAAAACTTCCTAATGTATATATATATATATATGTACATAGAATCATAATAGTTTTAGCATCAGACGACGTTATATTTTCTTGATATATTGTATATGTTTCTCCTGTAGAAGGGCGGACAAGCTCGAAAGCTTGAGAAGACCAGAATAAAAGATACTCATCCCCATAAACGTTTTACTTTGATATCAGAAATCAATGATAATATTAAGGTTTTGCCACAAACAATGTGAATCGTAAAAGACAGCGGCGAGAGATGCGGTATACACCGCCTCAACATAACTTTCATTGCCTGATAAAATGCCAGTGAAACGGAAAGCATAAATTAAAATTCACGATTTATAATAGACTGTTAATCTCAGGATGCGTGGACTACTTCACCAATACTTAAAAATAGTATGGCTTTTCATTAGGTATATATTTCTAAAGTATAGGGGATGAAACATATACTAAATTCGAGCCCCGCGGCGGGCGACATTGTTGCGTTCCCGGTTTGGATAGATGAAAAGGGAGGATACACGATGTGACTTATTAAAGTTTCCTTACTTAAGTATATATATATAGCAATTTAGGCCAACAACCCCATGTATATAACCCGCAGCAAGACCTTAATGTTGTATAATAGAAGCACAGCTGTCAATGATGCACTATCGACATATGTCTTTACATCATCACATGTAATGCAATTTGTGCAAACAGGATAAATAAAATTAAAAAAAAAAAAAGAAGGGGGAAACTCTGTAATTGATTAAGAGTTGAGCTAAAGTAGGGATCGAGCATATAATATTGTCAGAACAAAGGTCTAAAGATGGAAACAGCCACGACACTAGTATACAATTTCATCAGACAACCCATGAAATCGTTATTAATTTGGCCAATCTATAAAAGACTCCTTCTGGAGGTTTAGCAACCCACTGAAGACGCTGGGAGCTATTTCATAGAGGAAAATTATAGCAACAGATCTCTATAATTTCTACAGATCAACTGTAAATAGATTCATATTAAGGCATTTTTATAGCCCAAATAACACAAACAATAGTCAAACATACAAATCTGTTTGCATCATGCCGTACCCTCCTAACAGCGTAACAATAGCCCGAGGAATCAGAAAATATGGTATAATGGTAAATATGATGGAATAACGCACTGAAACACATAAAAGTACAAACATTACTAAAACCTGACAGATAGATACCCTCAAAGTAGCCCTAATAAAGTCGTAATTTGCAACTATTGCTGTGTCAATATATCACAGCAAAGATATAGTACACAATTCTATTCCAACAGAGTCGGTAGTTCTATATTGTTACATCATGATTAATGGCGTATTTCTTATATTAGTTTTAATATATTTGAAATTTAAATTATATATTTATTTATTTTTATATAAAATATTCTATGATATTTATTTAAAACAGATTATTAATTTATCATCATTTGTATTTAGGTACACTGTGACTTCACTGCTCTCTTTGATGTGAGAAAATAAAGAAAAGGATTCTGGTGGCTACTTAAAGAAGACTTATCTCGTTATTCCCTTTTATAAATTTCTAGGATGGTTGAAACACGCTCTGGTAAGATGCAGGACCCAGCACAGGAGAGAATCCAGGCTGAAGAGTCTGCCAAACCGCAACCTGGTGTAACAATTGGTAGAGATGCTAGTTCCGACCCAGTTGTCCTGAATCCCAACATCGACATCCCCAAGTATGATGGAACGGAAGACCCTCGCCCATGGATTGAATCTCTTGAAGAAATTGGCTTCTTGTACCATTGGGCAGACTACATTATCTCTCGTTATGCCGCCATGAACATGACGGGAAGCGCTAAAACCTGGTTGAATTTACACAAAGCTAGTTTCACGAGCTGGGAAAATATTAAAATCCGCCTCATTCAGGATTTTTCTTTGGACGCGAATAAAGAAGAACTTAGAATGAAGCTCAACAGAATGCAACACTGGAATGAACCAGCAATCAGGTTCGCGGAAGACATTCTAGTGTTGTGCAACAAGGTTGACCCCGCAATGGAAGAAGAAACAAAAATTGAACATGTTATTGGAGGACTGAAAAAAGAGTACTCATTCGCGCTCTACCTGAACCCTCCTAAAACGACCGATGACCTTCTTGTCGTGTGCAAGAAAATGGATTATTTTGAAAAGAAGTATCGGGAACGTGTGGAGAAATCCAGAAACCTATATAACGGTCCACGCTATTCTAGACCCCAACAACAATCAAGGTACGTGCCGCCGACTGCCGCACGAAACTACCAGACCACTTCCAGGCCCCAAGCCCCTGTTTCCAATAATTACAAGAACGACTCCCCTCCTACCCCCAGACAGTATCGAAACAACTTTCCCCAGCCCTCTACCCCTAGACGTCCTTATAATCCTAACTTTGTGCCGAAACCAAACCTTCAGAGAAACACTTACAATAAAAGCCAAGAAGTGAGCAAAAATAGGACGGAAGATGGAAGACCAATCTGCTTTAAATGTAACAAGCCAGGGCACGTGGCCCGTTATTGTAGGGTCAAGTTTATAAGAATCCTAGAAGAGGATCCAGCAGATACCCAAGAGAAGGTCGAAGAAAAATGCCAAATGAATGAAACATCAGAGAAATCAGGACCTCGGCTTTATGCTGATGTATGTCATAGCACACAGACAAATATTCCTACCCGGAATAGATATTCCGTGTTGGAAGATTTAAACTAAGCGTCGCGCCTGAATCTGTCAATCAAAGCAAGTCGACCATAAACGGAATCAAGAAGTTGGACCCTAAATACAAATTAAAAATTAATGTGGACAAGATAGGGACTTTTGAAGCTTTGGTTGATACAGGTGCTGACCTCTCAGTGGTCGACCTCAGAACGGCCCTCGATACAGGCCATGGTATAAGTAAACTCGCAAAAATTTGTGCAGGACCCGATGGGAAAAAATTGGACATGGTAGGAAGTATATTTTTAAATATAAAAATTGATGACGAAACATTATCACACAACTTTGTGATATTGAAAACGCATTTACGGACATTAATTCTTGGGAGAGATTTCCTTAAGAAAATGAACGCAAAAATAGATTGTAAGCAAGAAACTATAAAATATGATTTGACGAATAATCATGACGAAATCAATTTTGAAATGTTGAAAATAAAGAGTGCCAAGGATTCCATTGTACCGGAATGTTCCATGAAATTGATCAAGGCATTGGTAGAAACAGAGGATGGAGAATATATTATCGAAGAGAGCAGCAAAATGTTTCAAACAAATGGACTTCGTCTAGCAAGAAGCTTGATCAATGTTATAAATAAGGAAACACACATCTGGATAACTAATCCGTATCCTCGACCGTTAAAAATAATGAAAAACCAAACATTGGCTTTTGGAAGTAGTCCAGCGAAAATAAATGTGAGTCGAGAAAGAGAGGTAGAAAAGAACGAAGAACCTAGATTCCAAATAAACGAAAATCTTTCACCAAAGGAACAGAAGGAGTTAAAACAAGTTTTAGAAAGGTATGGAGATCTTTTTTCATCGAGATTAGGGAGAACCAATTTGGCAAAACATCGGATAGACACAGAAGACGCGAAGCCAATTAAACACAAGCCTTACCGGGTAAGTGCTAAAGAACGAGATATTATAAAAGAGCAAATTGACGAGATGCTTACAGAAGGCATAATTAGGCCATCTTCTAGCCCCTGGTCTTTTCCAGTAATATTGGTCAAGAAGCGAGATGGTAAATACAGATTTTGTGTGGACTACAGAAAACTGAATAATGTGACGGTAAAAGATGTCTATCCGATCCCTAGAATAGACGAAGTTATGGATACTCTCCAAGGATCTACACACTTCTCAGCAATAGACCTCAGATCTGGATATTGGCAAGTTGAAGTCGAAGAAAGAGACAAAGAGAAAACAGCTTTCACTACAGCGCATGGATTATATGAATTCAACGTGATGCCTTTTGGACTTTGTAACGCGCCTGCTACCTTTGAGAGAAATATGGAGAATATGCTTGGAAATCTGAGATGGCAAATTTGTTTGTGTTATCTGGATGATGTTATCATATATAGCCCGGATTTTCCAACGCACCTCAAAAGACTTGAAGCTGTTTTTAGATGTTTTCGTGAATCTAATTTAAGGTTAAACGACAAAAAATGCCGATTTGCTTTTGAAGAATTGGAGATTCTCGGCTATATAACGAGCAAACATGGTATAAAACCCGCGGAACATAACATCAAAGCTGTCAGAAATTTTCCTCGGCCCAAAAAGGTCAAAGAAGTACAATCCTTTTTGGGAATGTGTTCATATTATAGAAAATTTATCAAAGACTTTTCAAAAATTGCTGACCCTTTGACCAACCTTATAAAAAAAAGTGTATCATTTACCTGGACAGAAAGACAAGAGGAAGCGTTTCAAACCCTAAAAACAGCACTATTAAGTCCACCAATTTTAGGTCACTTCAATCCAAATGCACCTACTTATGTTCATACTGATGCGTCCAACATCGGCATAGGTGCAACACTTGTCCAAGACATCGGTGGTGAAGAGAAGGTGATCTCATATTTGAGTCGTACCCTAAGTAAAGCGGAGCAAAATTATTCAACCACTGAAAAAGAATGTCTGGCCGTTGTCTGGTCAATGTCAAAATTACGACCCTACCTTTATGGAAGACACTTTAAAATAGTAACAGACCATCACGCCTTATGCTGGCTCAAAAACTTGAAGGATCCAACAGGTCGATTGGCAAGATGGGCATTGAAAATTCAAGAATATGACTTCGATATAATACATAAATCGGGAAAGAAGCATCTGGACGCCGATGGCTTATCTAGGGGGCCCTTACCAGAAACTGATTGGGATGAGGATTTTGAAAGGCTATTTTTAAATCAAATAACAGACGAAGAGGATAAATTTATCGAAAGTGTTAAGAAAAACCTTAATGGAAGCAGGCGATCAATTGCGCAAAACTTTAAAGAAGAAGATGGATGCCTCTTTAAGAAAAACCCGAACCCTGAAGGCAGGGCGTGGTTGCTTGTGGTTCCAGAGAATAAAAAGAGAGAAATTATGAAAGAATATCACAATCATATGTCGAATGGCCATCTGGGCGTCGCCAGAACCATGTACCGAATAAAGAGTAAATACTTTTGGCCATCCATGCTAAAGGATGTCTCAGAATTCGTTAAGACGTGTCACCTTTGCCAAAGTAGGAAAGGCTCAAACCAATTACCTTCTGGACTACTACAGCCCATCCCCCCAGCCAACTTTCCTTTCGAAAGAATTGGAATTGACTTTGTTGGTCCACTACCATCTACGAAAAACAGGAAAAAATGGATAATCGTGCTGTCGGACTACTACACTAGATATGCAGAAACAAGAGCAGTCTCGGAAGCAACAGTGAAAGAAGTTTCTAAATTTCTAGTAGAGGATATTTTTCTTCGGCACGGAGCCCCACAATATCTTATTAGTGACAGAGGCTCTCAATTTACCAGTAATTTAATGAAAGAGGTGATGAAAACGTGCAAGATTAAACATTGCTTCACAACGAGCTATCATCCCCAGACTAATGGATTGACAGAGCGGTTAAATAGAACATTGATCAATATGCTCAGTATGTATGTGAACACTGATCAGAAAAATTGGGACGAAATACTCCCATTCATCACTCACGCTTACAATACTACAATTCAGGAAACCACAGGATATTCTCCCTTTTTCCTGATGTTTGGAAGAGAACCCACGTCTCTTTTGGACGACAGGAATATCTCGGTGGACATTGACAAAGATGATTATGATGAATACATAAAACATCACTTAGACAAAATAAACAGAACAAGAAAATTAGTTATTAACAACACAATAAAGACTCAAGAAAGAATGAAAAAGAACTATGACAAGAAACACATGGAAAGAAGCTACGAACCAGGAGAATTAGTAGCAGTTTGGACACCAATTAGGAAAATAGGAAAGTGTGAGAAACTACTGAGAAAATATTTTGGCCCATATAGAATATTAAAGAAGCTGTCCAACGTAAATTACTTAATTGAACCAAAAGATAATCCTGGCCAAGACCCATTGATTGTCCATGTCTCAAGAATCAAACCCTATTTTGAAAGAATTGATGAGGTCAATCACGAGGACGTGACGACCTCTGGAGAGGGGGAAGTGTTACATCATGATTAATGGCGTATTTCTTATATTAGTTTTAATATATTTGAAATTTAAATTATATATTTATTTATTTTTATATAAAATATTCTATGATATTTATTTAAAACAGATTATTAATTTATCATCATTTGTATTTAGGTACACTGTGACTTCACTGCTCTCTTTGATGTGAGAAAATAAAGAAAAGGATTCTGGTGGCTACTTAAAGAAGACTTATCTCGTTATTCCCTTTTATAAATTTCTAGGATGGTTGAAACACGCTCTGGTAAGATGCAGGACCCAGCACAGGAGAGAATCCAGGCTGAAGAGTCTGCCAAACCGCAACCTGGTGTAACAATATTTAGTACAATTTGTGAAATTAAGGTGTGGGGGGTAGTACCATAAAGCAAAAGGAATGAAATATGTATGAGAGGAAACAAGAAAATTTCTCTAGATATTTATTTAAATAAATTAAAATTTGGGAACATGTCTATACTGACGAGATATGCTATTTACATAGTAAAATTTAGATAGAGGTGACCTGAAGTTACTTTATAGCCCTTTAGGGCCCATGCGAAATCTAGGTTGGTTACTACACAAAAAGGGGGGGGGGGGGGGGGGGCGCTAAGTCATAATGACAAATGGCTTACCTTTTCTCGAAAGTGCCGGCAAAGGTCTGGTCTCCCGTCTGAAGACTGTCCTCTCACTGAGCGACTCAGATTCCATCTGCCTTTTGGCAAAGAAACCCTCTTTTATTCTTGTCTCTCTCCGTTTTCATTCGCTGGCCGCGCCAAAGTTTCTATTGGCTGGCATTTTCATTCGCCGAAAGAAACACCAATCAAAATGGCCAACGGCTCCAGTATACGATTTCACAGACGCCCCAGGCCTCTCCCATCAAAATAGAACATATAGTATTACCAAAACAAAAAAAATCTAAAGAGAGAAACAGCCACGGCAATAGTGTAAAATTTCATCAGACCCCAGGCCTCCTCCATATGGGCTGTAATACGATCCTCCCTTTTCTCGGGACGGTATATATATCGCCCCCCGTCTTGGCTAAAAATCGACCCAGGCCCCTTTTACCTGGACTGTAATGTGATGCTTCCTTTTTTCGGGAAGGATATTTATAAGGCTTAGACTTTTAGAAATCTTCCTTCTCCATTTTTTTTGGTCACCTTTACCTAAATTTTTGGTGAGGGGAATATATGTACATATGGAACAACAGCTTCCAGCGCGGATGTCTCTGGATGTCACTGGTGTCTTCTTCACCAGGCATCAGCTTTCGGCATGGAAGTCTGGTGTCATCAATTGTCTAGGTTTCTGGGCAAAAAGGTGGTCTGTAAGTCTATGTGGGAGGGAAGCCATGTATCCATTTGATTTGATTATACATACGCCTTCTGTTGGGGTATGGTTACAAAAACGTGCCCCAACACTACCTCTCTCAAACTCCGAAACATGTTGAAAAGTTGTTCTTCTTCTTTCATGAGGTATCATGATATGTTCACTTTGCTTAGAATTATTAATGAAACCGATTCCAATAATTGTTAATTAAACATTATATTTATTGATTTACAAGAGAGAGAACAAAATATAAAAGGGAAACTAATATTAAACAAAGGAACATTTTTCTGTTTCGGTTAGCGCCTATTTATCTGTGAGCTTACACACACTCTGTGGTAAAAATTAATTAATATATATACAACACACGCTCCCCTGTGTGTAAGCCCTAATCAGCAAGTCCAAAGCTATCTGCACATTTCCGTAGTTTGTCCTTAGGGAGACTCTTCGTTAGTATATCCGCCTCCATGTCTTCACTTTTAGTGTATTCCAGCTTGATTCCATTTTGAATTTCCTCTTTCACAAAATAATACTTTCGATTTATGTGCTTTGTTCGTGAAGTAATTTTGTCAGATTGTATCCAGTTTATTGCAGCCTTTGGCTGTCACTTTTCAAGGTAATTGGGAAAGTTAAATTTTCACAAAGTTCTTCTAGTAATCCCTTTAACCATAATACTTCTGAAATGCCTTCACATATTGAAATAAGTTCTGCTTCACATGTAAACAAGGCTACTAAATTTTGCTTTCTACTTCTCCAGTTTATTAAGTTGTTGCCAAGTTTGACTGTATAGCCTGAATAGGATTTTGCGTCTCGGGTTGTGCACCAGCTCGCATCAGTACTTATTGTAATATTGTTGTCTTTTGACTTATATGCTAACATTTTATTTATTGTTGCCTTCAGGTATCTATAAATCCTTTTAACTCCAGTTAAGTGTATTTCTTTTGGATCATTACTATACTGTGATAAATTGCTGATGTTGAAGGATATGTCCGGTCGAGTACCCATAGAAAGGTACATTAGTGATCCATCATTTCCTGGTATACAGTTTTATCTACTGGCTTAGAGTCCAAATATTCATCCAAATTTTGATTTTGATCTCCAGGTGTCTGCACACTGTTGCATTCTTCCAGTCCAAAACTGTGAATATTTGTTTCAATATAATGAGTCTGATATAGTTTCCAGTTCCAAATAACTTTATTAGGTGCCGCTCAAAAAGAGCAACCTAGATCATCATATTTACAATATACTGAGGGGGGTGGTTATGTACAGGGGTTCATTTACAATTATAATTTATAATGATGCCGTTGGGTCCGGATTCTCAGGTCCTTGGGGATATTTTTCTTGAGAAGGTTTTTTCTGGCTTGTTTGATATTCAAGGTGGGTTTGTTTTTCCTTTTTTCCCACTTTTCGTCATTCTGGCTTAATTGATGGAGAATTTGTCTAGGTTTTAAATTTCCTTTTTTCCCTTTTCCGCATTTGTAGTTTGTGGCTTCCTTAAAGGTGGGGTTTTCTAATTTTTCGGATTTTTCGTAGAATTTAAATGATTGTCTAATAATGTAGTCATTGATGTTTTCGATATTCAGATCGTTCCTGAGGATTGTGTTCCGAACGAACCAGGGTGGAGACATGATTTTTCTGATCATTTTATTTTCGAAGACTTTTAGCTTTTTAAGGATGGTATTATGTGCTGTCATAAAAATGGGGTGGCCATATATGAGTATTGGTCTTATTATTGATGTGTAAATGGTTCTTTTGCAATGAAGGGATAATTTTATTTTTGGTCCTAGAAGTAGGGATAGTCGGTGTTGGGCAGCTTTCGCCAAATTAATTCTGTTTTCAATGTGTTTTTTGAAGGTTAGGTGCTCGTCTAGGGTCATCCCTAGGTATCGGATGTTGTCTTTCCATTTAATATTGTCTTCGAAGACAAAAAGTGCGTCTAAAGGTTTCTTAATTTTGTCTTTTTTTCTGGAGAAAATTATTGCTTCACTTTTTTGGGGGTTCATTGTGACTCGCCATTCTTTACACCAGAGCGTGGAAAAGATGCAGGCCTCTTGTAGTTTTATGTGGAGTCTGTCGAAGTCGTATGTCGAGGCTAAAATGGCGGTATCATCGGCAAATAGGTGTAAAGAGGTGTCTTCAATACAGGGGAAGTCATCTATATATGTGTCAAATAAGGTTGGTCCCGTGACTGATCCTTGGGGGACCCCGGCAAGGATGTTCCTAGGTGTTGAAAGTTCGTCTTTGACTCGTACCTTGAATGTTCTATTTGTTAAGAAGTTTTGCGTTATTTTTATGATGTCTCCAGGAAGGTGCTTTTTGCACATTTTGTAGAGAAGGGCTTCGTGCCACACTTTATCGAATGCTTTGGCAATATCGAAGAATACGGCTCCTGTTATTTGGCCTAGGTCCATGGCTTTTCTTATTTTTTCAGTGACAACAACTAGCTGGTGCAATGTTGAGTGCTTGGCTTGGTAGCCAAATTGTTCAGGTCTGAGTGGATTCTTTTCTTCTAGGGATTTTCTGAGCCTTCTTAAAACAATTCTTTCGAATAGTTTTGAGATGGCAGGTAACAGCGAAATGGGCCTGTAGCTTGTTGGTTCATGCATGAATTTTCTTTTTTTAAGTATGGGACAGATAATGGACGTTTTCCATCTGTCAGGGAAGTGGGCAAGCTGCAGTGAGGCGTTAAAGATATCGGTTATTGATGCTAGTATATGATTAGGGAGCAGTTTGAGAGCTTCATTAGGCAATTCGTCGATTCCGGGAGCTTTTTTATTTGGTAGATATTCAATAATCGCTTTTATTTCACCAATGTTTGTTGGTTCTAGTCCTGTTTCTTTATTTTTTTTTCATGTATGAATTCACACGTTTGATGTATGTACGAGTAGGTTTGGAGTGGGATGTATAGGGATTGGGAGTGAACTGTTTTTCATAGTTGTTGGCAAATGATTCAGCTGCTTCTACTGTGGTTAGTGTCTGCCCATTGTTTGTCTTCAGTGTTATTTCTTGTTTTTCAGAGATGGATAATCGTTTGATGGCTTTCCATATGGTTTGGTCCGTGACTTTCAAGTTTTCGATAAAGTGGTCCCAGCTGGTGTTATCGTGCTCTCTTGTAAGTTTCTGTGATTCTCTCCGGGCCGTCATGTAGGCTGATTTATCTCTGGGGTCGCAGGTTTTTTTCATTTTTTTCTTAGTCTGTTGGTGGATTCTATTTTTCTTTAATGTGAGGTGGATATCTTCGTTCTAGTTCCGGGTCCTTATATTTTGTTGAATCTTTCAAATTTCGCACCATTTGTTCTTCAATGTGTGTAATGGCTCGTCTATTTTTGAAGATGTGTCTAGGATCAGTTCAGGAGGTTCAGCGATTTCCATTTTGTACTTGAATAGGGCCCAATCTGTAATTTTTATTTTTGTATTTGAGTAGGAGATTTTGAAATCCTGTAGCACAAGTAATACTGGGAGATGATCAGAGGTTAGTTCGTGCAGGACTTTAGAGTATGCGCTTTGGGAGATGTTTTTGTGCACGGCGATGTCAATGATGTCTGGAGGTGAGTCATGAGTAGGTTCATCAGGGTAGCTCACATCTAGGTCCATAACGTTGATTGCGTTTTGGAGCCTTCTCCCGCTTGGGTTAGTGGTGGTGGAACCCCAGGCAGGATGTTTGCAGTTTAGGTCCCCTGCTATGATGGTCGGTGAGTCCGTTGAAAAAATGTTATAGATATCGGTTTTTGATCTAGATAGGTGTTTGGTGGTTTGTAGCATGAATACAGGTTCATATTTAACCCGTTTTTGTTTTTGATTGAAATTCCTGTGGTTTCCAGGCTTGAGGTGGTGGCATGAATAGGTGCATGGCTGTACTTCTTGTGGATGAATATGGCAGTTCCACCACCTTGTCCGGTTAGTCTGTCCTTGCGGAGGGTGATGAAGTTTTGAATCCTCATTTTATGGCACGGCTTAAGCCAGGTTTCTGACACTAGTGCGATGTCGATGTCGTGATCGTTCAGGAATTCTGAGAATTGTTGTTTTTTGTTTCGGAGACTACACGCGTTCCAGTGAACGATTCGAAGGCTATTTTTATACATATTTTTGTGATTCATTTACATCTAAAGGTGTCTACAACGTTCTTCATGATGTTGGCTATTATTGCGGGTTCGCTGAGAGTCTTTTTGATAGCGCTCTCTAGTTGGTTGACCTTAGTGGCTGAAGGAGGATTGGGACGTTCTTTATTAACATGTGGAGTTTTGTTCTTGTTTTGAATGGGATTGAAAGGGTTTGGACCTATAGGGTTGGATTTTTCTTTATCTGTATTGAGGTTTGGTTTCTGATTATTTTGAGTTTGGGGCACTCTATTTATATTTTTGTATAGTGGGCAACCACGCCAACTTGCTGTATGCTGGCCCTGGCAGTTTGCACATTTAGGTGGGACTTCTTTTTCTTTGGTGCATTCGGAAGTGGAATGATTTTCTCCACATTTTACACATTTGGGAGTTTCCCTGCATTCAAACTAAGAGTGCCCAAAGTTTTGGCACCTATGGCAGTGTCCGGGGCCTTTGGGAGCCCTGTAAGCCTCGACGTTGCACTTCATGTCGCATAGATCTGTGATATTGTAAATTTATTTATTTCTTGCAGTCTTAGGAAGGGTTACCTGGATTAGTGGTAGCTCCTCCTTTGTTCTTGAATTTCGTAATCTTGCAAGTTTGGACACCTCGAATCCCTTGTTTTCCAGATCCTCTTGTATTTCGGGGATGGTGATGCAGCGGTCGAGACCTCTGACGACCACTCTAAGGCACTTTTCGTCGTCTAGGATCTTGAAGTGGAAGGTGTAGTGGCGATCTTCCAGCCACTTGGTAGCTGTCCGGTAGTCTGATGTTGTGTGAGTCTGAACGTTAATGTATCGGCCTGATGTGTAAAATTCTGGCTTTTGTTTGGTACACTTGATAAGACCATCTCTAAGGCCTGACCATTCCTTTACTCCGCTTATTTTAATCGGCGGTATTCTGATCTTGGGGTTAGGGGTGGGATTCTTAGGTTTGTTATTCGATGTTTCGTTAGATTTCTTTGATGAGTTAAGTCTGAGATAGATAAAATCCATCTTCTGCCCTTTTTATTTCAATTCCAATAAATGGTTCGCTATCTTTCTTTTCTGTTAGAGTAACATATTTTTATATTTCTGAGGCTAGGTTGTCATTAATTTCCTTACTAGTTCCAGCAATGATGAGATCATCTACATATAGACCCAGTATTGCATACTCTTCTACTCTCTGGAGTTTATAGACACATGGATCACATTTGGTTCTAATCATTCCCAACTGGTATAAAATTTCATCGATCTTTTTGTTCCAACATTTTCCTGATTGTGGTAGACCATACAGGCTTTTTTCCAATTTACACACTTTGTTTTCTTCTCCTTTTTGCATAAAACCATCTGGTTGTCTCATGTATACTGTCTCTTCTAACTCACCATAGAGATAAGCTGTCTTCACATCATAAGTCTTTATGATTAAATATTGTTGTGTTGCAAGAGCTACTATTGTTCGCAAGCTTTCCCTTTTGACTACAGGTGAAAAAGATTCCTTATAATCTACACCATATCTTTGATTGCATCCAACAGCAACCAGTCTGGTCTTTCTTTTATATATGCCGTCATTTGAGGTTTTCTTTGTACTGTAGACCCATTTACTATTGATGACTTTCATGCCATTTTCCCTTGGTACTAGTGACCATACTTTATGTTTCTCTAGCTGAGCTCTTCTTCCATTGCTTTGTGCCATTCATTTCTTTCTCCACTATCCTTTATAGGTCAAATTATCACAATTAGTATCTTCCTGAATATCATTTGCATAATCAATTCCTCTCTTATCTTCACTAAATTTTACTGATCTGACTTCATGAATTCTCTTTGTCATTATATCATATATTCTGTAAGCTTTTCTTTTAATGAAATAACCAATAAATATTCCCTTTCTACCCTTTGGTGAAAACTTGTTTCTTCTTGGTTTGCTCTCAAGCCAATGTGTCAAACATCCAAATATTTGAATGTGTTTGACCGATGGCTTCCTGCCATTCCATCTCTGCATAGGTGTATGGTGCTTGATAGACCTGTGGGGTGTACAATTATTAATGTAGGCAGCTGTAGCAATTGCCTCTGCCCAAAACTTCATGGGTAATTTTGAGTCAATTAGTAAGGTTCTTGCTGTATCTATAAGAGTCCTATTCACTCTCTCTGCGACTCCATTACTTTGTGGTGAGTATGTGGTGGTAAGTTGGCGATGGATCCCACTTCTCTTGAAAAGTCCTTCAAATCTAGAGTTACAAAATTCAGTTCCATTGTCGGTTCTTACATCTTTTATTCTAAGACTTAATTCGTTTTCGGCTCTTGCTTTAAATTATTCGAATCTCTCAAAGGTCTCATCTTTTGACCTCAGGAAATATACAAAGATTCTTCTACTGTAATCATATACTATAACAAGAAAATACTTATATTCTCCTAAAGATTGACACAGCATTGGTCCACATAAATCCATATGAATCAACTGCAGGGGCTTAACTGTATAATTTTCTGTAATATTATATGGCTTCTGAACCAGTTTTCCCATTATGCATGCTTCGCACTCTGGTAACCTTTCAAATTTTAAATCCAATCCTCTTACAATATGTCCTTGAATCATTTTTTCATGTATTCTTCATTTATATGGTTTAATTTTTTATGCCATAAACTTATATTGCTATTTTTATTGGATAAATGTGTATTTATAACCATGACATTTTCATTTTTTGATATTGGTACATATCTTAGTTTTGTTTCAATCATAAACATTCTATCTTTAATATATGCCTCAGCAACTAAATCATTCCCTTCATTATAAATTTTTGTTCCATCCTTATTGAAAATAACTGAATTTCCTTTGTTGACTAATCCGTATACTGACAAAAAATTATACCTTAAATTTGGTACAGGTAAGATATCTTTGATGCGAATATTTTCTTGACCTTCACTTGTCCATGTAGTAAGTCTCATATCTCCTTTGGCTATGGCTTGGGTAGTTTTGCCCTTCTCAGCTAGATTGATTTCACTTTCATAATCTATCACATTTTCCATCAAAGTTATGTTTGGGGTTAAATGTGCGGTGCATCTTTATTCTATACACCATATTTGCCAATCATTTCTTTCATCTGGTGAATCTTCAAATTCTTTTACATATGTTTCAAATGCTTGCTCATTAATTCCACTTTTCATAGTATCCATTAGGTTATTTGAATGTTCCCTACTGTATTTGTGATTTCTATAATCAGGAGTCCATTTCTTTTGATATCCTTGTTTCTGTTTATTTCGAAACCAGCAATCATTAGCTAGATGTCCCTTTTTATTACAAACAAAACATATTTTTGGCTGAAATTGTTTAACTTTTCTATTTTTGATTCTGTATACTTGTTCATGCCCATTCTCAACCGATTGATTTAATCTCATATTTCTTCTTGACTCCTCTTCTCTTAGAGTTTGTTGAATCTCTTCTACTGTTGCCTCTCTCTTAGATCGTAAGACAATAGCAATATTTTCATACTTTGGATGTATGCCTCTGACAATATGAAATTAAAGTTCTCTTGAGGAAAATTGATGCCCTAATGATGAACTTCTAGCAGCAATTTTTTCCCTTGTTATATATTCATCTGCAGTTTCATTTTATCTTTGATTCTAATGTTCTTTAATTCTAGGCCTAAATCAATAATTTTATCTTCCAAATTGCCTGTGTATGTTTTTCTCAGTGAGTACCATACTTTCTTAGCATTTGTTTCACCTATGAACATTCCAGCTTGTTCATTAGTCAATGTTGTGATGATTATCCCAAAAGCTTCATCATTTTTATCACTCCAAATCTCCCAAGAACTTTTGTCTTCCATATCAGGTTCTGGATCGGAAATTACACATTTAAATAATTTTCTTCCTCTCAGAACTGCGCCGATTTTCAACGCCCATATTTGATAATTTGTTCCTGTTAATGGTTCAATATTTGTTTGGGATAAAAAATTATATTCAGCCATTTTCGCCTTTTGAGCTAATATAAACAAACCAATATAATTTAAAAAGAAATATATATTTTAAATTTATTTAAATATTGGGTAGCTTTTAAACATGCAATATATAGATATAATTTAACTTAATCTATATAAATACCTTTAATATTCTTAGAAGTGCTTCAGTTTACCGATCAGAAAAAACTTCTTGCTTAATCTTCAGATTAAATATTTTCGCTTTTGAGCTTTATATAAAATAACCACGCTCTGCTACCAATTGTTGACTTTGCTTAGAATTATTAATGAAACCGATTCCAATAATTATTAATTAAACATTATATTTATTGATTTACAAGAGAGAGAACAAAATATAAAAGGGAAACTAATATTAAATAAAGGAACTTTTTTCTGTTTCGGTTAGCGCCTATTTACCCGTGAGCTTACACACACTCTGTGTGTGGTAACAATTAATTAATATATATACAACATGATAACTCATCACAATGGACAACGTTTGAAATGCAATTTATGTATTAGAAACCTACTATACAATGAAATCAGTCAAAACAATTCACCAACTTGAACTTTTTTTTTTTTTTTTGCAAATTCGATTGAATTTATAATACTTCTTGTTGGATGGTATGAAATCGAAGCCGCCCTTGTACTGATGAGGGCTATAGCCAGAAACCACGATATACAGGTCGGCTTGGATTAGATTTTCTAAAACTGGCGTTGTGGCTCATTTTTTAATCATCACCTTCAATATTTTAATTAGTGATGAACACGCAAAAACACGCGCGTGCGTACGCACACACAACAAACAAAATTTTAAATATTATAAACGAAACGTATATATATAAAGGCAAAAATAAATAAATAAAAATACGTTGTATTTTATATATTTATAGAGATAAAGCGAATGGTTAACGGTGAAGGAGAGAAAAACATTTTTATTGATTTATGTTTAAAATTATTGCCAAACATGTAAGCTTTAAGGATAAATTTAAATTTTCTCCGTCTTGTAACCCCAAGGAGAATTGAAACAGCAAGTAGGTAAACAGCGTGGTAAGTTTCTTTATTTCTTAATAAAGAAACTTACCACGCTGTTTACCTACTTGCTGTTTCAATTTATTGAGCGTGGCTATAATTATGTCTGATCCCAAGGAGAATCCTCTGTAAGACCTGTGTGTCTTAATAAAGGCTTTTGTGTGTGTGTGTGATAAATTTAAATTGTCGATTGTCAAATTTGTTTGCTAATTTATGGCATTGTTCTACTGGGGAGGAGGAGTTCAGACTTTTGGAGAATAGTCGCTAAGCGGGTATGGTCATTAAAGGGAAGTTTAAGTGGATGTAGAAAAAATGTAAGCATTCTTAAATCAGATATATTTTACATCAGGAACGACGCAAAGTTGAATTTATTTCTCATCTATCTGCCTGTTTGTGGTCTACGCCGTGATGCACGTGCGCCTTCTTCTTGGCTCAGTAGTGGGGGTGACTGGTAGAAAGATTACAATGATTTAGGTACAATTTGCATCTTTATATTACATGTATTATACAGTAAATACACCATATAGCGAACGCAAATGAGACAAATTTTGGTTCACTATATAGCATCACTATTATTTGGGATTAATGTAGATTTGTTATGAGGGAAAGTTCGCCATATCCCAGGTTCCTTTTAGCGTGGTTTTATTGAATATAGAATATCTAATTAATGTTATACACCTATAAATTCGAGACGAATTTCTGACTTTAAAAACACACAGAAAATATCAATGAATGGAAATATCAATGCAGCGTATTAACGATTAGATGAGGCTTTCCCATCTAACTACTACAACATTCCAAAAGTCATTGGCACCTGAGGAAAAAAAAAAAAAACCAACCTCCTGACTCGGAATAGTTTTTCCCGTGAAAGTTTAAAAATATTTGAAAGTGTGAAAACCAAATATAAAAGCAAGCAATATAAAATATTTTGAGAAAAAAATATATTTTTTTCTTTCTTTACAGTACGTCCTTTTATATAAATATAAAATATGTTAGCCTTAACCGCAAGTCAGATTCCAGAAACTATTAAAACTATCAAACTTTAATTTATTTAGCCTTGAGAAGTCTTGAGTCGCCGAGACTTGAAGATCTTGCTTGCTTGAGGCTGGAGGTAGCAATGGCCTGGATCGGATGTCTTCACCATTTATAATGTACAGAACCAACCTTTATTGAACAACACCCATGAGAAGACATCCAATCCAGAACCAAGGCCACCTTGTTGGATGCGCTGCTAGACTTGGAAGCGACGAGTAATGACGGAGTCCCGAGTCCCAGCACGGCGCGACGACGGAGTCCCGAGTCCCCACCACGGCGCGACGACGGAGTCCCGAGTCCCCACAAGGCGCGACGACGGAGTCCCAGCACGGCGCGACGACGGAGTCCCAGCGCAGCGCGACGACGGAGTCCCAGCGCAGCGCGACGACGGAGTCCCAGCGCGGCGCGACGACGGAGTCCCAGCGCGGCGCGACGACGGAGTCCCAGCGCGGCGCGACGACGGAGTCCCAGCGCGGCGCGACGACGGAGTCCCAGCACGGCGCTACGACGGAGTCCCAGCACGGCGCTACGACGGAGTCCCAGCACAGCGCGACGACGGAGTCTCGAGTCCCAGCACGGCGCGACGGCGGAGTCCCAGCACAGCGCGACGACGGAGTCCCGAGTCCAAGCACGGCGCGACGACGGAGTCCCAGCGCGGCGCGACGACGGAGTCCCAGCGCGGCGCGACGACGGAGTCCCAGCACGGCGCTACGACGGAGTCCCAGCACAGCGCGACGACGGAGTCCCAGCACAGCGCGACGACGGAGTCTCGAGTCCCAGCACGGCGCGACGGCGGAGTCTCGAGTCCCAGCACGGCGCGACGGCGGAGTCCCAGCACAGCGCGACGACGGAGTCCCGAGTCCAAGCACGGCGCGACGACGGAGTCCCGATTCCCAAAATGAAGCGACGACGGAGTCCCAGCACGGCGCGACGACGGATTCCCGATTCCCAAAATGAAGCGACGACGATGGCCAATATTCTCAACACGGTGTGACGTCGGAATCACGAGTCCCAACAAGGAATCACGACAAGAAAAATATATTTTGAGTAATCACATTGTCCAGGATTTCCAATAGGATGAGATCAGAATGGTTGATTGAGTGGATTCGGTATAAGATTCGTGCAGCAGCCCGGTACAGGGGGAAGAAATCAGACGGTAGCTTCATCGTCCGAGGATTTCACTGAACAAACACAACTAAGAATTCCTCCAAGCTACCAACCCCATTGTTGTCATCCTGCCTTCTAACGGTCTCTTTAAACAACACTCTGGAGGTGGACAATTGAATACTGTATGAACACGTCGTTTTGTTACATTCAACATTTTGTCCTGTATTCATTAGTTCATATGTATTTTAAAACCGTATTCTACAAATATTTTCCTCCTCTTTAGTATTGAAGGAATTCTTCGTCTATATGAAATATAATTTTTTTTTTCACAATGTTTCGGTAAGCATCATCCAGAAACCTTCGTCAGGGGAATGAAAATAAGTAAAAACTACAGAGCAGTCATAACATATATAATACTTAAAAAAATTCCTTCGGCCAAAACATAATTTACACTGATCGCTACATTTAAGCAATTTTTTTTAGCTTATCCCTAGTACACATGGTACAGGCCATGATAGAAGTAGGCGACAGTTTTTACTGTAAGTGCACCACATGTCTACACGTGAAGAGCTGTTCGACTTTGCACTTATAAATATGCCAGAGCCCCGTTTGGTTACTTACACTTGCTAGTGGGGTTGGAAATTTTTCAAGAATCGGGGGCCATTGGAGCATTTTTTTTTACTCAGAAAAAAAGTGCCTAATGCGGGAATTGAACCCGGGTCGTAACGGTCGAATATTAAACAAATAAAAATTGGCAGCCAGATATCGCGCTCATATCGTGTATTTGCTATCTTCTGGCACCTCCTGAGTACAAAAGTCGAGCTAATTTCAACATGTGAAGTACTTACAGTAAAAGGCAGTCGCTAACGACCCGCCATGATTTTTATGGCCTACACAATGTGTATTTGGGATTAGTAAAATGTCATGATAATCATGTTAGGTAGAACGATGATAGTGCTTTTATATACTCCTTCCAAAGAGGTGTTTAATCTGGTGAATGTAGTTCTTCGATTTTCAAGTCATAGTATAAAGTAGAAAGTGCGTGTGATGAATACAAACTTCCTACACTTTTTCATCAATTTCATATTCATAAGACACCATTTTACATACTGTGTTACATAGAGAAAAAGATTTTAATGATTACATCGCGCCTCACTTCTAGTATTACGACAGCAATAATTCCTTTATTGTCAGCAAAACTACAATAACAAGAATTACCAAATGTAACATGATACTTAACTGAACCTTACTGAATAACTCCCTGTTTAACAAATTCACGAAGAGTATTTATCGCAACAAATAGTATAATCAACAACTATGCAAAATAAATGCCAAAACAAGATCAAACATGCAAATACACAACATTATGCCAATTGAAAGTTTTCGGGGATGTGTTCTTAGAATGCGAGTTGACTATTAAATATAACATGCCAATGAACACAACCTCACTGAATAGATCCCTGTTTAACAAATTCACAAACTGTATTTATGGCAATAAAGAGCATAATCAACAACTATGCAAAATAGTGCCCAAACAAGATTAAACATGCAAATACACAACACTATACTAATTGATTGTTCTTCATAATGAGTTAATTACTAAATATAACATGTTAATAAATTGAACCCCACTGAATAGATCCCTGTTTAACAAATTCACAAATCGAATTTATAGCAACAAAGAACATAATAAACAACTATGCAAAATAGTGCAAAAACAAGATCAAACACGAAAATACACACACACACACACAACACTATAACATTATTATCCTATAGTTACATAGATATATCGTTATAATACTATATAATATCTCTCCATTATCTTTTTTATTCGTTTTAGTTTGCTGAGGAAGGGCTTGTTGTCCGCGAGAGAGATAGCTACTTTAATCAACACAAGGTAATAAGACCAAATCTAAATAAATAAATAGTGTGTTACACACTATTTATTTGGATTTGGTCTTATTACCTTGTGTTTATAATCTACTAGCCGAATGACCCGGGCAACGCCCGGGTTTTACCCGATTAAATGCTTTTATTCAAATACTATTCGTTACAATTATAAATTGGCGCCGTGGATGTCATTCTTGTATAATATATAAATGAGTTTTAAAAATCGTAAAAAAAAAAAAAATGCATCGGCCGGGAATCGAACCCGGGCCGCCCGCGTGGCAGGCGAGCATTCTACCACTGAACCACCGATGGTTATGAGAAATGGCCATATTTGGGTATTTATTCCATTCACAAAGCAAACGTGGACAGAATTGATTAAGAATTGTTGCTTGATTATGACGCTGATAACTGTATATTTTAATAATCCAAATTGTGCCTTATCATGCAAGTACTATTTATTGTTGGCAAGAAAAAAAAAATTGTGGCTCTTTAAAATTTTTGAAATTTTGTAAATTGTAATTTTTCACTTTTCCGACTCAAAAGTTTGCCGACTCTTGTCTTAGTACATTGACCTTGCGGGAGATGGTATTGGTCGCCACGCGAAGAAGAGCGTGTTGTGTAGCACGATCTCGTAGTTTTGAACCCCCTCACATAGTAAACAACAAAAACAAAACACAAACAGATGTTTCATCCGGTGAGATCTATGCGCAGTCACCTGGTAGGAAGGGCCCAACATTCCGTTAATCTGCTCAACCACGAAGACCCATGTTCTGCACGCGCTTATCGTCTTCGACATGAACTATCTTGGATCTACGAAGTCCTACTTATCCTTGACCTCGAGTATTCTCTCAAGAACAATCTTGAGAATGACCTATGGAAGAATGTCTTCTCTAAACCTATTAAGAAGTTTAGTATTCGATTAAGTCTAAAGAAAGTGACAATACAAAACGAATTGTGTAATTTGCTGGAGGCGGGAAATGCATTTTACGTGCAACTTTTACAAAAAGTTCATAAAATGTGTGATCAACGTCTTACAAACGCTTGTCCTCGTTTTAGATTACTACCGATTCAAAGACCAAATAATACTTCACTTTGTTATTTCTATCAGTATTGCCTTATACATCTTGGTGATCTTGCTCGATATCAAGATCAGATTCACAAGGCAGCCCTTTTCTACAAGAACGCAATCTACCTTCTACCTTGCCATGGCCAACCGTATTTTCAGATGGGAATCCTCAAGTCAGATTTACGAGACAATCTCTCTATGGTTTTCTATCTCATCAGAAGTTTACGTGTTAAATATCCACATGTTGCAGCTGCCAGCGAACTTAGGTGTTTCTACAATCGGATTGCGACTGAATATTCCCAGATCCGTCTGGATACACCCATTTCTGTTGAAGATTATATTGATTTATTCTTGCTTTTCCACGCCAAACTTCAGTTTAAAGCTGATATCAACATCTGTAAATGTATCCAGTGCCAGATATCTAGTTATTTCCCATCTCTTGTAGTACAACATAAACTTACATCCAAGCAATTTGTCAAGATTATTGTGATTTGCATATATTCCTGGGAGAAACTGGCTGCAGATTGCAATCCTACTCTTAAAAGAAATGAACAATCAGCTCATCTGATTTTAAGTTTTTTAATTAGTATTTTAGGGACGTTTTTACAACCATTTCAAATAGCAGGTCAACCGATTGATCCTATTTCTTACTTTTGTAATGCAGGTATTAAGCTTATTCTTGAATGGACAACTAACCAAGAGGATCATATATTATGGAATGAAATGATAGATAATCATCATAAAATCATGGAATATTTTAGTATATTTCTTTTTGAAATATTTTCAGCTTTTCCTAAAGAGTTTCCCTGGGATAAATATAAATTTATACCTTTATCTGAAGAAAAGGAATTGCAAGGATTTTTATCCTTAACTTCAATTCAAGAATTGGATTTTTCAACTCCCAGTTTTCTGGCGGATAAAGAGACGCAACAACTCAGAGCATTTAAAATATTTAAATTAGGACAAGAACTTCTGAACAAAACGGATATTGGTCGTTTCACTGAAGAAGAACGACCATTGGTACTTATGATTAAAGATGTGTGGAAGCATTCATCAATGACAGAGAAGAATCTAGTAAACGGTGATCATAATCAGCTTACAATCGACGATTCTTTCAAATCAGATTCATCGTGGGCTACCAATCCTGAAACCTACACGGAAAGCTCATCACAGATTTTTATGAAGAATGAGATGAAATATCAGAAAGCTGAGTTGATACAGGATTCTAATGGGAAGCCAATTGTTATTCCAAGATCTGGAACAGAAATGATACCTCAACAAAACTTTGTTCCTGTTCAGCCATTAAATACTTTTTACAGTCTTGATCCATATGGACGATCAATTAATGGTACCTATGGACATGCTTCTCTTTGTACGCCTAGCTATCCAGTATATGTTCAAGGTGCAGGTTCTCAGCAATTTGGGATGCCTACCAATCAATTCCTATATCGCTCTCAAGCCCCTGCAGCTTCCCTCTCTAAACAGTATGTCTTCAACACCCTCATGATTCAGCATGTACAGCCTGATGGTCGGCAGCTCAGGTTTCTACCTGCTTCGGCCAAACCTTCCTCAGATTTTCCTGTAGTACCTGCGGCCAATTCTGTCTATTTCCCATCCAGTATCTAGAATATCTTTCTTGCCTCACGACTTTTCAACAACTTTCAACTCTTAAAAAAATACTGGATATCTCTTAAGAATAACCAGAATAGAGCGAATATGAACATTACTTGACTCTTTAAATCAATCTATTAAAGAAATCTCTTCTTTAAAAAAAAAGTGGTTTTTATAAAAAAACGAAATATTTTTATTGAATTTTTCGAATTTTTGAAGAAATTATTATTTTTATATATTAAATATAAATATTTTTTCTCTATATTAATTTTGGGATACTTTTTCATTGTGTAATATATTCAAACACATGAAAATTATTTGAGTCAAAAGGCGATCCTTCAAATAAGTTTATATAAAAGGGCGTACCTGGATCTGTAAAGAATTTTTTTTTTCAAAATATTTCGAGAGATTGCTTCTTCTTTATCAATTTATTGTACATTGTTTTTTTGTTTCTTTACAGATCCAGGTACGCCCTTTCATATAAAACATAAAAATTCGTATTTCTTAAAAACTATTTAATACATTTTAAGACAAAAACAATTTTTATAGTTGAAGATTTTTAAATATTGATAAATATCATTTTTGACCCAGAAATTATATTCATAGAAGTATATTTACTGGCAATGCGTTTCTTTTTAAATATCATCAAATATTATCTCTACAGATCTTACTGCAATGGTATGAGTTATTGAATGAGAGGGCTTGGCTCATCAGTAGTGAACCCTCTCAGCGGTTTCGCCAAATTAATCTCTAGACCGCTCTACTATTGTATTGGACTGGTTCAAATCACATTAATAGGTACCGCTCAGCAAGAGCAACCTAGTTCATGATAATTGAACAATGAATAATATGTGAAGGTTATTCACCTATTAAACAAAATTTTAACGCGGGATTTAACCCCGGTTCATGACTGTCGGGAATCGAGGGGGTTACCCACTCGTCCACCGACTTTTGTTGTATTGGACTCCAGTTCCAGTTCAAAATTAACTTTATTAGGTGCCGCTCAAAAAGAGCAACCTAGCTTATGATATTAACAACTGACGAACCATGGGGCACCTATTATTTTCTTTAATACCTGGTTTTCGAAACTTTCGAATTTTTTCAGTGTAGTTTTGTTTGCGGTTATGAAGACTGGGTAGCCGTAGGTTAGGATTGGTCTTATGATAGATGTGTATATGGTACGTTTGCAGTGTAGGGATAGTTTGCTCTTGTTCCCTAAAAATAGTGCTAGTCGGTGCTGGGCTGCTTTTGCGAGGTTTATTCGGTTTTGCACGTGTTCTTGGAAGGTCAGGTGTTGATCAAGGATGACGCCCAGGTAGCGGACGCTGTCCTTCCATTTTATGGATTCATCAGGGTAGCCTAGATCTTCTAAGGGCTTCTTCACTTTTAGTCTTTTGTCTGAGAAGAGTATAGCTTCGGTTTTTTGTGGGTTCAATTCAACCCGCCATTCGTCGCACCATGTATTGGACTGGTTTTGTTATATACCCTGCATTTTTTATGGAAGGCAGCTTAGGGGTGTTTAAGGAACTATGGACATAAGCTTATAGGTCTGTAGAGGTACATACATATAATTTCAAGGTATTGCATCGAGCAAAGCTCTTCCGCAAAATATGTTTTCATAACCAATATATATTAGTAAATTAAATTTTATTGCCATCTATCGTTAAAATTTTACACAAATAAATTTACTGGCAATGAGTTTCTTTTTAAATATCATCAAATATTATCTCTACAGATCTTACTGCAATGGTATGAGTTATTGAATGAGAGGGCTTGGCTCATCAGTAGTGAACCCTCTCAGCGGTTTCGCCAAATTAATCTCTAGACCGCTCTACTATTGTATTGGACTGGTTTTGTTATATACCCTGCATTTTTTATGCTCATACCATTGCAGTAAGATCTGTAGAGATAATATTTGATGATATTTAAAAAGAAACGCATTGCCAGTAAATTTATTTGTGTAAAATTTTAACGATAGATGGCAATAAAATTTAATTTACTAATATAGAAGTATATACAAGTATATACTTGTATAATGATAAACAAGGCAACTTTTTTTTTGCACGAAATATTCAACCAGTAAAAAAAAAAATGATACAAAATTACAAATAAGGTGGAATGCGATAATGATATCATGTGATAATGATAATAACTATTAGATTTGAAGATCAGTTGTTGGTTGGAAGTTGATTCAGAGAAAAACGCAGCCACAGAAACCAATGGTTAATTTTAACTCATCACATTTCAGTGACTTCTGTCACTCTCTTCATTCACTCATTGTTCCCCTGAAGAGATGACAGGAAATCACTGAAACGTTCATACTCCTGGTCCCTCTTGGAGGTTGGATCAAGAAAGTCATTTTCAATTCCACAGAAGTGATCGCTCAGAGGATGGTCATTAATAGGAGGGTTAACTGATTGAATAGTATGCCACTTCAGTTCCAATTTAAACATTTATTTATATAGATAGGATATATATAGTTTTTTATATTTTCAAAATTATCAGTTTTGGAGTAATGAGAACCAAGAGATAAATTGATCAGGTTGACTACCAAGTTATTATATGAATTTTAAAAATAATTTCTGAGGATTCTATACATTGATGATATTGATATTTTGCAATTCCAAATGATAAATGCTTTAATAATAGATATACCTAAACATTGGCGCTGTTCTTAATCTTAATGTTAGTATGAAGCTCAATCGCAAAACAACCAGTCTCTATCATCCAATAATTCATTTCTCTTCCGACATCCCAAAACTGTTATCATATTAATAATAATTGGTTTATGTGGCTCTGTTTTTCTCCGAATAAATATATTAATTATATTTGAATTATAATTATATAATTAAAAATATTTTAATTATATTTGAAATATCCCTTCGTATGTAAATTTGGATGTTGTATATAATGGCTCAAGCGCGCTTTTATCTTGTTAGTATTGTTGTACTAGCCACGCCTGTTGAAGAACCGCAAGGTTCGAAAGCTAGCAATTAAACGGAAAAGAAGCTCCTCGTGTAATCTTTTATTTGTATAAGTTTAACCAAATCTACAGAGTTCATTTATTCGTAAAATATAGCCTTAGTCTTTCTACAATCATGAGCCATCCAAATTCTGATAGATCCTTATATCTCCGCAAACTTAAGAAAAAATCAGTACAACTGGCGAGATGGAGATGCCATTTACGCTTCAATCAGTTATGTAAGAACCATAATTTCATTCCCCCACCCCTCCGCATTAAAGACCCGGTGAGAAACCCATTCTCTGATAAGTTAACCAAGAAGTTCCAACAGGACCTACTTGACTCGAGGATCCAGGGATGCTATTCTAACATCAGGTTTCTTTCCAAAACAATCAAAGGCCTCATCTTTCATATCGCCCAGCTTATGTCTACTGAAGAGTTCACAGATATATTCATGTCCATCACTAACGACATTAAACTCAGCGAAAAAATCCTCATAGACAGGCAGCAAACAAAAATATCCTTTTGGGTAAAAAAGTATCGCTTCCCGGAATCCGCACTCTTTGAAGATAACACCCCTACAGGAATACTCAACTTGACCTCTGTTTCCCTAACTGAACAGGAGGAGAGGATGTTGTCAATGGGATTGCAGTACATTCCTCCTGCCAAACCTGACATACCCAGAATGATTGCCGGAGTAGAAAGTGTAATGAGTGCTCTGAACCACCAGGAATCCCTCAAGATAAGACATTCCGTTGCTCAAGTCTTACACAGACCCTCTCATCGGCTGGCATCTGCACATATTCATCGCCCCATTATTAGTAAACTGCAGAAGGCTCGTTTTCTGGTCATTACTAAGGCAGATAAGGGAAACCAAACGGTTTTGTTAAATCGATCGGATTATGAAGAAAAGATGATGAATATACTTACAGACAGCTCCACGTTCACAAATATTTCACTACAGGAAAAAGACGTCATGATTAAATCATTCAAGACATCGCTCAGGAACATGAAGAAGGCGAATCTCATCACCAATGAACAATACGCTCAATTCACTAGTTCCTTGGGACACGATGCGTATATGTATGGCACTCCGAAAATACACAAGCCAGGGGTCCCACTCCGACCCATCATCGCTTACCATCTCTCCCCGGCATATTTATTAGCTAAATTTCTATCTAATCTATTGTCCCCCATCATGAAAAACAACCCCAACAAGTACAATATCACTCACCCACCTAGTTTCATACAAGAAATAGCTCAAATACAACCTCCGGCACAACACACCATGTTCTCATTCGATGTCACCTCCCTCTACCTCTCCCTTCCACACACTCTCATTACAGACACACTTCAGTCCTTTCTTAGAACAGCCAATATTGACAAGCAAGTAATAGCCCAGATAACACAGCTGACCACCTTGTGTCTCTCCATCAGCACTTTCACTTTCAACCACCAATACTACAAACAGATTAGAGGAACCCCAATGGGCAGCCCACTTTCATCCATAGTATCTGAAGTGGTGATGGGATCCCTGGACCGGTGGATCAACCAAACCTTGCCTTCTGACATTCATTATTGGAGGAGATATGTTGATGACATATTTTGCATAGCCAAAACCAATAAGCTCCGACACATACTTGATACTCTACACACTTTCCATGCAGATATTAAATTTACACACGAATCTGAAATAGACCTAGTTTTACCCTTTCTAGATATCCTGATTATCCGCACCCCGCACAAGTTACATACAACAGTATTCCACAATAAGACCATTCCACCTCTCTATACCCATTTCTCCTCCAATAGTCCCATAGCCTATAAAATCAATACAGTTAGGACCTTAACTAAAAGAATATATACACATTGCTCTTTACCCATATTCAAAACCATAGAAAAATCCAGAATCATTTCCCTTTTGACCTCTGCAGGATATCCCAGATATTTCATAGATAAACATTCGTTTGATCCCGTTGCCCCAAAGTCAACCACGGTATATAGAGCCACTTGTCTCCTGCCTTTTTCCCCGGACTCCATTGCCATCTCCAGAATTCTTCGCCCTTACGGCATTCGGGTATTTTACAATAGTCCTCCCAGTATTGCAACCCTGCTCAGGAATCCCATAACCAAAGCAGATAAACCTAACAACCCCATCCATTCCACTGGCGCGGTGTACGCGGTTTCTTGCCAGGATTGCCCAGCCTCCTATGTGGGCGAAACTGGGAGAACCGCGTATATCAGGATGACAGAACATAAACGCAATATAAATAATAGAGATCCTAAATCCCTTATATATCAACATATATTACACACAGGCCATAAGTTTAATCTGGACCACCCTAAGATTCTCTATCAACATATACGTAATAAGCAGATTAGGTTATTTCTAGAATCCATCATCTCCACTCAAACCAACAGTATTAACAGAAAAATAGATCTCCCTGAAGCCTACCATGTTTTAATGCAATAAATATGTTCCGCGTCGCCCTAGATAACCCTCATAGTGTAACCTGGTCGGAGGGACCCCTGCTTATTGTTCATGTCCAACTTTTAGCGTATATAAATGTATTTCCCAAATTTTATCTAATTTTAATAATTTTTAAGTTTTATTAGCATAGTTTTATATTTTATAGTCATAATTCTTATTTCTATTTTAATTATATTTGAAATATCCCTTCGTATGTAAATTTGGATGTTGTATATAATGGCTCAAGCGCGCTTTTATCTTGTTAGTATTGTTGTACTAGCCACGCCTGTTGAAGAACCGCAAGGTTCGAAAGCTAGCAATTAAACGGAAAAGAAGCTCCTCGTGTAATCTTTTATTTGTATAAGTTTAACAGTTAAACCTGTCTATAGCGCCCCCCTCTAAATAGCGCCTTCCTCTCTATAGCACCCGATTTTAAACATTAAAATGTAAACATTTTACATTAAAAGTGACCTGTCTATAGCACCCCCTCTTTATAGCACCCTATTTTGGTGAGTCCCAAGAGGGGGGCGTTATAGACAGGTTTAACTGTATTTATTAATTAAATATTCAAATATATATCATTTTTGAAAGAATCAAAAAGATAATTAAATTTATAATGTACAGTGAATTATAGATTTAAGATAAATATACTTTGGTGCCATGGCCCCCCCAAATACAATTTAAGTGTGATAGATAATCAGTAACCATACTTACTGGTATACGAGGATATTTAGGACCAAAAATTAAATTCAAGAACACGATCTTAAAGTTGCATTTGTTGAAATTTATTTTATTTTTAAATTCATTGTGTTTGAGATCAAATCTCTTGTTTTCAGAAGGTATATAGTATAAGAGAACACCTCTTAACAGAGGACAGTTTTCATTGCCTAAATTGCAATTTTTACCAATTAGTTACTCTCCTGTAAGAAGATAATTCTCTCTAAAGGAAATTTTGGCTTTGCAAAGAGGAATTGTTCTTTAAAGAAAGTTATACTGCCGAGAGAGGAAGTATTGAATTTCAGCGGATGAAACAAGAGCGTGGATCGGAAGCGATATTTTATACTCTGGCAACGCCATGGCAGTTTCCTATCTTTAGACCTTGTTGTGGAACTGCTACATCTCGATCTCTGCTTTAGCTCAACTCTTAATCTATTACAGAGTTTTATTTATTTATCCTCAGTTTGTACAAAGTACATTACATATGATGATGTAATGACACATGTCAATCATGCGTATAATCATTTACAGATGTGTTTCTATTATACAACATGAAAATATTGTTATAAGTATTATACAATATGAGGTTACTGGTTTAAATTACCATATATATATTTTTTATTTAACATAAATATATAAAATTCCTTCCCAAATGCTGTTAACTGCGTCGGTATGGAGGGAAGAGGACCCTTGGAAGGACAGTCGAAGTACATCTTTTACTCCATCTAAGCCTATCTATATGTTAACAAGTAAAGTCGTATTCCTATCTTTGTATGCCTCAGATGTTCCCATAAACAGTAGTTGAAGCCTACTCTGTAAATTTCCCTCGTGGCTTATCTTTTGTTTATCATTCTTAGTTTGTTCTTGCCTGAAATACATTGCTGTCTTATCCCCGAAGTTGGTCTTCCCTAATTTTCCACGTGGCAATATATAAACTTGAATTTAAATGTCTTTCTATCATTTCAATAAGAAATATAAGAATTTATCTCTCTCTCACATTATATTCAGAACCTGGAAAGATATCATGACAATCGTCGAAAGCTAAAGATGATCTTTAAATCGACGATGACAGTTATGATGATAATAAAATAACAGATTTAAGAAAAAAAGGATTTATTGAAGGAAAATTATGGTGCAGTAACTTGTCATTTAATCGCCTTCCCAAGTTCTGTTAACCTCCTCAGCGTGGCGGGGAGGTGAGACTGGGCAGGACAGGCGAAGTACGCCTTGAACTCCTGGTAGAACCACCCTAGGCATAAAAGGCTGTTCTACTAGGCCAAATTAAATTTTAACGAGCAAAATATTGTATTTTGGCGACAAAGTGTAGCTGTTCGCGCTGTAACCTTATAATAATGGCATGGGGTCGGCGAGGTGTAGCTGTTCGCGCTGTAACCTTATAATAATGGCATGGGGTCGGCGAGGTGTAGCTGTTCGCGTTGTAGCCTTATAATAATGGCATGGGGTCGGCGAGGTGTAGCTGTTCGCGCTGTAACCTTATAATAATGGCATGGGGTCGGCGAGGTGTAGCTGTTCGCGCTGTAACCTTATAATAATGGCATGGGGTCGGCGAGGTGTAGCTGTTCGCGCTGTAACCTTATAATAATGGCATGGGGTCGGCGAGGTGTAGCTGTTCGCGTTGTAGCCTTATAATAATGACATGGGAGCGGCGAGGTGTAGCTGTGAGCGTTGAAGCCTTATAATAATGGCATGGGGGAGGCGAGGTGTAGCTGTTCGCGTTGTAGCCTTATAATAATGGCATGGGGGAGGCGAGGTGTAGCTGTTCGCGCTGTAACCTTATAATAATGGCATGGGGTCGGCGAGGTGTAGCTGTTCGCGCTGTAACCTTATAATAATGGCATGGGGTCGGCGAGGTGTAGCTGTTCGCGCTGTAACCTTATAATAATGGCATGGGGTCGGCGAGGTGTAGCTGTTCGCGTTGTAGCCTTATAATAATGACATGGGAGCGGCGAGGTGTAGCTGTGAGCGTTGAAGCCTTATAATAATGGACTAGGGGCGGCGAGGTGTAGCTGTGGCGTTGTAGCCTTATAATAATGACATGGGGGCGGCGAGGTGTAGCTGTTCGCGTTGTAGCCTTATAATAATGGCATGGGGGCGGCGAGGTTTAGCTGTGAGTGTTGTAGCCTTGTAATATTGGCATGGGGGTGGCGAGGTGTAGCTTTTCGCGTTTTAGCCTTATAATAATGGCTTGGGGGCGGCGAGATGTAGCTGTTCGCGTTGTAGCCTTATAATAATGGCATGGGGGTGGCGAGGTGTAACTGTGAGCGCTGTAGCCTTATAATAATGGCATGGGGGTGGCGAGGTGTAGCTGTGAGCGCTGTAGCCTTTTATAATGACATGGAGGCGGCGAGGTGTAGCTGTTCGCCCTGTAGCCTTATAATAATGGCATGGGGGTGGCGAGGTGTAGCTGTGAGCGCTGTAGCCTTTTATAATGACATGGAGGCGGCGAGGTGTAGCTGTGAGCGCTGTAGCCTTTTATAATGACATGGAGGCGGCGAGGTGTAGCTGTGAGCGCTGTAGCCTTTTATAATGACATGGAGGCGGCGAGGTGTAGCTGTTCGCGTTGTAGCCTTATAATAATGGCATGGGGGTGGCGAGGTGTAGCTGTGAGCGCTGTAGCCTTTTATAATGACATGGAGGCGGCGAGGTGTAGCTGTGAGCACTGTAGCCTTATAATAATGGCATGGGGGAGGCGAGGTGTAGCTGTGAGCGTTGAAGCCTTATAATAATGGACTGGAGGCGGCGAGGTGTAGCTGTTCGCGTTGTGCCTTATAATAATGGCATAGTGGAGGCGAGGTGTAGCTGTGAGCGTTGAAGCCTTATAATAATGGCATGGTGGAGGCGAGGTGTAGCTGTGAGCGTTGAAGCCTTATAATAATGGCATGGGGTCTGCGAGGTGTAGCTGATCGCGCTGTAACCTTATAATAATGGCATGGGGTCGGCGAGGTGTAGCTGTTCGCGCTGTAACCTTATAATAATGGCATGGGATCGGCGAGGTTTAGCTGTTCGCGCTGTAACCTTATAATAATGGCATGGGGGCGGCGAGGTGTAGCTGTGAGCGTTGTAGCCTTATAATAATGGCATGGGGGCGGCGAGGTGTAGCTGTTCGCACTGTAACCTTATGACAATAGCATGGAGCGCCGAGGTGTAGCTGTTCGCGCTGTAACCTTATAATAATGGCATGGGGGCGGTGAGGTGTAGCTGTTCGCGCTGTAACCTTATAACAATGGCATGGGGGCGGCGAGGTGTAGCTGTTCGCGCTGTAACCTTATAACAATGGCATGGAGGCGGCGAGGTGTAGCTGTTCGCGCTGTAACCTTATAATAATGGCATGAGGGCGGCGAGGTGTAGCTGTTCGCGCTGTAACTTTATAACAATGGACTTGGAATGGCGGGTGTAGCTGCGAGCGTTGAAGCCTTATAATAATGGACTAGGGTCGGCGAGGTGTAGCTGTTCGCGCTGTAAACCTCATAATAATGGACTGGGGGCGACGAGGTGTAGCTGTGAGCGTTGAAACCTTAAAATAATGGACTGGGGTCGGCGAGGTGTAGCTGTTCGCGCTGTAACCTTATAATAATGGACTGGGGGCGACGAGGTGTAGCTGTGAGCGTTGAAGCCTTAAAATAATGGACTGGGGTCGGCGAGGTGTAGCTGTTCGCGCTGTAACCTTATAATAATGGACTGGGGGCGACGAGGTGTAGCTGTGAGCGTTGAAGCCTTAAAATAATGGACTGGGGTCGGCGAGGTGTAGCTGTTCGCGCTGTAACCTTATAATAATGGACTGGGGGCGACGAAGTGTAGCTGTGAGCGTTGAAGCCTTAAAATAATGGACTGGGGTCGGCGAGGTGTAGCTGTGAGCGCTGCAGCCTTATAATAATGGACTGGGGGCGGCGAGGTGTAGCTGTGAGCGTTGTAGCCTTATAATGATGGACTGGGGGCGGCGAGGTGTAGCTGTGAGTCAATGCAAGTGTACAAATGCATTGAGTATAATGCAAGTGTACAAATTTTCAGAGTTCTGGGTGGTCGGAGAGGCCAAGAAAAAAAAATTAGGTCTTATGTTACGCCTCTTACGAGAAATTGACTAATCCGCCGCGAGCAGGCTTCTATATATTTAAGGCCTTATCCCCAGTGAACTTTTGGTTCCAAGTATTGTAAATTCATGACTAAAAACGAACTATATAATTGATTAATAAAATTACATTTCAAAAAATGCTTTTATTCAGATGCACTAAAAAGTAAAAATAAAATATCTTATCTTCTGTCATTGGAAATTAGATGTATCTGAATGAAAAAAAAAAGTGGCGGGAAGGATCATATTTAGAGAAGGAGTGAAATATAACAAACACATAAAATTCGCTAATTAGTTGCTATATATTTGCTCACATTAGGTTCAAAATTCATGATGATCGTTCTCGACGCTTTTATTTTAACTCAGATACATCTAATCGCTCAATGACAGATTATAAAATATTTTATTTTCACTTTTTAGGGCATTTAAATGAAAGCTTTTAAAAAAATATATTTTATTTATTGATTATTATTTATGAAAGCGCTTGATTTTTTGCTGCAATTATCTTGTTGCTGATAACGTGTTGTTGATGTACTTATTTATAGCAATTTGGTTATTTGGCCGAGAAAGTTGAGCCGCGATTATCAAATCAACAGCAAATTTGTAAAACATTGCCATTTTAGGTGGCCTATTTTATATATTTGGGAATGAGATATAATATTCATAATTCCGCATTTTCCAAATATTTTGACTGTTTCTTCACCTACAGATATCGATATTCCAATGGTATTGTCTCAAGAACAGTTAACCACACTTATCTTCCACTTCTCAGGGAAGTTTTAGATGTGTATGCTTGACACCATGCTGTCAATTATGTGTATTGGATTTGACTCCATATATCCAATATCTTGTGAGAATGGTTGATCGTTCTTTACAGAAGAGATGGCTGAAATTCATTTGTTTGGCTTTAGTTTGGATGTCAATATTGCAGCTCCTTCTGCAGTTTTGGTGTGAAGAACCAGCTTGATCCCTTTTACATAATATACTGTTTCACTGTGCAAAGTGATGGTTCTGATTTCTTGGGGTTACTAAACATATTTCTGACATCATCAGTTTAATCAGCAAATTCTACAACTACCTAAATTTCAAATCGTTGGACCAATTTTTGCAAATTTATTTCTTTTAATCCTTTTTAAAATACATATTTTTAAAGGAAGTGGTTTTAAGGCAACCTAGTTGTTTATTCCTTGTATAATAAATTCAATTTTAACTCCAAGAAGACATATTTCTGTATCTTCCCTTGCCCACTCTATGAGATTAGAAATGCCGGAATTGTTTTCTTGTTGGCATCTGTAATTCTGCCATTTTTGAGACAGGTTTTCATTTTCACACACAAAATACCACACATATTTCATACACACAATTAAAAAATATTTTTATAAAATTCTCTCTGTGTTAATGAAGAAATTATTATATATAAATTTTGAATATAGGACAATTCATATTTAAATCTCCAGATAATAAAAGGAATATATTGGATTGAATAAAAATATTTATTTTACAATATATCGGTTGGCTGAACGCCAATGTGTATTACATTTTTTATATATAATATATTGGCAAATAAATATTTTTATTCAATTCAATATATTCCTTTTTTTATCTGAAAATATAAATATTTAAAAACAGATTAATATTTTTAATATCAACTCTGCAATACATATGAGTTCCTAATTTAAAAAAAATTTCTTTTTTATTATATATTATAGCCTTTATAAAATTCATTTTAAACACCTTTTTATTCAACCATGTCCTGCGAGAATTTCAAAACAGTTTCTTTGAACACTCAGAAAAGTCGTATCATTGGCTATGTCGAGAGTGAAGGGCTCTTTGTCTACAACTGTCAAGATCTAAAAGTCAGTAGCTTTATAAAGTACGAAAATTGTAAGAATGTAACTTTAGCAAGAATGCTGGGAACTGAAATCGTATTATTTACTTATGCAGATGGAAACAAGCTTCGAATTGTTAACATCAACTCTTCTAAGGGCATAGGCAAAATTGTCGAAGAAAGAAAGATCCTTAATGTTATGGTAAGAGCTGATCTAATTTTTGTTTCAACACTAAAAACATTGAATGTCTACAAATATCCTGAATTAGAACGTGTTTATAACATTGAGGATATTTACTCTAACACTGGAATGTTCACTATGACACAAAATCCCCAATTAGAAAAACAAGTTATTCTATACCCTGCCGCTAAAAAGGGTCAGGTCAATATATATAACATGAATAAAAATAAAGCCAGCAAGCAATTTATAACTTTGAAAGAGGAAATTGGATTTCTTTCACTTGATAGCAAGGGTGAACGTGTTGCCATTGCGGACGCTAGTGGAAGAACCATTAGAATTATTGATGTCAACAACCAGTCTCTTGTTGCAGAATTCACTAGAGGTTCTGCAGAATGTACCATCAAGAGTATGGAATTCAACCCATCCTCTAATTACCTTTGCGTCACCAGCAACAAGGAAACTGTTCATCTGTTTGCCGTAGCGAATCAATCTTTGAATCAAACTGGCTGGATTCAATATGGTCAATGGGCTTTCGCCAAGTACTACACGAAATCCGCGACTCCTTGTATCGCTGGCTTCAGTCAAGAACACGAGAACCTGCTATACATCGTTTGTGAGGACGGCACCTTCTGCGAGATTCTCTTTGCTGAGAATGGCAAGATCTCAGTGAAAAGATCAGCACAGCTCCTCAATGGAACTGCTCAAATGTTAACAGTTTAGAATGGAAATTAGAAAATCGAATATTTTATTTTCCAAATGGAATTCTCATACATGTATTATTTATGTACTTTTAATAAATCTTCGTTAATGTTTCCATTTCTTTGTGACCCCTTATTCGTTTTATGTCTTTCTAAAATGTTTTTTTTTCTTAAATTATTTTCAATCCTTTTTGAACTTTTAAAAGTTTTATCTATGTTTTAAGAGAATGAATATTCATTCTTCAATGTTTTCCATTCCTTTGTGATTTTTGCATTCTTTGTTTTTTTTTCAAATAAAATATATTTAAAATGATTGGTTTTACAATTTTTCTCTCTTACCCCTTTACTAATTGAATTTTGCTAATATAGGTAAATGGTGTTGCTTTCTCTAAGTTATAGAAGTATATTTCTTTTTTTAAAAAGCACAATTTACCTTTTGAATTCAATTCAATTCCTAATGAAATTGCTCGTATCTTGTTATATATAATAAAAGTATTGACAAATTTTAGAATGTTTATGATGTTTAAAAATTGTATTAAACTAGAGCATCTGTCACATTGTTATATAAGTAACTGAGAAAGATGAGGTTATTTTCTATGCATATGATTCAGTTTGACCACTCCTGTATATATTGCAAAGCAGTGTTGGCCGAAATTTTCAAGGCGCGCTAAATTTAGGCGATAATATTTCCTGCCAGGTGTTATTTTTTTTATTCTTCTGATGATCTTTTAGTGATGCATACATTGAAGTTGACATTTATTAGCATGTAACCTAATTTAGTGGGCTTGGACTTCCTACAGGCCGTTTGTGGCCCGTGGGTTTTGTGTTACCATTCCTGTTGTAGTAGCCCTCTTTAATAAGCTTCTGTTCTCTCTTCTTCATTTAATTATATCTAGTCAAGCCTTTTAGGTTAACATTCTCCAGCGCGATGGATTTTTATAGGAAATATCTCAAGGGGGAGCAGGCTATTAAATTAAGGAGTTACCTAATATTATAACTTCCAAATTCCCTACCGCCCTCGATTCTACTACTACCGTCTACTACAGTTAAGAGTTCAAAACCGTCATCCTCCTAGGAATAATTATTGTTGGAATAAATATTGTTGCAAATGATCCCGTCGATGTATGGATAAACTGGCAGTCGTGTATGTGAGGCGAGTGTTGATGTTCTTCCCACACGCGGGCAATAAGAAGCAGATGCAGGGCCAGATGTTAGCACCAAGAGTGATCGGAGACAGCCCACGGGAGAGAGGTAGAGGCCCTGACACAAACTTGGATTCCTAAAACCGAGACATGGAGAGAGAGAGAGACGCGGGATGCTGATGGACCCATTGTCGCACTCACCGCGCTGACCCTCTGCTAAAACTGTCCTGTTGACAAGGGTCGCCTATAAAATGCCCTGGAGAGGGGCCCCATCTAGGCGTCGGCTATTTCCTCCCCTTCTGCCCGCAGGTGCCATCAGTTGACCACTCTTTGGATGTTTTTATTTTGACGTCATCATTTTCAGTTTAAAAACAAATAAGGGTGTACAGGTTATATATATATATATATATATATATATATATATATATATATATATATATATATATATATATATATATATATATAGCATAAATACAAATATAGGGGCGTGGTAGCAAATTGGAAGTGTACATTTTAAAAAGAAGTGTGTGATCATATAATAATTGGCTCTAACTAATTGGAAGATATGTGAAATATATTAAAAGATTCATTATTATGCAGTTTAAAATATACTATACAGATATAGTTCAAATCAGCCTGGCGACATCTGATCAACTTGATGTCCACTATTAGACTTTTAGTCTGAAGGCTAACTCGGTTAGTTGGTGACTTCTGTACGTGGCTCCAGGAGTCCAGGTTACATCAATAAGAGAGAGGAGGAAGAAATCAGGCGAGTTAATATCATATTTTAAAGCCTTTACTCTTCGATTGACGATTTTTTGTAAAGGATGAAAGACTAAATAAAATATTATGCATGTATGTAACATATGTGTAAATATGCATGTTTTATTATATTATTCACTCTATTTTTCAACATTTTGCTTTCCTGGCCGTCCCTCTCTAACATCACCATTAGAATATAAGCTGAGCTTCATCTGAAACCAAGACAGCACAGGGAGAAGACAAGACAATATCATTAGGTCGCCATGCTGCCTGATTGACCAGAAAGATCCCTGGACATCTTATAGCCATCTCCACCTTCCTGGGTACTGCCCCCTCTAAACCGAGGTAATCATGTTCCTATGCGTGTAGATTCCATTTGTCTTTATGCTAGTGTGTTCTAACTCTGTCCAATGACTGCATGTTGGATTAGTAGCCCGCTGCGACGTTGAAGTCTTCACACGACACAGAAATATATATATTTATTGGGTTATAAAGAAAGTTTTTTCAGTTTTTATATCCCTTTGTTTTATAACGGTTTTGTTGTTGTACAGTAAAATCTTTATATTCTTTAAATAGTACGAGGTGTGTTCAAGAAGTATTGCAAATTTTGAATTTTCGCGGGTTACGTATATTCGAATTTCGATCTTTTTGGGGCTTTATGTTGGTACTCATGTCTCTCACTTATGCCGACAAGCTCGGCCATTTTGAATGTTCACTTAATTGTTGACAGCTGCTTTGCTTGCAGGTGTTTTGGATCGTCTTCGATTTTTACCTATTAAAAAAAAAATGGATCAAAGAACCTGTATCAAATTTTGTGTGAAAAACGAAATTAAGTGCGCGGATGCATTCCGAATGTTGACTGTGGTATACGGAGAAGCTACCTTGGACCGAAGTAACGTTTATTGGTGGTACAAAATGTTCTCAGAAGGCCGAGAAGATGTGAACTATGAAGAGCGTGCCGGACGCCCGAGCACTTCAACCACAGACGAAAAAATTAATGAAGTGGAGAAAATGATATTGGCCAATCGTCGAATCACCGTAAGAGAAGTTGCTGAGGACCTAAACATATCGATTGGCTCGTGCCATTCGATTTTTATCAATGATTTGGGCATGAGACGGGTCGCCGCGAAATTCGTACCAAAATTGCTCAATTGCGACCAAAAACAGCATCGCATGAACATTGCTAATGAGATGTTGGACTCTCTCCGCGACGACCTAAATTTGCTCCAGAGGGTCATAACTGGTGACGAAGCGTGGGTTTATGGTTATGACGCGGAAACCGAAGGTCAATAATCTAAATGGAAACTGCCGCACGAACCAAGACCGAAAAAAGAGCGCCAAGTTCGGTCGAATGTGAAAGTTTTGCTGACAGTTTTCTTCGATTGAAGGGGCGTGTTGCATCATGAGTTCTTGCCACAGGGTAGAACGGTCAATATGGAATATTACCTGCAAGTTATGCGCAATTTGCGCGAAGCAATCCGCCAGAAACGCCCGGATTTGTGGAAGAACAAAAATTGGCTTTTGCACCACGATAACGCCCCTGCTCACACATTGTTGTTTGTGCGCGACTTTTTGGCCAAAAACAACACACTAATGATGCCACAGCCACCGCATTCCCCAGATCTGGCCCGCTGTGACTTTTTCTTGTTCTCTAAACTGAAGAGGCCTATGAAAGGACGATGTTACGCTACGCTTGACGAGATAAAGACGGCATCGAAGGAGGAGTTGAAAAAGATTTAAAAAAAAATGATTTTTTGAAGTGCTTCGAAGATTGGAAAAACCGTTGGCACAAATGTAAAATATCTCATGGGGATTACTTTGAAAGGGACAAAATAGGTATTAATGAATAGATAAATAATTTTTGAAAAAACACAAAAGTCGCGATACCTTTTGAACACACCTCGTACTTCTTATGCTTACAAGCCCTCTATTAAATAATTTTCGAAAAACGTAATTTTTTTTTTCCAGGATTGAAAATGGAATATCCAGCAGGCAAAATCAACATTTTCGACATCTGCTTTTCTTCGCTTTTCATCGAGGTCAAAAAGCAGCCGAAGCAGCTCGGGACATATTTAACGTGTATTGAAAAGGTATCATAAGGGAGCAAGCAGCAGAAAAATGGCTAGCACAGTTTAAAAACGACGACTTGAACCTTGAAAACATGCCTCGAAGCGGACAACCATCAAAATTCGATTAGGAACATCTAAAGGCTCTGAAGCTCTAAAGGCTCTGAAGGAAGATGAACGCCAAACAACCAGTGAGTTGGCTGAAAAAAAAAAAAAGAAATGTAGTGCTGTGACTATCTCCAACCATCTTCAATCAATAGTTGTTTTAAAAATTTCGGAGCTTGGGTGCCTCACGAGTTTAATGAAACCAACTAAGAAAATCGCCTTTAAATCGCTGCTCAACATCTCGCACGCCATCAATCAACACGGGGCCATAAACAACGATTTTTATACCGAATCGTTATGGGAGATGTAAATTGGTGTCTATACCCTCATATTGAGCAAAGAAAAGAGTGGGTCGCTCCAGGAGATATGCCGAAGCCAAGAATAAATCAAGATTTTCACCCACAAAAGGCTATGATCTGCGTTTTTTGGGACTGCGAAGGTGTACTGTACTGTGAAATGTTCGAAAAGAATGCCACGGTCAATAAGGATCTCTACATTGCCCAATTGCATCGCGTGAATGAGGCTATTCAACAGAGAATACAATATCGACATGGTCAAATCATTCTCCTTCACGACAACGATAGGTCGCATGTTGCACAAGTCGTCAAAGCCGCCCTTCAAGAGCTCGAATGGGAAGTTCTACAGCACCCGCCGTATTCTCCGGACCTTTCACCAACCGATTACCACCTTTTCCAATCCATGTCAAACCATATAAGAAGCACTACCTTCGATGATGAAGAGCACCTCAAAACCTGGCTCAATAACTTCTTTGACACCAGACCGGGCGATTTTTGGCGGAACGGCATCAACAAACTAGCCTAACGTTGGGAGAAGGTCGTAAATAATAATGGAGAATACATAATTGATTAATTAATTATTATTATTAATGTTTTTGTCTAAATAAAATTGTCGAATAAAACCGAACAAACTTTCTCTACAACCCAATAGTTTCTCTAATTGTAAAGACGTTGCTGTATCACCTCATAAGCATAAATAAATAACCCAATAGTGATAAATATCAATTTACACTAGATTTTCATATCTATCATTATTATAAATGGTTTAACAGCCCCTAAATGTAGATAAAACTCAACGGGCTAGCTTGGCCATCATGTAAACACAAATAAAGCAGAAAAGTTTTATTGAGAGTCCGCCGTGGCGTAAGCCAACCGATATATTGCCAAATAAATGTTTTATTCAAACATAATATGCCTTTTTATTATCTAAATATCAAATATAACCTGGTTTACTAATAGATTAATGCATGGTTTGCAGAGATGCTGGCCTAGGAATAAATCCAGAGTCCAAATCTTTTATTCACTTCTATTAAAGTAGGAGCATAATTTTGTTGAATCATGTTTGATTCATGTATTTTTCGCTGAGTAATATTTAATCAGCGTCGATATATGAATCTGAATTGGCCTGCAGAGAGACACTGGTGTTTGTCAGTCAGCCAGTTGATTTGGTTCAGAATACAGCGTTAAAATACTTTCATATAGTAAATATTTTAATCAATATTATAAGTTGAATAATTACCTGGAGAATAATCAAAAGAAGAACAAAATTATATATTTAAGGTGTTTATTTATAGGAATTTGCGAGAATTTTGCCTTTATTTTCCTTCTATTTTTATTCCTGTTGAAAGGCAGAAATGCTCGAAGGCTCATATAAATTATTATTATTATTGAGGTTTGTTGTCTATCCTTCTAAGACGGCTCTAGATGCGTGGTTGACCAGTCAGCTAGCGTTACATCCATTGATGATGCCTGGTGATCGTTGGTACAAATTCATGTATAGAAATGGTCCAATAAATTGAAAGTTTTTTAAGTGTGCAAAGTTTTCCAGTTTGGTACAGCGTGCATCTAGCTTTGAGTTGAGGCTCACATGGATGATTACACATTTGTATCCGGGCATAGAATGCAGGAGTTGTAGAAACCAATGCTTGTGGATTCTAGCTCCAATACGTTCGTGGTGCAAATATACAGAACACACTAGAATAGCCTTATTTCCCACACGAAATCAGCGTCATACTCTTTCTTGGAACCAAAGTTAACATGCTAATGGGTTAAACTCTATCACAATCCCAGAAGATTTGGAGATTGCTGGCCGTAGTAATGGGTTGATGTTTGTTAATGGTCATGAATATTATTCATCAAAATGATATTTAAATTTATTTTCAATAAAATTGGAAATAGTTAGTTTTTCGTGTCATTGGAATTGAGGACGTTTCTCCTTTTAGGATATTAATTGGTCTAGATATTTAAAATATCGAAGATTCTCCAGAAATAGGTTTCTATATCTTCATAGGAAATAGGATGGAGCTTCGAATAATTAATTGATAACAGGGAATCAATACCTATTGATCTAGACATTGTTTAGAAGGTGAATGATGCGAACTTTAATCGTAGGACATTCTAGGAAAATCGCGCAAAGGCTGAGTTTTTTCATTAAAAGTTTTTATTTAACTTGCTTCCCTGTCTAACTGTCCATCTGTCTGCCTGTCTATCCACAAATCTTTCAATCGATTTTTGGTATACTTCTAGAGCACCTAGAACTCTGAAATGTTCTACACTTATAATAAGTTGATGACAATGTAAGTTGACAAATTTTCAGACTTTGCGGTTGTCTGAATGGCGAGGAATAGACACATTTACAAATTGCCTTTCAAAATTTTAAATTTAATTTTAATATGCTTCCAGATCACACATAGAAGTATGAAACTTTGAACCTTTACTCATGCCATAAACAATGCAAGTGTACAAATTTTCAGACTTCTGGGTGGTCGATTGGCCAAGAAAAAAAATGTAAGTCTTATTTTACGCCTCTTTCAAGAAATTGACTAATCCGCCGCAAGCAGGCTTCCATATATTTAAGGCCTTATCCCCAGTGAACTTTTGATTCTAAGTATTGTAAATTCATAAATAAAATCTAAATAAATAATTAAAATGAATAAAATTACTTTAAAAAACCTATTATTCAATTGCACTAAAAAGTAAAATAAAATATCTTTTCTTCTGTCATTGAGCAATTAGAGGTATCGGAGTGAAAATAAAAGCGACGAGGGACGATCATATTTAGAAAAGGGGTGAAATTAAGCAAACACTTATAATAAAAAATGGTTATAGGTTGCTATATATTCAATAACATTAGGTACAAAATTCATTATGATTGTCCTCGACGCTTTGATTTTAACTCAGATACATATATTTGCTCAATGACAGAAGATAAAATATATATTTTTTTTCACTTTTTAGGGCATTTGAATGAAATCTTTTTTAAAACTATATTTTATTTATCAATTATTATTTATGAAATCGGTATATTTTTTTCTGCAATTATCATTTTGTTGATAACATGCCGTTGATGTACTTATTTATAGCAATTTGGTTTTTCGGACGTGAACGTTGAGGCGCGATTATCAAATCAACAGCACATTTGTGAAAACATTGCAATTGTAGGTGGTCTATTTAATATTTGGGAATAAGATATAAGATTCAGAATTCCACGATTTCCAAATATTTTGACTCTTTCTTCACCAACAGATATCGATATTCTAATTGTATTGTCTCAGGATCAGTTAACCACACTTATCTTCTACTTTTCAGAGAAGTTTTGGAAGTGTATGTTTGACATCAAGCTGTCAATTATGTGTGTTGGATTTGACTCCATATATCCAATATCTTGTGAGAATGGTTGATTGTTCTTTACAGAAGAGATGGCTGAAATTCATTTGTTTGGCTTCAGTTTGGATGTCAATATTGTAGTTCCTTCTGCAGTTTTGGTGTGAAGAACCAGCTTGATCCCTTTTACATAATATACTGTTTCACTGTGCAAAGTGATGGTTCTGATTTCTTGAGGTTTCTAAACATATTTCTGCCATCATCAGTCTAATCAGCAAATTCTAAAACTACGTAAATTTCAAATCGTTGGACCAATTTTTGTAAATTTATATATTTTAATCCTTTTTAAAATACATATTTCTAAAGAAATTGGTTTTAAGGCAACCTAGTTGTTTATTCCTTGTATAATAAATTCAATTTTAACTCTAAGATGACATATTTATGTATCTTCCCTTGCCCACTCTATGAGATTAAAAATGCCAGAATTGTTTTCTTGTTTGCATTTGTAATTCTGCCGTTTTTGAGACAGTTTTTCATTTTCTCGCACACAATTCCACACACATTTCATACACACAATTAAAATATATTTTTATAAAATTCTCTCTGTGTTAATGAAGAAATTATTATGTATAAATTTTGAATATAGGACAATTCATATTTAAATCTTCAGATAATAAAAGGAATATATTGGGTTGAATAAAAATATTTATTTTCCAATATATCAGTTGGCTGAACGCGAAGGTATTGCATTTTAATAATATAATATATAGGCAAATAAATATTTTTATTCAATTCAATATATTCATTTTTTTACAAATATGAAAACATAAATATTTAAAAACAGATTAATGGTTTTAAATGTCAACTCTGCAATACATATGAGTTCCTAATTTTAAAAATTTTCTTTTGTATTATACATTATAGCCTTTATAAAATTCATTTTAAACAACTTTTTATTCAACCATGTCCTGCGAGAATTTCAAAACAGTTTCTTTGAACACTCAGAAAAGTCGTATCATTGGCTATGTCGAGAGTGAAGGGCTCTTTGTCTACAACTGTCAAGATTTGAAGATCAGTAGCTTTATAAAGTATGAAATATGTAAGAATGTAACTTTAGCAAGAATGTTGGGAACTGAAGTCGTATTATTTACTTATGCAGATGGAAACAAGCTTCGAATTGTTAACATCGACTCTTCTCAGGTCATAGGCATAATTGTTGAAGAAAGAAAGATCCTTAATGTTATGGTAAGATCTGATCTAATTTTTGTTTCAACACTTAAAACATTAAATGTCTACAAATATCCTGAAATAGAACGTGTTTATAACATTGAGGATATTTACTCTAACACTGGAATGTTCACTATGACACAAAATCCCCAATTAGAAAAACAAGTTATTCTATACCCTGCCGCTAAAAAGGGTCAGGTCAATATATATAACATGAATAAAAATAAAGCCAGCAAGCAATTTATAACTTTGAAAGAAGAAATTGGATTTATTTCACTTGATAGCAAGGGTGAACGTGTTGCCATTGCGGACGCTGGTGGAAGAACCATTAGAATTATTGATGTCAACAACCAGTCTCTTGTTGCAGAATTCACTAGAGGTTCTGGAGAATGTACCATCAAGAGTATGGAATTCAACCCATCCTCTAATTACCTTTGCGTCACCAGCAACAAGGAAACTGTTCATCTGTTTGCCGTAGCGAATCAATCTTTGAATCAAACTGGCTGGATTCAATATGGTCAATGGGCTTTCGCCAAGTACTACACGAAGTCCGCGACTCCTTGTATCGCTGGCTTCAGTCAAGAACACGAGAACCTGCTATACATCGTTTGTGAGGACGGCACCTTCTGCGAGATTCTCTTTGCTGAGAATGGCAAGATCTCAGTGAAAAGATCAGCACAGCTCCTCAATGGAACTGCTCAAATGTTGACAGTTTAGAATGGAAATTAGCAAATCGAATATTTAATTTTTTAATGGGAACCCTCAAAAATGTATTATTTATGTACTTTTAATAAATTTTCGTTAATGTTTTAATTTCTTTGTGACCCATTATTTGTTTTATTTCGTTTTAAAAATGTTTTTATTTCTCAAATTATTTTCAATCCTTTTTGATCTTTTAAAAGTTTTATTTATTTTTTGAGAGAATGAATATTCATTCTTCAATGTTTTTCATTCCTTTGTGATTTTTGAATTCTTTGCTTTTTTTTTCAAATAAAATTATATATAAAATGATTGGTTTTACATCTTTTCTCTCTTACCCCTTACTAATTGAATTTTGACTTATACTGGTAAATGGTTTTGCTTTCTCTAAGTTAGAGTAGTATATTTCTTTTTTTTTTTTTCAAAAAAATAAAATTTACCTTTTGAATTTAATTCAATTCTTAATGAAATTGCTCGTGTCTTGTTATATATAATAAAAGTATGGGCAAATTTTAGAATGTTTATGATGTTTAAAAATTGTATTAGACTAGAGCATCTGTCACATTGTTATATAAGTAACTGAGAAAGATGAGGCTATTTGTTATGTACACCTATCCCATGATTTACACGGTAGAATATGTTCCTGAGAAAAACGTGTAAATCGGGGGATAGGTGTACACAGAAATAAAAATAAAATGCATTGACAGGTTAAAATATGTAGTCAGCACATAAGCTCGGGATTCCTCGTGAGATGTGTACACAGCGCATGTGTTCAATCACAGTAGCATTTAGTATAGTGCGATAAAAAAAAACTTATTTGGAAAACCGTGTAAAAGCGAAAACGTGTAAAAAAAGTACAGTGTAAATCGGGGGATAGGTGTATATGATTTAGTTTGACCCGTCCTGTATATACTGCAAAGCAGTGTTGGCCAAAATTTTCAAGGAGGGCTAAATTTAGGCGATAATATTTCCTGCCTGGTGTCACTTGTTTATTCTTCTGAAGATATCTTAGTGATACATACCTTGAAGTTGACATTTATCAGCATGTAACCTAACTTAGTGGGCTTCGACTTCCTACAGGCCGTAGGTGGGTAGTGTAGTAGTGCCGTAGTGTAGGTTTTGTGTTATCATTTCTGTTGTAAGAGCTCTCTTTAATCAGCTTCTGTTCTCTATTATTCATTTCATTATATATAGTCAAGCCTTTTGGGTTAGGGTTCTCCAGCGCGATGGATTTTTATAGGAAACTAGACGGGTGACCCGGGCTTCGCCCCGGGATTGACCCGTGAGCATATCTACCCGAGTGATATATATTTAGATGAGATTTTTTTATAATTGTTTGTTATTAGCATTATCTATTTGTTTGCATCAGCATAATTTAATCTAATCTTTGATAGAGGGCGTTGTTCGTGAGCTAAGTAGAATAATTTGAATATATAGTTTTAATAATTGATTATATATATTTTTAAAATAGCCTATCGTCTTTCCCGTTTTTTTTACCTATGTATGGAAATTTTGGTTTGAATTAGTGAACTACTGCGAATTTGTATACCGGACATACAAACAAACAAACAAACAAGCATACAAATATTGATTTTTATATATATAGATATCTCAAAGGAGCAGCCTATTAAATTAAGGAGTTACCTAATATTATAACTTCCAAATTCCTTACTGCCTCCGATTCTTCTACTACTGCCTACTACCGTTAAAAGTTCAAAACTGTCACCCTCCTAGGAATAAGCATATTCACCTCTGAAGAGCTATATATATATAATTGTTGCAAATGATCCCGTCGATGTATAGATAAACTGTCAGTCGTGTACGTGAGGCGAGTGTTGTAGAGGCCCTGACACAAACCTGGATTACTAACACCGAGACAAGGATAGAAAGATGGAGAGAGACAGAAGCGGGCTGTTGATAGACCCATTGTCGCACACACCGCGCTGACCCTCTGTTAAAACTGTACTGTTGACAAGGGTCATCTATAAAAAGCCCTGGAGAGAGGCCCCATCTAGGCGTCGGCTATTTCCTTCCCCTCTGCCCGCAGTTGACATCAGCTGACCACTCTTTGGCTGTTTTTATTTTGACGTCATCATTTTCAGTTTAAAAACAAATAAGGGTGTACAGGTTATATTATATATAGCATAAATACAAAATATGGGCGTGGTAGCAAATAGGAAGTGTACATTTTAATAGAAGGGTATGTTCTGATAATAATTGGCCCTAACCTTTTGGAAGATATGTGAAATATATTAAAAGATTCATTATTATGCAGTTTAAAATATACTATACAGATATAGTTCAAATCAGCCTGGCGACATCTGATCAACTTGATGTCCACTATTAGACTTTTAATCTGAAGGCTAACTCGGTTAGTTGGTGACTTCTGTACGTGGCTCCAGGAGTCCAGGTTACATCAATAAGAGAGAGGAGGAAGAAATCAGGCGAGTTAATATCATATTTTAAAGCCTTTACTCTTCGATTGACGATTTTTTGTAAAGGATGAAAGACTAAATAAAATATTATGCATGTATGTAACATATGTTTTAAATTTGCATGTTTTATTATATTATTCACTCTATTTTTCAACATTTTGCTTTCCTGGTCGTCCCTCTCTAATATCACCATTAGAATATAAGCTGAGCTTCATCTGAAACCAAGACAGCACAGGGAGAAGACAAGACAATATCATTAGGTCGCCATGCTGCCTGATTGACCAGAAAGATCCCTGGACATCTTATAGCCATCTCCACCTTCCTGGGTACTGCCCCCTCTAAACCGAGGTAATCATGTTCCTATGCGTGTAGATTCCATTTGTCTTTATGCTAGTGTGCTCTCACTCTGTCCAATGACTGCATGTTGGATTAGTAGCCCGCTGCGACGTTGAAGTCTTCACACGACACAGAAATATATATATTTATTGGGTTATAAAGAAAGTTTTTTCAGTTTTTATATCCCTTTGTTTTATAACGGTTTTGTTGTTGTACAGTAAAATCTTTATATTCTTTAAATAGTACGAGGTGTGTTCAAGAAGTATTGCGAATTTTGAATTTTCGCGGGTTACGTATATTCGAATTTCGATCTTTTTGGGGCTTTATGTTGGTACTCATGTCTCTCACTTATGCCAACAAGCTCGGCCATTTTGAATGTTCACTTAATTGTTGACAGCTGCTTTGCTTGCAGGTGTTTTGGATCGTCTTCGATTTTTACCTATTAAAAAAAAATGGATCAAAGGACCTTCATCAAATTTTGTGTGAAAAACGAAATTAAGTGCGCGGATGCATTCCGAATGTTGACTGTGGCATACGGAGAAGCTACCTTGGACCGAAGTAACGTTTATTGGTGGTACAAAATGTTCTCAGAAGGCCGAGAAGATGTGAACTACGAAGAGCGTGCCGGACGCCCGAGCACTTCAACAACAGATGAAAAATTAATGAAGTGGAGAAAATGATATTGGCCAATCGTCGAATCACCGTAAGAGAAGTTGCTGAGGACCTAAACATATCGATTGGCTCGTGCCATTCGATTTTTATCAATGATTTGGGCATGAGACGTGTCGCCGCGAAATTCGTACCAAAATTGCTCAATTGCGACCAAAAACAGCATCGCATGAACATTGCTAATGAGATGTTGGACTCTGTCCGCGACGACCTAAATTTGCTCCAGAGGGTCATAACTGGTGACGAAGCGTGGGTTTATGGTTATGACGCGGAAACCGAAGGTCAATAATCTAAATGGAAACTGCCGCACGAACCAAGACCGAAAAAAGAGCGCCAAGTTCGGTCGAATGTGAAAGTTTTGCTGACAGTTTTCTTCGATTGAAGGGGCGTGTTGCATCATGAGTTCTTGCCACAGGGTAGAACGGTCAATATGGAATATTACCTGCAAGTTATGCGCAATTTGCGCGAAGCAATCCGCCAGAAACGCCCGGATTTGTGGAAGAACAAAAATTGGCTTTTGCACCACGATAACGCCCCTGCTCACACATTGTTGTTTGTGCGCGACTTTTTGGCCAAAAACAACACACTAATGATGCCACAGCCACCGCATTCCCCAGATCTGGCCCGCTGTGACTTTTTCTTGTTCTCTAAACTGAAGAGGCCTATGAAAGGACGATGTTACGCTACGCTTGACGAGATAAAGACGGCATCGAAGGAGGAGTTGAAAAAGATTTAAAAAAAAAATGATTTTTTGAAGTGCTTCGAAGATTGGAAAAACCGTTGGCACAAATGTAAAATATCTCATGGGGATTACTTTGAAGGGGACAAAATAGGTATTAATGAATAGATAAATAATTTTTGAAAAAACACAAAAGTCGCGATACCTTTTGAACACACCTCGTACTTCTTATGCTTACAAGCCCTCTATTAAATAATTTTCGAAAAACGTAATTTTTTTTTTCCAGGATTGAAAATGGAATATCCAGCAGGCAAAATCAACATTTTCGACATCTGCTTTTCTTCGCTTTTCATCGAGGTCAAAAAGCAGCCGAAGCAGCTCGGGACATATTTAACGTGTATTGAAAAGGTATCATAAGGGAGCAAGCAGCAGAAAAATGGCTTGCACAGTTTAAAAACGACGACTTGAACCTTGAAGACATGCCTCGAAGCGGACAACCATCAAAATTCGATTAGGAACATCTAAAGGCTCTGAAGGAAGATGAACGCCAAACAACCAGTGAGTTGGCTGAAAAAAAAAAAAAAAAGAAATGTAGTGCTGTGACTATCTCCAACCATCTTCAATCAATAGTTGTTTTCAAAATTTCGGAGCTTGGGTGCCTCACGAGTTTAATGAAACCAACTAAGAAAATCGCCTTTAAATCGCTGCTCAACATCTCGCACGCCATCAATCAACACGGGGCCATAAACAACGATTTTTATACCGAATCGTTATGGGAGATGTAAATTGGTGTCTATACCCTCATATTGAGCAAAGAAAAGAGTGGGTCGCTCCAGGAGATATGCCGAAGCCAAGAATAAATCAAGATTTTCACCCACAAAAGGCTATGATCTGCGTTTTTTGGGACTGCGAAGGTGTACTGTACTGTGAAATGTTCGAAAAGAATGCCACGGTCAATAAGGATCTCTACATTGCCCAATTGCATCGCGTGAATGAGGCTATTCAACAGAGAATACAATATCGACAAGGTCAAATCATTCTCCTTCACGACAACGATAGGTCGCATGTTGCACAAGTCGTCAAAGCCGCCCTTCAAGAGCTCGAATGGGAAGTTCTACAGCACCCGCCGTATTCTCCGGACCTTTCACCAACCGATTACCACCTTTTCCAATCCATGTCAAACCATATAAGAAGCACTACCTTCGATGATGAAGAGCACCTCAAAACCTGGCTCAATAACTTCTTTGACACCAGACCGGGCGATTTTTGGCGGAACGGCATCAACAAACTAGCCTAACGTTGGGAGAAGGTCGTAAATAATAATGGAGAATACATAATTGATTAATTAATTATTATTATTAATGTTTTTGTCTAAATAAAATTGTCGAATAAAACCGAACAAACTTTCTTTACAACCCAATAGTTTCTCTAATTGTAAAGACGTTGCTGTATCACCTCATAAGCATAAATAAATAACCCAATAGTGATAAATATCAATATACACTAGATTTTCATATCTATCATTATTATAAATGGTTTAACAGCCCCTAAATGTAGATAAAACTCAACGGGCTAGCTTGGCCATCATGTAAACACAAATAAAGCAGAAAAGTTTTATTGAGAGTCCGCCGTGGCGTAAGCCAACCGATATATTGCCAAATAAATGTTTTATTCAAACATAATATGCCTTTTTATTATCTAAATATCAAATATAACCTGGTTTACTAATAGATTAATGCATGGTTTGCAGAGATGCTGGCCTAGGAATAAATCCAGAGTCCAAATCTTTTATTCACTTCTATTAAAGTAGGAGCATAATTTTGTTGAATCATGTTTGATTCATGTATTTTTCGCTGAGTAATATTTAATCAGCGTCGATATATGAATCTGAATTGGCCTGCAGAGAGACACTGGTGTTTGTCAGTCAGCCAGTTGATTTGGTTCAGAATACAGCGTTAAAATACTTTCATATAGTAAATATTTATATCAATATTATAAGTTGAATAATTACCTGGAGAATAATCAAAAGAAGAACAAAATTATATATTTAAGGTGTTTATTTATAGGAATTTGCGAGAATTTTGCCTTTATTTTCCTTCTATTTTTATTCCTGTTGAAAGGCAGAAATGCTCGAAGGCTCATATAAATTATTATTATTATTGAGGTTTGTTGTCTATCCGTCTAAGACGGCTCTAGATGCGTGGTTGGCCAGTCAGCTAGCGTTACATCCATTGATGATGCCTGGTGATCGTTGGTACAAATTCATGTATAGAAATGGTCCAATAAATTGAAAGTTTTTTAAGTGTGCAAAGTTTTCCAGTTTGGTACAGCGTGCATCTAGCTTTGAGTTGAGGCTCACATGGATGATTACACATTTGTATCCGGGCATAGAATGCAGGAGTTGTCGAAACCAATGCTTGTGGATTCTAGCTCCAATACGTTCGTGGTGCAAATATACAGAACACAGTAGAATAGCCTTATTTCCCACACGAAATCAGCGTCATACTCTTTCTTGGATCAAAAGTTAACATGCTAATGGGTTAAACTCTATCACAATCCCAGAAGATTTGGAGATTGCTGGCCGTAGTAATGGGTTGATGTTTGTTAATGGTCATGAATATTATTCATCAAAATGATATTTAAATTTATTTTCAATAAAATTGGAAATAGTTAGTTTTTCGTGTCATTGGAATTGAGGACGTTTCTCCTTTTAGGATATTAATTGGTCTAGATATTTAAAATATCGAAGATTCTCCAGAAATAGGTTTCTATATCTTCATAGGAAATAGGATGGAGCTTCGAATAATTAATTGATAACAGGGAATCAATACCTATTGATCTAGACATTGTTTAGAAGGTGAATGATGCGAACTTTAATCGTAGGACATTCTAGGAAAATCGCGCAAAGGCTGAGTTTTTTCATTAAAAGTTTTTATTTAACTTGCTTCCCTGTCTAACTGTCCATCTGTCTGCCTGTCTATCCACAAATCTTTCAATCGATTTTTGGTATACTTCTAGAGCACCTAGAACTCTGAAATGTTCTACACTTATAATAAGTTGATGACAATGTAAGTTGACAAATTTTCAGACTTTGCGGTTGTCTGAATGGCGAGGAATAGACACATTTACAAATTGCCTTTCAAAATTTTAAATTTAATTTTAATATGCTTCAGATCACATAGAAGTATGAAACTTTGAACCTTTACTCATGCCATAAACAATGCAAGTGTACAAATTTTCAGACTTCTGGGTGGTCGATTGGCCAAGAAAAAAAATGTAAGTCTTATTTTACGCCTCTTTCAAGAAATTGACTAATCCGCCGCAAGCAGGCTTCCAAATATTTAAGGCCTTATCCCCAGTGAACTTTTGATTCTAAGTATTGTAAATTCATAAATAAAATCTGAATAAATAATTAAAATAAATAAAATTACTTTAAAAAACCTATTATTCAATTGCACTAAAAAGTAAAATAAAATATCTTTTCTTCTGTCATTGAGCAATTAGAGGTATCGGAGTGAAAATAAAAGCGACGAGGGACGATCATATTTAGAAAAGGGCTGAAATTATGCAAACACTTATAATAAAAAATGGTTATAGGTTGCTATATATTCAATAACATTAGGTACAAAATTCAGGATGATTTTCCTCGACGCTTTTATTTTAACTCAGATACATATATTTGCTCAATGACAGAAGATAAAATATTTTTTTTTCACTTTTTAGGGCATTTGAATGAAATCTTTTTTAAAACTATATTTTATTTATCAATTATTATTTATGAAATCGGTATATTTTTTTCTGCAATTATCTTTTTGTTGATAACGTGCCGTTGATGTATTTATTTATAGCAATTTGGTTATACTGACGTGAACGTTGAGGCGCGATTATCAAATCAACAGCACATTTGTGAAAACATTGCAATTGTAGGTGGTCTATTTAATATTCGGGAATAAGATATAAGATTCAGAATTCCACGATTTCCAAATATTTTGACTCTTTCTTCACCAACAGATATCGATATTCTAATTGTATTGTCTCAGGATCAGTTAACCACACTTATCTTCTACTTTTCAGAGAAGTTTTGGAAGTGTATGTTTGACATCAAGCTGTCAATTATGTGTGTTGGATTTGACTCCATATATCCAATATCTTGTGAGAATGGTTGATTCTTCTTTACAGAAGAGATGGCTGAAATTCATTTGGTTGGCTTCAGTTTGGATGTCAATATTGTAGTTCCTTCTGCAGTTTTGGTGTGAAGAACCAGCTTGACCCCTTTAACATAATATACTGTTTCACTGTGAAAAGTGATGGTTCTGATTTCTTGAGGTTTATAAACATATTTCTGTCATCATCAGTCTAATCAGCAAATTCTAAAACTACGTAAATTTCAAATCGTTGGACCAATTTTTGCAAATTTATTTATTTTTATCCTTTTTAAAATACATATTTTTAAAGAAAGTTGCTTTGAGCAAACCTAGTTGTTTATTCCTTGTATAATAAATTCAATTTAACTCTAAGACGACAGATTTCTGTATCTTCCCTTGCCCACTCTATGAGATTAAAAATGCCAGAATTGTTTTCTTGTTTGCATTTGTAATTCTGCCGTTTTTGAGACAGTTTTTAATTTTCTCTCACACAATTCCACACAAATTTCATACACACAATTAAAATATATTTTTATAAAATTCTCTCTGTGTTAATGAAGGAATTATTATATATAAATTTGAATATAGGACAATTCATATTTAAATCTTCAGATAATAAAAGGAATATATTGGGTTGAATAAAAATATTTATTTTCCAATATATCAGTTGGCTGAACGCCAAGGTATTGCATTTTAATAATATAATATATTGGCGAATAAATATTTTTATTCAATTCAAGATATTCATTTTTTAAATCTGAAAACATAAATATTTAAAAACAGATTATTGATTTTAAATGTCAACTCTGCAATACATATGAGTTCCTAATTTAAAAAAATCTTTTGTATTATATTCTATATATATAAAAATGAATGTATGTCTGTTTGTCCTTTATGCCTGACCAAACCACTCATTGGATCGCCATGAAACTTTGGGAAGTTATTTAGTATAGTACTGGGAAGGTTTCTAGCAAATAAAATTTTTGAAATAACTTTTCGCCTAGATATAATCAAGATAAATATTCTAATTTATCTGTTATAATTCAACAATCTGCTCTAAATATTATCATGATGATACGATGATTTTGTAATGTAGAAAATTAGGAAAGACAAAATTCAGGATGACACTGCAATTTATTTGAGACAAGAATAATGATACAATTCCAAGGAAGATACTATTCCTTTAACTTCCAATTACGGAGGGAACCAATTAATAATGATTTTATTCAACTTATCGAGTATTTTTCAAGGGACCGGGAAAAAATGTTCACTTTATCGAGAGATTCATTAGACAAACCTTTACTCGGGTAAAATCCGGGCGAAGCCGGGAATATCCATTTCGTAGCTACACCGTCTCTCCAAGAGGCAGTCTCTTATTAAAGGTCTATTAGAGATTCTTTAATAGCAATTAGAATCTTCAATGAGAGACCACCAACAGGAGAAACAAGTTGATTCATGTTTTTAGGTGGTCTTTCTTAAGAGACTCTATTTACATATTTAAAATATGAAAAAATTAAAATATTTTAAAATTAAAATATTTTAAAATCAACATTTTTTTACTGTTACGTTTAATTATTGTTAATATATATATATATATTATATATAAATGAATCTGTCTGTGTGTGTGTTTTCAGAAATATGTCAAGTCACCTCTTTTGTTTTAAAAATTACTTTTGATATCTATATATATAAAAATGAATGTATGTCTGTTTGTTTGTCCTTTATGCCTGACCAAACCACTCATTGGATCGCCATGAAACTTTGGGAAGTTATTTAGTATAGTACTGGGAAGGTTTCTAGCAAATAAAATTTTTGAAATAACTTTTCGCCTAGATATAATCAAGATAAATATTCTAATTTATCTGTTATAATTCAACAATCTGCTCTAAATATTATCATGATGATACGATGATTTTGTAATGTAGAAAATTAGGAAAGACAAAATTCAGGATGACACGGCAATTTATTTGAGACAAGAATAATGATACAATTCCAAGGCAAGATACTATTCCTTTAACTTCCAATTACGGAGGGAACCAATTAATAATGATTTTATTCAACTTATCGAGTATTTTTCAAGGGACCGGGAAAAAATGTTCACTTTATCGAGAGATTCATTAGACAAACCTTTACTCGGGTAAAATCCGGGCGAAGCCGGGAATATCCATTTTGTAGCTACACCGTCTCTCCAAGAGGCAGTCTCTTATTAAAGGTCTATTAGAGATTCTTTAATAGCAATTAGAATCTTCAATGAGAGACCACCAACAGGAGAAACAAGTTGATTCATGTTTTTAGGTGGTCTTTCTTAAGAGACTCTATTTACATATTTAAAATATGAAAAAATTAAAATATTTTAAAATCAACATTTTCTTACTGTTACGTTTAATTACTGTTAATATATATATATATATATTATATATATAAATGAATCTGTCTGTGTGTGTGTTTTCAGAAATATGTCAAGTCACCTCTTTTGTTTTGAAAATTACTTTTGATATCTATATACACTGCGTGACATTGAAAATGGAACACCAAGAAATAGTGGCCAGAAAGTGATGAAACTCGGCAGACAAAGAGAGACAGGGACGAACAATAAGTGATCTTTATTTCAAAATGATAGTCATAATACAGAGCGAGAACGGCGTCGGCTTAGTAGCAAGTAGGACCACCGCGGACGGCGATGCACGCAGCAACACGTCTAGGTAGAGAGTCAATCAGAGTACGGATGGCGTCCTGAGGGATGGCACTCCATTCCCTCTCAACCATTTGCCACAGTTCGTCTTCTGAACGCGGCTGTGGCAAGGCATGCAAACGGCGTCCAATGATGTCCCAGACGTGCTCGATTGGTGAGAGATCAGGAGAGTACGGTGGCCAGGGAAGCATCTGTACATCTTGCAGAGCTTGTTGGCTAATGCGAGCAGTGTGCGGTCGGGCGTTATCCTGCTGATAAAGGGCATTGGGTACCCCCTGAATGTAGGGGAGTGTCACCGGTCGCAGCACATCATCAACGTATCGTTGGGCCGTCATAGTGCCCTAAATACGGAGTGAAGGTGACCTGGAATCATACCGGATTGCGCCCCAATCCATGATTCCACGTTGTCGCACGGTGGGGCGTTCCACAATTGCTGCCGGATTGGACCTTTCTCCACGTCGACGCCACACTCGTACACGGCGACTATCACTGGACAAGCAGAAACGCGACTCAACTGAGAACACGACCCTGTGCCATTCCGTCATCCACGTCGATCTAGCCCGGCACCATTCCAAACGTTGGTGCCTATTCGGTGGGGTCAATGGCAGTCTTCTTAGCTGACGGCATGAGTGCAAGCTATTAGCAACCAATCGACGGGAAATGGTTCTGGTCGAGATGGAATGATCTAGGGTGTCTTGCACATGTTGCAGGATGGCGGTACAAGTGGCTTGTGGGGCCGCCACTGCTTGTCGAAGGATACGCCGATCCACACGTGCTGACGTCTCTCTGGTTGCACCGGCATTCCTATAAATTGCCACATTTCCTTGTTTCGACCATCTTCTCCACAGTCGGTGCACCGTGGACGCACCAAGGTGTGTATCAGCTGCGATTTGACGTATGGACCAACCTGCCCTTTTCAGTCCGATCACCATGCCCCTCGTAAAAGCGTCTGTCTGCTTGAACTGCCTCCGTTTACGATGACCTGGCATTCTCTGTTATTACACGTGTCTTTTGACACAAGAACAAAATTTCTACAATGATTTTCCTTGAAGAAATAACGACACGAATACTGTCCTTTCTGCAAGTTCCTTCCCTTATATCTTACTCCATGTGCGCACGAGCGCTGCGCATTTTACATCATTTGCATAACTCGGTTAGGCGCGTCTACCCTGAAATTTGCATAATTTTCTGGCCACTATTTCTTGGTGTTCCATTTTCAATGTCACGCAGTGTATATAAAAATGAATGCGTCTGTTTGTTTGTCCTTTATGCCTGACCAAACCACTCATTGGATCGCCATGAAACTTTGGGAAGTTATTTAGTATAGTACTGGGAAGGTTTCTAGCAAATAAAATTTTTGAAATAACTTTTCGCCTAGATATAATCAAGATAAATATTCTAATTTATCTGTTATAATTCAACAATCTGCTCTAAATATTATCATGATGATACGATGATTTTGTAATGTAGAAAATTAGGAAAGACAAAATTCAGGATGACACGGCAATTTATTTGAGACAAGAATAATGATACAATTCCAAGGCAAGATACTATTCCTTTAACTTCCAATTACGGAGGGAACCAATTAATAATGATTTTATTCAACTTATCGAGTATTTTTCAAGGGACCGGGAAAAAATGTTCACTTTATCGAGAGATTCATTAGACAAACCTTTACTCGGGTAAAATCCGGGCGAAGCCGGGAATATCCATTTCGTAGCTACACCGTCTCTCCAAGAGGCAGTCTCTTATTAAAGGTCTATTAGAGATTCTTTAATAGCAATTAGAATATTCAATGAGAGACCACCAACAGGAGAAACAAGTTGATTCATATTTTTAGGTGGTCTTTCTTAAGAGACTCTATTTACATATTTAAAATATGAAAAAATTAAAATATTTTAAAATTAAAATATTTTAAAATCAACATTTTCTTACTGTTACGTTTAATTACTGTTAATATATATATATATATATAATATATATAAATGAATCTGTCTGTGTGTGTGTTTTCAGAAATATGTCAAGTCACCTCTTTTGTTTTGAAAATTACTTTTGATATCTATATATATAAAAATGAATGTATGTCTGTTTGTTTGTCCTTTATGCCTGACCAAACCACTCATTGGATCGCCATGAAACTTTGGGAAGTTATTTAGTATAGTACTGGGAAGGTTTCTAGCAAATAAAATTTTTGAAATAACTTTTCGCCTAGATATAATCAAGATAAATATTCTAATTTATCTGTTATAATTCAACAATCTGCTCTAAATATTATCATGATGATACGATGATTTTGTAATGTAGAAAATTAGGAAAGACAAAATTCAGGATGACACGGCAATTTATTTGAGACAAGAATAATGATACAATTCCAAGGCAAGATACTATTCCTTTAACTTCCAATTACGGAGGGAACCAATTAATATTGATTTTATTCAACTTATCGAGTATTTTTTCAAGGGACCGGGAAAAAATGTTCACTTTATCGAGAGATTCGTTAAACAAACCTTTACTCGGGTAAAACCCGGGCGAAGCCGGGTACATCCATACAAGAATAATGATACCATTCCAAGGCAAGATACTATTCCTTTAACTTCCAATTACTGAGGGAACCAATTAATATTGATTTTATTCAACTTATCAAGTATTTTTCAAGGGACAAGGAAAAAATGTTCACTTTATCGAGATATTCGTTAAACAAACCTTAACTCGGGTAAAACCCGGGCGAAGCCGGGTACATCGATACAAGAATAATGATACAATTCCAAGGCAAGATACTATTCCTTTAACTACCAATTACCGAGGGAACTAATTAATATTGATTTTATTCAACTTATCGAGTATTTTCAAGGGACCGGGAAAAAAATGTTCACTTTATCGAGAGATTCGTTAGACAAACTTTTACTCGGGTAAAACCCGGGCGAAACCGGGCGGGTCCGCTAGTATATTATAGCCTTTATAAAATTCATTTTAAACACCTTTTTATTCAACCATGTCCTGCGAGAATTTCAAAACAGTTTCTTTGAACACTCAGAAAAGTCGTATCATTGGCTATGTCGAGAGTGAAGGGCTCTTTGTCTACAACTGCCAAGATCTAAAAGTCAGTAGCTTTATAAAGTATGAAAAATGTAAGAATGTAACTTTAGTAAGAATGCTGGGAACTGAAGTTGTATTATTTACTTATGGAGATGGAAGCAAGCTTGGAATTGTTGACATCAACTCTTCTAAGGGCATAGGCAAAATTGTCGAAGAAAGAAAGATCCTTAATGTTATGGTAAGAGATGATCTAATTTTTGTTTCAACACTAAAAACATTAAATGTCTACAAATATCCTGAATTAAAACGTGTTTATAACATTGAGGATATTTACTCTAACACTGGAATGTTCACTATGACACAAAATCCTCAATTAGAAAAACAAGTGATTCTATACCCTGCCGCTAAAAAGGGTCAGGTAAATATATATAACATGAATAAAAATAAAGCCAGCAAGCAATTTATAACTTTGAAAGAGGAAATTGGATTTCTTTCACTTGATAGCAAGGGTGAACGTGTTGCCATTGCGGACGCTAGTGGAAGAACCATTAGAATTATTGATGTCAACAACCAGTCTCTTGTTGCAGAATTCACTAGAGGTTCTGCAGAATGTACCATCAAGAGTATGGAATTCAACCCATCCTCTAATTACCTTTGCGTCACCAGCAACAAGGAAACTGTTCATCTGTTTGCCGTAGCCAATCAATCTTTGAATCAAACTGGCTGGATTCAATATGGTCAATGGGCTTTCGCCAAGTACTACACGAAGTCCGCGACTCCTTGTATCGCTGGCTTCAGTCAAGAACACGAGAACCTGCTATACATCGTTTGTGAGGATGGCACCTTCTGCGAGTTCCTCTTTGCTGAGAATGGCAAGATCTCAGTGAAAAGATCAGCACAGCTCCTCAATGGAACTGCTCAAATGTTGACAGTTTAGAATGGAAATAAGAAAATCGAATATTTTATTTTCCAATGGGAACTCTCAAACATGTATTATTTATGTACTTTTAATAAATCTTCGTTAATGTTTCCATTTCTTTGCGACCCATTATTCGTTTTATGCCTTTTTGAAAATGTTTTTATATCCTAAATTATTTTCAATCCTTTTTGAACTTTTAAAAGTTTTATCTATGTTTTAAGAGAATGAATATTCATTCTTCAATGTTTTCCATTCCTTTGTGATTTTTGCATTCTTTGTTTTTTTTTTCAAATAAAATTATATTTAAAATGATTGGTTTTGCAACTTTTCTCTCTTACCCCTTACTAATTGAAATTTGCTAATACAGATAAATGGTTTTGCTTTCTCTAAGTTATAGAAGTATATTTCTTTTTTTTTTAAAGCAATTTACCTTTTGAATTAAATTAAATTCTTAATGAAATTGCTCGTCTCTTGTTATATATATATTAAAAGTAGGGACAAATTTTAGAATGTTGATAATGTTTAAAAATTGTAATAAACTAGAGCATCTGTCAAATTGTTATATAAATAACCGAGAAAGATGAGGCTATTTGCTATGTATATGATTTAGTTTGAGCAGTCCTGTATATATTGCAAAGCAGTGTTGGCCAAATTTTTCAATTCGGTTATATATAGACGATAATATTTCATGCCAGGTGTTCTTTGTTTATTCTTCTGATGATCATTTAGTGATACATACTATTGAAGTTGACATTTATTAGCATGTAACCTTACTTAGTGGGCTTTGAATTCCTACAGACCGTTTGTGGCTCGTGGGTTTTGTGTTATCATTCCTGTTGTAGTAGCTCTCTTTAATCAGCTTCTGTTCTCTCTTCTTCATTTCATTATATCTAGTCAAGCCTTTTAGGTTAAGGTTCTCCAGCGCGATGGATTTTCATAGTAAATATCTCGAAGGAGCAGGCGTAAGGAGTTACCTAATATTATACCTTCCAAATTCCTTACTGCCTCCGATTCTACTACTACTGCCTACTACCGTTAAAAGTTCAAAACTGTCACCCTCCTAGGAATAAGCATATTCACTTCTGAAAGCTATATATATATAATTGTTGCAAATGATTCCGTCGATGTATGGATAAACTGGCAATCGTGTACGGTGAGGCGAGTGTTGATGTTCTTTCCACACGCGGACAACAAGAAGCAGATGCAGGGCCAGATGTTAGCACCGAGAGTGATTGGAGACAGCCCACGGGAGAGAGTTAGAGGCCCTGAGACAAACCTGGATTACTAACACCGAGACAAGGATAGAAAGATGGAGAGAGACAGAAGCGGGCTGCTGATAGACCCATTGTCGCACACACCGCGCTGACCCTCTGTTAAAACTGTACTGTTGACAAGGGTCGCCTATAAAATGCCCTGGAGAGAGGCCCCATCTAGGCGTCGGCTATTTTCTTCCCCTCTGCCCGCAGCTGACATCAGCTGACCACTCTTTGGCTGTTTTTATTTCGAAGTCATCATTTTCAGTTGAAAAACAAATAAGGGTGTACAGGTTATATTATATATAGCATAAATACAAAATATGGGGGTGGTAGCAAATAGGAAGTGCACATTTTAATAGAAGGGTATGTTCTGATAATAATTGGCTCTGACTAATTGGAAGATATGTGAAATATATTAAAATATTCATTATTGTGCAGTTTAAAATATACTATATATATATGTAATAATAGGTTGGGGTTTGGTAAGCCTGTTGTAGAATCCTGTCGACTCTCTGTAATAATAGGTTGGGGTTTGGTAAGCCTGTTGTAGAATCCTGTCGACTCTCTGTAATAATGTTGAAATGTAGTAGTAGTTTATGCTGTTGAATGAATGCAGTGTGGCATGTTGGCTAGAAGCAGTCGTAGTTGTTGAGCGATGGGTGGTAAGGACACACACATAAAACGAAGCGACACAGTTGTCGAAGGAAAATTTCTTGAATAGATAAAAAGTCGAGCCAAAAGCAAAGATGGAGATAGAAGATTCCTTACTGTTTTACATGGTCGATGAGTTGGTCCCTGGAGACGACAAGGGGTGACGCTGACCGGAAGATTCACTGCAACTGACTAACTGTCGCTAACCTGCCTTTTATACTACCTCTCCGACAAAGAGAATTGCATCACGGCACGTGTCGCTGCTACTCGAGACACGGCACGTGTCGCTGTTACTCGAGACTGGCGCCTACCTGTCGGCTAACAATCTATCTTTAGAAGTTACTTTGTGATTCTCTCAATCTTGCTTTTAACTCAGCTTTTAATCTATTATATAGTTTTATTTATTCATCCTCAGTACATTACATATGGTGATGCAAGGACACATGTCAATTATGCGTATAATTATTTATAGATATGTTTCTATATACAACATAATCTTGTTATAAGTATTATATATAGGGTTGTTGGTTTAAATTATCATAGATGGGCCCCGGGAGTGAAAGGGTTTATCCGGGTTTAAGCGGGTAAAGCCTCTCTAACACAGGTAAGTAATTAAAATGTCTTTTAATTAATTAAAACTGTGAGGGTAAAGGGCTATAACAAGATGTTTATTTGGCTATATCTGAAAATTATAAAAATAAAACTTATGTTTAATTTAAAAGTTATGATATTCATTATAAAAGAGAACTGTAGATAAAACCTTTGTTTGCTAAAAAAATAATGATGATAAAAATGATGTTCTAAAAGATTGTTGGCGGGCGTTGGAAAGGGTTAGGGGTTGAAGAATATGCAATTATAAGTGTTGCACAGACAATCAAATACTGAGATCCAGGTGCAAAGCGAGGATATAGACTTGTGCGTCTTCCTAGGCAATGTTTCACCTGTGATCCTGTATAAGGTTACAGTGCTTTGTCACAATTGTAAGGTTATTGGTTGAAAAGATGTTGAAGAAAAGAATTAATATGCTTGAAAGGGGTGGTAGAGCCATGCGATACGTAGAATTGTTGTAGCGACAGTAGGTGGTCTGACTTGACTTGAAATCAAAGGTTGATTGTGGTCCGCTAGTGCTGAAAAAAATTGAAAATTGAAAAAAGTGAACGCTTTGTGCATGCGTTGGTGATGTGCTCTGCGGATGATTGAAATAAACTTTTGAAACGTGTTCAGACCAAAAGTCGAGACTTGTACTTCTGGGGAACGGTGTTTTCAAAGAGTTTGTTGAATTACGAAATCAAAAGAAAAATTGTCAAGCAGTGCTGTCGTTTCTAGCAATGGCTGAAATAGGTAGTGAAAAAAGTATAGGGAAGTGATTAGTAAGTAGAATTATTGAAAAACGATTGTTGTATGCCCGGTGGTTGCTGATAAATAAACATTGTCATATAATAAAGTTACTTAAACAAAAATAAAATATGGTGAATAAAAAGATAGAAATATGATTGCTGATAACAACAGTATAAGGGGATAAGATCAAACATGTAATATACAAAAGACATAATAATGAATTAGCAAAATATAAAAGATATAATAATGAGAATTAGTAATATATAAAAGATATAATAATGAATTAAAAATGATTATTGAAAGAATTAAATGTTTTGCCATACTAAAATAATATCATGAAGAATAAAATTGTTAAAATAAAGTTGTTAAAATAATGTTGGAATAAAAATTTGAATATAATTGAAAAGTAAAAAAAAATAAAAATAAAAATAATTATTCAAGATTTTATACAAAAAAATATAATATAATTAAAGGTTATTAATGATTAGATAAATGTTAAGTAGTGAAAAATGGAACAAAAATTGTCTCTTTTGAAGAAAAGTTACAACTGTGGTGTGTAACTAGGTCATTTCCCTTTTGGTAAACATTGGTGTTTCTATGTCTCTGAAACTGGGAATATGTGATCTGACATGTTCATGGTAATATGTTAAATTGGGTAATGATTGGTAAGTCAATTAATTATAGGTGCTGCAATCTATCCATTCTGCGAGCTGGACCACGAGTTTCAAGTACAGGCGGACTGGGCTAGTCGGCTGTGGTAAACTGAAACTGGAGATGTCAACATGGCGGCCGAAATCGGTGTCCATATCCTTTGATGCCGACCGGCATAGCTGGGTTGTTTATTGATGTTGGCGGGCCTTTGTTGCTGACCCTTTGTTGTCGACTGACACCTGATGTCATGTCTGGCCTACGTCCCGAGTTGAGTTATCTTCTCTTGCCTGTTTGAAAATATAGTTTTCTTGGTGTTCGTAAGTGTTGTGTTTCGACGTTGTTGCGGACTTATTAAAAAATGTTATTCAATGATGTCAGGTTAGATGTGCGTAAAAGTGCGACTTTCCGACGTGGACACGTTTTGATGAGGTGTCACAGGCATGAAGGCGTCTTGGGCCTGTTAAGTGAGAAAATTGTTGTGGTGCGCTGTGTAACACTAGTGGATGGATTGAATAGAAAGGTGTCACGTGAAGTCTTCGTTTTTGGTACAGCATCTAACTAGTTTCCGAATGAATAACAAATTTATTAGTCATGGGTGGTTGTTGTACGAAACACATCGAGAATTTTCAGATTGTTATAGAGGTGGCATGTTTATCGTGAAATCTTTGTGTTCGCGACGATATGGAGCTCGTGTGGTTCGAAATTGGCTGTGTTGAAGTTCGTTCCGAGGGATGTGTGAATTATTAATAATTATGCATGTAAAAAGAAAAGGATGAGGGAGTGTAGCTATGCTGGAATTTTTAACTTGTTTTGGGGAAGGACAGTTACATTTCTAGTTGTGCTTTTGAAGATATTGTATCTTTCGATTTTTGTATTTTTTTTTTTTAAATGCGTTTCATCTATGTTTATTAAAATTTGAATATATTTTTTAAATCGTTGCTTATGTTAGTGCGAAAATTATACTTGTAAAAGGGCAATGGCATGATAGTGACTTATAATTTGAATGGGGCGTGTACATAAAATAGTGAACATAACAATGATTTTGCAAAGTTGTGTATTTAATTAAGACATTGGTGTTTTTTGGTATAAAAATAAGGTATTAAAAAAAACACACAAATAAGTTTAGAATTATGATTCGAGTAATTAAAATATAATATGATTTTTTATGTAACATTGAAAGTAATGAATTAAGATTTAAAAGTTGCTTAAAATAAAGTAAAAAATGATAAATGAGGGTGTAAAATATTTAAAATTTGAATTGAAATGCTATAAAAATGGTAAAATTTGATTTAAAAATAATTACAGTAAAAATAAACATTATATTTATGGAAAATCAAGTTGTTAGCATGAAGAAAGAGTTAAGTAGATTTTTTAAAAACTCACAGTTTTTATGATTGTTCAGTCAGGAGACTTGGTCTTTGGTTGTTGTCCTGATGACGTGGAAGGCGTCCCATGTAGAGCTTGTAGCAGCTTGTGGATTCTGTTTGGCGATGGTGGCATGTCGTCTGGATGGTTGCGTTGTAAGGCCGAAGGTGGGTAACTTCTCACCGGCTTATTTTGCGGGATGTTCGGCTGTGTCGTTGGGGGAAAGATTGCTTGGTCGTTTCGTTGGAATGGCGTGCTTGTTCCTCCATCTTTGCTTCTTGGCTCTTCTATCTATCTGGACAGTCTTTTTACCTTCTTCGTTGTGGTCTCCTTCGTTGTGGTAATCCTGTCGACTCTCTGTAATAATACGTTGGGGTTTGGTAAGCCTGTTGTAGAATCCTGTCGACTCTCTGTAATAATGTTGAAATGTAGTAGTAGTTTATGCTGTTGAATGAATGCAGTGTGGCATGTTGGCTAGAAGCAGTCGTAGTTGTTGAGCGATGGGTGGTAAGGACACACACATAAAACGAAGCGACACAGTTGTCGAAGGAAAATTTCTTGAATAGATAAAAAGTCGAGCCAAAAGCAAAGATGGAGATAGAAGATTCCTTACTGTTTTACATGGTCGATGAGTTGGTCCCTGGAGACGACAAGGGGTGACGCTGACCGGAAGATTCACTGCAACTGACTAACTGTCGCTAACCTGCCTTTTATACTACCTCTCCGACAAAGAGAATTGCATCACGGCACGTGTCGCTGCTACTCGAGACACGGCACGTGTCGCTGTTACTCGAGACTGGCGCCTACCTGTCGGCTAACAATCTATCTTTAGAAGTTACTTTGTGATTCTCTCAATCTTGCTTTTAACTCAGCTTTTAATCTATTATATAGTTTTATTTATTCATCCTCAGTACATTACATATGGTGATGCAAGGACACATGTCAATTATGCGTATAATTATTTATAGATAATATATTATAGATTTATAGGAAATAGTTAGTTTTTCGTGTCATTGTAATTGAGGACGTTTCTCCTTTTAGGATATTAATTGGTCTAGTTATTTAAAATATCGATGATTTCTCCAGAAATAGGTTTCTATATCTTCATAGGAAATAGGATGAAGCTTCGAATAATTAATTGATAACAGGGAATCAATACCTATTGATCTAGACATTGTTTAGAAGGTGAATGATGCGAACTTTAATCGTAGGACATTCTAGGAAAATTGCGCAAAGGCTGAGGTTTTTCATTAAAAGTTTTTATTTAACTTGCTTCCCTGTCTAACTGTCCATCTGTCTGCCTGTCTATCCACAAATCTTTCAATCGATTTTTGGTATACTTCTAGAGCACCTAGAATTCTGAAATGTTCTACACTTATAATAAGTTGATGACAATGTAAGTTGACAAATTTTCAGACTTTGCGGTTGTCTGAATGGCCAGGAATAGACCCATTTACAAATTGCCTTTCAAAATATAAATTTAGTTTTAATATGCTTCAAAATCACATAGAAGTATAAAACTTTAAACCTTTACTCATGCCATAAACAATGCAACTGTACAAATTTTCAGACTTCTGGGTGGTCGATTGGCCAAGAAAAAAAAATGTAAGTCTTATTTTACGCCTCTTTCAAGAAATTGACTAATCCGCCGCAAGCAGGCTTCCATATATTTAAGGCCTTATCCCCAGTGAACCTTTGATTCTAAGTATTGTAAATTCATGAATAAAATCTAAATAAATAATTAAAATAAATAAAATTACTTTAAAAAACCTTTTATTCAATTGCATTAAAAAGTAAAATAAAATATATTTTCTTCTGTCATTGAGCAATTAGAGGTATCAGAGTGAAAATAAAAGCGACGAGGGACGATCATATTTAGAAAAGGGGTGAAATTAAGCAAACACCTATAATAAAAAATGGTTATAGGTTGCTATATATTCAATAACATTAGGTACAAAATTCAGGATGATTGTCCTCGACGCTTTTATTTTTAACTCAGATACATATATTTGCTCAATGACAGAAGATAAAATATATATATTTTTTACTTTTTAGGGTTTTTGAATGAAATCTTTTTTAAAACTATATTTCATTTATCAATTATTATTTATGAAATCGTTATATTTTTTCTGCAATTATCTTTTTGTTGATAACGTGCCGTTGATGTACTTATTTATAGCAATTTGGTTATACGGACGTGAACGTTGAGGCGCGATTATCAAATAAACAGCACATTTGTGGAAACATTGCCTAAGTAATTGGCCTATTTCATAGGCTTTAGTAGCTGGCTCTAGTAACTTTAGTAAGAATGCTGGGAACTGAAGTTGTATTATTTACTTATGGAGATGGAAGCAAGCTTAGAATTGTTGACATCAACTCTTCTAAGGGCATAGGCAAAATTGTCGAAGAAAGAATGATCCTTAATGTTATGGTAAGAGCTGATCTAATTTTTGTTTCAACACTATAAACATTAAATGTCTACAAATATCCTGAATTAGAGCGTGTTTATAACATTGAGGATATTTACTCTAACACTGGAATGTTCACTATGACACAAAATCCCCAATTAGAAAAACAAGTGATTCTATACCCTTCTGCTAAAAAGGGTCAGGTCAATATATATAACATGAATAAAAATAAACCCAGCAAGCAATTTATAACTTTGAAAGAGGAAATTGGATTTCTTTCACTTGATAGCAAGGGTGAACGTGTTGCCATTGCGGACGCTAGTGGAAGAACCATTAGAATTATTGATGTCAACAACCAGCCTCTTGTTGCAGAATTCAATAGAGGTTCTGCAGAATGTACCATCAAGAGTATGGAATTCAACCCATCCTCTAATTACCTTTGCGTCACCAGCAACAAGGAAACTGTTCATCTGTTTGCCGTAGCGAATCAATCTTTGAATAAAACTGGCTGGATTCAATATGGTCAATGGGCTTTCGCCAAGTACTACACAAAGTCCGCGACTCCTTGTATCGCTGGCTTCAGTCAAGAACACGAGAACCTGCTATATATCGTTTGTGAGGACAGCACCTTCTGCGAGATTCTCTTTGCTGAGAATGGCAAGATCTCAGTGAAAAGATCAGCACAGCTCCTCAATGGAACTGCTCAAATGTTGACAGTTTAGAATGGAAATTAGAAAATCGAATATTTTATTTTCCAATTAGAACTCTCAAACATGTATTATTTATGTACTTTTAATAAATCTTCGTTAATGTTTCCATTTCTTTGTGACCCTTTATTCGTTTTATGTCTTTCTAAAATGTTTTTATTTCTTAAATTATTTTCAATCCTTTTTGATCTTTTAAAAGTTTTATTTATGTTTTGAGAGAATGAATATTCATTCTTCAATGTTTTTCATCCCTTTGTGATTTTTGCATTCTTTTGTTTTTTTTTCAAATAAAATTATATTAAAAATAAAGAAGGCATCTCCTGACCACGAGCACATGTGCTTTTTAGATGGCAGAGCGCCATCTAGTGGAGCAAAAATAAACTAAACGTTTATTTAGCTTGCTCCGAGATATTTGGCCAACCCAATTTCTTGATAAATCAAGAAAAGCCATCCACAAACGCGTTTCGCGCTGTTGGCGCTCGTCAGCGTGGAGAAGGCTGTAACCACTGCGACCAAAATGATTTTTGGTCCCAATGGTTTCCCGAAAAATCAAGAAATGGGTATTTAAGGCAAATTTGCGTAAAGACGCTTAACACATGAAAAAACAATAGAAAAAAAAAAGATAAGTGGGTCAGGTGTTGATATTAAAAATAAAGAAGTTTAATTTATTTTTGCTCCACTAGATGGCGCTCTGCCATCTAAAAAGCACATGTGCTCGTGGTCAGGAGATGCCTTCTTTATTTTTAATATCAACATCTGACCCGCTTATCTTTTATTTTTTTCTATTGTTTTTTCATGTGTTAAACGTCTTTACGCAAATATGGCCTTAAATACCCATTTCTTGATTTTTCGGGAAACCATTGGGACCAAAAATCATTTTGGTCGCAGTGGTTACAGCCTTCTCCACGCTGACAAGCGCCAACAGCGCGAAACGCGTTCGTGGATGGCTTTTCTTGATTTATCAAGAAATTGGGTAGGCCAAATACCTTGGAGCAAGCTAAATAAACGTTTAGTTTATTTTTGCTCCACTAGATGGCGCTCTGCCATCTAAAAAGCACATGTGCTCGTGGTTAGGAGATGCCTTCTTTATTTTTAATATCAACACCTGACCCGCTTATCTTTTATTTTTTTCTATTGTTTTTTCATGTGTTAAACGTCTTTACGCAAATTTGGCCTTAAATACCCATTTCTTGATTTTTCGGGAAACCATTGGGACCAAAAATCATTTTGGTCGCAGTGGTTACAGCCTTCTCCACGCTGACGAGCGCCAACAGCGCGAAACGAGTTCGTGGATGGCTTTTCTTGATTTATCAAGAAATTGGATTGGCCAAATATCTTGGAGCAAGCTAAATAAACGTTTAGTTTATTTTTGCCCTACTAGATGGCGCTCTGCCATCTTAAAAGCACATGTGCTCGTGGTCAGGAGATGCCTTCTTTATTTTTAATATCAACACCTGACCCGCTTATCTTTTATTTTTTTCTATTGTTTTTCATGTGTTAAACGTCTTTACGCAAATTTGGCCTTAAATACCCATTTCTTGATTTTTCGGGAAACCATTGGGACCAAAAATCATTTTGGTCGCAGTGGTTACAGCCTTCTCCACGCTGACGAGCGCCAACAGCTCGAAACGCGTTCGTGGATGGCTTTTCTTGATTTATCAAGAAATTGGATTGGGCAAATAACTCGGAGCAAGCTAAATAAGCGTTTAGTTTATTTTTGCTCCACTAGATGGCGCTCTGCCATCTAAAAAGCACATGTGCTCGTGGTCAGGAGATGCCTTCTTTATTTTTAACTAGCGGACGTACCTGGCTTCGCCCGGGTTTTACCCGAGTAAAAGTTTGTCTAACGAATCTCTCGATAAAGTGAACATTTTTTTCCCGGTCCCTTGAAAAATACTCGATAAGTTGAATAAAATCAATATTAATTGGTTCCCTCGGTAATTGGAAGTTAAAGGAATAGTATCTTGCCTTGGAATTGTATCATTATTCTTGTATGGATGTATCCGGCTTCGCCCGGGTTTTACCCGAGTAAAGGTTTGTTTAACGAATCTCTCGATAAAGTGAACATTTTTTCCCGGTCCCTTGAAAAATACTCGATAAGTTGAATAAAATCAATATTAATTGGTTCCCTCGGTAATTGGAAGTTAAAGGAATAGTATCTTGCCTTTGAATTGTATCATTATTCTTGTCTCAAATAAATTGCCGTGTCATCCTGAATTTTGTCTTTCCTAATTTTCTACATTACAAAATCATCGTATCATCATGATAATATTTAGAGCAGATTGTTGAATTATAACAGATAAATTAGAATATTTATCTTGATTATTTCTAGGCGAAAAGTTATTTCAAAAATTTTATTTGCTAGAAACCTTCCCAGTACTATACTAAATAACTTCCCAAAGTTTCATGGTGATCCAATGAGTGGTTTGGTCAGGCATAAAGGACAAACAAACAAACAGACACATACACATACATTCATTTATATATATATAGATATCAACACCTGACCCACTTATCTTTATTTTTTTCTATTGTTTTTTCATGTGTTAAACGTCTTTACGCAAATTTGGCCTTAAATACCCATTTCTTGATTTTTCGGGAAACCATTGGGACCAAAAATCATTTTGGTCGCAGTGGTTACAGCCTTCTCCACGCTGACGAGCGCCAACAGCGCGAAACGAGTTCGTGGATGGCTTTTCTTGATTTATCAAGAAATTGGATTGGCCAAATATCTTGGAGCAAGCTAAATAAACGTTTAGTTTATTTTTGCCCTACTAGATGGCGCTCTGCCATCTTAAAAGCACATGTGCTCGTGGTCAGGAGATGCCTTCTTTATTTTTAATATCAACACCTGACCCGCTTATCTTTTATTTTTTTCTATTGTTTTTCATGTGTTAAACGTCTTTACGCAAATTTGGCCTTGAATACCCATTTCTTGATTTTTCGGGAAACCATTGGGACCAAAAATCATTTTGGTCGCAGTGGTTACAGCCTTCTCCACGCTGACGAGCGCCAACAGCTCGAAACGCGTTCGTGGATGGCTTTTCTTGATTTATCAAGAAATTGGATTGGGCAAATAACTCGGAGCAAGCTAAATAAGCGTTTAGTTTATTTTTGCTCCACTAGATGGCGCTCTGCCATCTAAAAAGCACATGTGCTCGTGGTCAGGAGATGCCTTCTTTATTTTTAACTAGCGGACGTACCTGGCTTCGCCCGGGTTTTACCCGAGTAAAAGTTTGTCTAACGAATCTCTCGATAAAGTGAACATTTTTTTCCCGGTCCCTTGAAAAATACTCGATAAGTTGAATAAAATCAATATTAATTGGTTCCCTCGGTAATTGGAAGTTAAAGGAATAGTATCTTGCCTTGGAATTGTATCATTATTCTTGTATGGATGTATCCGGCTTCGCCCGGGTTTTACCCGAGTAAAGGTTTGTTTAACGAATCTCTCGATAAAGTGAACATTTTTTCCCGGTCCCTTGAAAAATACTCGATAAGTTGAATAAAATCAATATTAATTGGTTCCCTCGGTAATTGGAAGTTAAAGGAATAGTATCTTGCCTTTGAATTGTATCATTATTCTTGTCTCAAATAAATTGCCGTGTCATCCTGAATTTTGTCTTTCCTAATTTTCTACATTACAAAATCATCGTATCATCATGATAATATTTAGAGCAGATTGTTGAATTATAACAGATAAATTAGAATATTTATCTTAATTATTTCTAGGCGAAAAGTTATTTCAAAAATTTTATTTGCTAGAAACCTTCCCAGTACTATACTAAATAACTTCCCAAAGTTTCATGGTGATCCAATGAGTGGTTTGGTCAGGCATAAAGGACAAACAAACAAACAGACACATACACATACATTCATTTTTATATATATAGATATCAACACCTGACCCACTTATCTTTATTTTTTTCTATTGTTTTTTCATTAAATTATTTATAAAATGATTGGTTTTACATCTTTTTTTCTTTTACCCCTTACTAATTGATTTTTAACTAATACTGGTAAATAATGTTATGATGTACTAGAGCGCCATCTGTTATCAAATTATAAAACTATTTTAGTGGCGTATTATTCTTTTTTTTTTTTTTTTTTTGGTAAATAGTTTTGCTTTCTCTAAGTTATAGTAGTATATTTCTTTTTTTTTCAAAAAAATCAATTTAGCTTTTGAATTATATTCAATTCTTAATGAAATTGCTCGTGTCTTGTTATATATAATAAAAGTATGGACAAATTTTAGAATGTTTATGATGTTTGGAAATTGTATTAAACTAGAGCATCTGTCACATTGTTATATAAGTAACTGAGAAAGATGAGGTTATTTTCTATGCATATGATTCAGTTTGACCAGTCCTGTATATATTGCAAAGCAGTGTTGGCCGAAATTTTCAAGGCGGGCTAAATTTAGGCGATAATATTTCCTGCCAGGTGTTATTTTTTATTCTTCTGATGATCTTTTAGTGATACATACATTGAAGTTGACATTTATTAGCATGTAACCTAATTTAGTGGGCTTGGACTTCCTACAGGCCGTTTGTGGCCCGTGGGTTTTGTGTTACCATTCCTGTTGTAGTAGCCCTCTTTAATCAGCTTCTGTTCTCTCTTCTTCATTTAATTATATCTAGTCAAGCCTTTTAGGTTAACATTCTCCAGCGCGATGGATTTTCATAGGAAATATCTCAAGGGGAAGCAGGCTATTAACTTAAGGAGTTATCTAATATTATAACTTCCAAATTCCCTACCGCCCTCGATTCTACTACTACCGTCTACTACAGTTAAGAGTTCAAAACCGTCATCCTCCTAGGAATAATTATTGTTGGAATAATAATTGTTGCAAATGATCCCGTCGATGTATGGATAAACTGGCAGTCGTGTATGTGAGGCGAGTGTTGATGTTCTTCCCACACGCGGGCAATAAGCAGATGCAGGGCCAGATGTTAGCACCAAGAGTGATCGGAGACAGCCCACGGGAGAGAGGTAGAGGCCCTGACACAAACTTGGATTCCTAAAACCGAGACATGGAGAGAGAGAGAGACGCGGGATGCTGATGGACCCATGGCGCACTCACCGCGCTGACCCTCTGCTAAAACTGTCCTGTTGACAAGGGTCGCCTATAAAATGCCCTGGAGAGGGGCCCCATCTAGGCGTCGGCTATTTCCTCCCCTTCTGCCCGCAGGTGCCATCAGTTGACCACTCTTTGGATGTTTTTATTTTGACGTCATCATTTTCAGTTTAAAAACAAATAAGGGTGTACAGGTTATATATATATATATATATATATATATATATATATATATATATATATAGCATAAATACAAATATAGGGGCGTGGTAGCAAATTGGAAGTGTACATTTTAAAAAGAAGTGTGTGATCATATAATAATTGGCTCTAACTAATTGGAAGATATGTGAAATATATTAAAAGATTCATTATTATGCAGTTTAAAATATACTATACAGATATAGTTCAAATCAGCCTGGCGACATCTGATCAACTTGATGTCCACTATTAGACTTTTAATCTGAAGGCTAACTCGGTTAGTTGGTGACTTCTGTACGTGGCTCCAGGAGTCCAGGTTACATCAATAAGAGAGAGGAGGAAGAAATCAGGCGAGTTAATATCATATTTTAAAGCCTTTACTCTTCGATTGACGATTTTTTGTAAAGGATGAAAGACTAAATAAAATATTATGCATGTATGTAACATATGTGTAAATATGCATGTTTTATTATATTATTCACTCTATTTTTCAACATTTTGCTTTCCTGGCCGTCCCTCTCTAACATCACCATTAGAATATAAGCTGAGCTTCATCTGAAACCAAGACAGCACAGGGAGAAGACAAGACAATATCATTAGGTCGCCATGCTGCCTGATTGACCAGAAAGATCCCTGGACATCTTATAGCCATCTCCACCTTCCTGGGTACTGCCCCCTCTAAACCGAGGTAATCATGTTCCTATGCGTGTAGATTCCATTTGTCTTTATGCTAGTGTGCTCTCACTCTGTCCAATGACTGCATGTTGGATTAGTATCCCGCTGCGACGTTGAAGTCTTCACGCGACACAGAAATATATATATTTATTGGGTTATAAAGAAAGTTTTTTCAGTTTTTATATCCCTTTGTTTTATAACGGTTTTGTTGTTGTACAGTAAAATCTTTATATTCTTTAAATAGTACGAGGTGTGTTCAAGAAGTATTGCGAATTTTGAATTTTCGCGGGTTACGTATATTCGAATTTCGATCTTTTTGGGGCTTTATGTTGGTACTCATGTCTCTCACTTATGCCGACAAGCTCGGCCATTTTGAATGTTCACTTAATTGTTGACATCTGCTTTGCTTGCAGGTGTTTTGGATCGTCTTCGATTTTTACCTATTAAAAAAAATGGATCAAAGGACCTGTATCAAATTTTATGTGAAAAACGAAATTAAGTGCGCGGATGCATTCCGAATGTTGACTGTGGCATACGGAGAAGCTACCTTGGACCGAAGCAACGTTTATTGGTGGTACAAAATGTTCTCAGAAGGCCGAGAAGATGTGAACTATGAAGAGCGTGCCGGACGCCCGAGCACTTCAACCACAGACGAAAAAATTAATGAAGTGGAGAAAATGATATTGGCCAATCGTCGAATCACCGTAAGAGAAGTTGCTGAGGACCTAAACATATCGATTGGCTCGTGCCATTCGATTTTTATCAATGATTTGGGCATGAGACGGGTCGCCGCGAAATTCGTACCAAAATTGCTCAATTGCGACCCAAAACAGCATCGCATGAACATTGCTAATGAGATGTTGGACTCTGTCCGCGACGACCCAAATTTGCTCCAGAGGGTCATAACTGGTGACGAAGCGTGGGTTTATGGTTATGACGCGGAAACCGAAGGTCAATCATCTAAATGGAAACTGCCGCACGAACCAAGACCGAAAAAAGAGCGCCAAGTTCGGTCGAATGTGAAAGTTTTGCTGACAGTTTTCTTCGATTGCAGGGGCGTGTTGCATCATGAGTTCTTGCCACAGGGTAGAACGGTCAATAAGGAATATTACCTGCAAGTTATGCGCAATTTGCGCGAAGAAATCCGCCAGAAACGCCCGGATTTGTGGAAGAACAAAAATTGGCTTTTGCACCACGATAACGCCCCTGCTCACACATCGTTGTTTGTGCGCGACTTTTTGGCCAAAAACAACACACTAATGATGCCGCAGCCACCGCATTCCCCAGATCTGGCCCCCTGTGACTTTTTCTTGTTCTCTAAACTGAAGAGGCCTATGAAAGGACGATGTTACGCTACGCTTGACGAGATAAAGACGGCATCGAAGGAGGAGTTGAAAAAGATTAAAAAAAAAAAAAATGATTTTTTGAAGTGCTTCGAAGATTGGAAAAACCGTTGGCACAAATGTAAAATATCTCATGGGGATTACTTTGAAGGGGACAAAATAGGTATTAATGAATAGATAAATAATTTTTGAAAAAACACAAAAGTCGCGATACCTTTTGAACACACCTCGTACTTCTTATGCTCTACAAGCCCTCTATTAAATAATTTTCGAAAAACGTAATTTTTTTTTTCCAGGATTGAAAATGGAATATCCAGCAGGCAAAATCAACATTTTCGACATCTGCTTTTCTTTGCTTTTCATCGAGGTCAAAAAGCAGCCGAAGCAACTCGGGACATATTTAACGTGTATTGAAAAGGTATCATAAGGGAGCAAGCAGCAGAAAAATGGCTTGCACAGTTTAAAAACGACGACTTGAACCTTGAAGACATGCCTCGAAGCGGACAACCATCAAAATTCGATTAGGAACATCTAAAGGCTCTGAAGCTCTAAAGGCTCTGAAGGAAGATGAACGCCAAACAACCAGTGAGTTGGCTGAAAAAAAAAAAAAAGAAATGTAGTGCTGTGACTATCTCCAACCATCTTCAATCAATAGTTGTTTTCAAAATTTCGGAGCTTGGGTGCCTCACGAGTTTAATGAAACCAACTAAGAAAATCGCCTTTAAATCGCTGCTCAACATCTCGCACGCCATCAATCAACACGGGGCCATAAACAACGATTTTTATACCGAATCGTTATGGGAGATGTAAATTGGTGTCTATACCCTCATATTGAGCAAAGAAAAGAGTGGGTCGCTCCAGGAGATATGCCGAAGCCAAGAATAAATCAAGATTTTCACCCACAAAAGGCTATGATCTGCGTTTTTTGGGACTGCGAAGGTGTACTGTACTGTGAAATGTTCGAAAAGAATGCCACGGTCAATAAGGATCTCTACATTGCCCAATTGCATCGCGTGAATGAGGCTATTCAACAGAGAATACAATATCGACAAGGTCAAATCATTCTCCTTCACGACAACGATAGGCCGCATGTTGCACAAGTCGTCAAAGCCGCCCTTCAAGAGCTCGAATGGGAAGTTCTACAGCACCCGCCGTATTCTCCGGACCTTTCACCAACCGATTACCACCTTTTCCAATCCATGTCAAACCATATAAGAAGCACTACCTTCGATGATGAAGAGCACCTCAAAACCTGGCTCAATAACTTCTTTGACACCAGACCGGGCGATTTTTGGCGGAACGGCATCAACAAACTAGCCTAACGTTGGGAGAAGGTCGTAAATAATAATGGAGAATACATAATTGATTAATTAATTATTATTATTAATGTTTTTGTCTAAATAAAATTGTCGAATAAAACCGAACAAACTTTCTTTACAACCCAATAGTTTCTCTAATTGTAAAGACGTTGCTGTATCACCTCATAAGCATAAATAAATAACCCAATAGTGATAAATATCAATATACACTAGATTTTCATATCTATCATTATTATAAATGGTTTAACAGCCCCTAAATGCAGATAAAACTCAACGGGCTAGCTTGGCCATCATGTAAACACAAATAAAGCAGAAAAGTTTTATTGAGAGTCCGCCGTGGCGTAAGCCAACCGATATATTGCCAAATAAATGTTTTATTCAAACATAATATGCCTTTTTATTATCTAAATATCAAATATAACCTGGTTTACTAATAGATTAATGCATGGTTTGCAGAGATGCTGGCCCCCCTATGAATAAATCCAGAGTCCAAATCTTTTATTCACTTCTATTAAAGTAGGAGCATAATTTTGTTGAATCATGTTTGATTCATGTATTTTTCGCCGAGTAATATTCAATCAGCGTCGATATATGAATCTGAATTGGCCTGCAGAGAGACACTGGTGTTTGTCAGTCAGCCAGTTGATTTGGTTCAGAATGCAGCGTTAAAATACTTTCATATAGTAAATATTTTAATCAATATTATAAGTTGAGTAATTACCTGGAGAATAATCAAAAGAAGAACAAAATTATATATTTAAGGTGTTTATTTATAGGAATTTGCGAGAATTTTGCCTTTATTTTCCTTCTATTTTTATTCCTGTTGAAAGGCAGAAATGCTCGAAGGCTCATATAAATTATTATTATTATTGAGGTGTTGTCTATCCGTCTAAGACGGCTCTAGATGCGTGGTTGGCCAGTCAGCTAGCGTTACATCCATTGATGATGCCTGGTGATCGTTGGTACAAATTCAAGTATAGAAATGGTCCAATAAATTGAAAGTTTTTTAAGTGTGCAAAGTTTTCCAGTTTGGTACAGCGTGCATCTAGCTTTGAGTTGAGGCTCACATGGATGATTACACATTTGTATCAGGGCCTAGAATGCTGGAGTTGTCGAAACCAATGTTTGTGGATTCTAGCTCCAATACGTTCGTGGTGCAAATGTACAGAACACACTAGAATAGCCTTATTTCCCACACGAAATCAGCGTCATACTCTTTCTTGGATCAAAAGTTAACATGCTAATGGGTTAAACTCTATCACAATCCCAGAAGATTTGGAGATTGCTGGCCGTAGTAATGGGTTGATGTTTGTTAATGGTCATCAATATTATTCATCAAAATGATATTTAAATTTATTTTCAATAAAATTGGAAATAGTTAGTTTTTCGTGTCATTGGAATTGAGGACGTTTCTCCTTTTAGGATATTAATTGGTCTAGATATTTAAAATATCGAAGATTCTCCAGAAATAGGTTTCTATATCTTCGTAGGAAATAGGATGGAGCTTCGAATAATTAATTGATAACAGGGAATCAATACCTATTGATCTAGACATTGTTTAGAAGGTGAATGATGCGAACTTTAATCGTAGGACATTCTAGGAAAATCGCGCAAAGGCTGAGTTTTTTCATTAAAAGTTTTTATTTAACTTGCTTCCCTGTCTAACTGTCCATCTGTCTGCCTGTCTATCCACAAATCTTTCAATCGATTTTTGGTATACTTCTAGAGCACCTAGAACTCTGAAATGTTCTACACTTATAATAAGTTGGTGACAATGTAAGTTGACAAATTTTCAGACTTTGCGGTTGTCTGAATGGCGAGGAATAGACACATTTACAAATTGCCTTTCAAAATTTTAAATTTAATTTTAATATGCTTCCAGATCACATAGAAGTATGAAACTTTGAACCTTTACTCATGCCATAAACAATGCAAGTGTACAAATTTTCAGACTTCTGGGTGGTCGATTGGCCAAGAAAAAAAAAATGTAAATCTTATTTTACGCCTCTTTCAAGAAATTGAATAATCCGCCGCAAGCAGGCTTCCATATATTTAAGGCCTTATCCCCAGTGAACTTTTGATTCTAAGTATTGTAAATTCATGAATAAAATCTAAATAAATAATCAAAATAAATAAAATTACTTTAAAAAACCTTTTATTCAATTGCACTAAAAAGTAAAATAAAATATCTTTTCTTCTGTCATTGAGCAATTAGAGGTATCGGAGTGAAAATAAAAGCGACGAGGGACGATCATATTTAGAAAAGGGGTGAAATTAAGCAAACACTTATAATAAAAAATGGTTATAGGTTGCTATATATTCAATAACATTAGGTACAAAATTCATGATGATTGTCCTCGACGCTTTTATTTTAACTCAGATACATATATTTGCTCAATGACAGAAGATAAAATATATATATTTTTCACTTTTTAGGGCATTTGAATGAAATCTTTTTAAAACTATATTTTTTTTATCAATTATTATTTATGAAATCGGTATATTTTTTTCTGCAATTATCATTTTGTTGATAACATGCCGTTGATGTACTTATTTATAGCAATTTGGTTTTTCGGACGTGAACGTTGAGGCGCGATTATCAAATCAACAGCACATTTGTGAAAACATTGCAATTGTAGGTGGTCTATTTAATATTTGGGAATAAGATATAAGATTCAGAATTCCACGATTTCCAAATATTTTGACTCTTTCTTCACCAACAGATATCGATATTCTAATTGTATTGTCTCAGGATCAGTTAACCACACTTATCTTCTACTTTTCAGAGAAGTTTTGGAAGTGTATGTTTGACATCAAGCTGTCAATTATGTGTGTTGGATTTGACTCCATATATCCAATATCTTGTGAGAATGGTTGATTGTTCTTTACAGAAGAGATGGCTGAAATTCATTTGTTTGGCTTCAGTTTGGATGTCAATATTGTAGTTCCTTCTGCAGTTTTGGTGTGAAGAACCAGCTTAATCCCTTTTACATAATATACTGTTTCACTGTGCAAAGTGATGGTTCTGATTTCTTGAGGTTTCTAAACATATTTCTGCCATCATCAGTCTAATCAGCAAATTCTAAAACTACGTAAATTTCAAATCGTTGGACCAATTTTTGTAAATTTATATATTTTAATCCTTTTTAAAATACATATTTTTAAAGAAATTGGTTTTAAGGCAACCTAGTTGTTTATTCCTTGTATAATAAATTCAATTTTAACTCTAAGATGACATCTTTATGTATCTTCCCTTGCCCACTCTATGAGATTAAAAATGCCAGAATTGTTTTCTTGTTTGCATTTGTAATTCTGCCGTTTTTGAGACAGTTTTTCATTTTCTCGCACACAATTCCACACACATTTCATACACACAATTAAAATATATTTTTATAAAATTCTCTCTGTGTTAATGAAGAAATTATTATGTATAAATTTTGAATATAGGACAATTCATATTTAAATCTTCAGATAATAAAAGGAATATATTGGGTTGAATAAAAATATTTATTTTCCAATATATCAGTTGGCTGAACGCGAAGGTATTGCATTTTAATAATATAATATATAGGCAAATAAATATTTTTATTCAATTCAATATATTCATTTTTTTACAAATATGAAAACATAAATATTTAAAAACAGATTAATGGTTTTAAATGTCAACTCTGCAATACATATGAGTTCCTAATTTTAAAAATTTTCTTTTGTATTATACATTATAGCCTTTATAAAATTCATTTTAAACAACTTTTTATTCAACCATGTCCTGCGAGAATTTCAAAACAGTTTCTTTGAACACTCAGAAAAGTCGTATCATTGGCTATGTCGAGAGTGAAGGGCTCTTTGTCTACAACTGTCAAGATTTGAAGATCAGTAGCTTTATAAAGTATGAAATATGTAAGAATGTAACTTTAGCAAGAATGTTGGGAACTGAAGTCGTATTATTTACTTATGCAGATGGAAACAAGCTTCGAATTGTTAACATCGACTCTTCTCAGGTCATAGGCATAATTGTTGAAGAAAGAAAGATCCTTAATGTTATGGTAAGATCTGATCTAATTTTTGTTTCAACACTTAAAACATTAAATGTCTACAAATATCCTGAAATAGAACGTGTTTATAACATTGAGGATATTTACTCTAACACTGGAATGTTCACTATGACACAAAATCCCCAATTAGAAAAACAAGTTATTCTATACCCTGCCGCTAAAAAGGGTCAGGTCAATATATATAACATGAATAAAAATAAAGCCAGCAAGCAATTTATAACTTTGAAAGAAGAAATTGGATTTATTTCACTTGATAGCAAGGGTGAACGTGTTGCCATTGCGGACGCTGGTGGAAGAACCATTAGAATTATTGATGTCAACAACCAGTCTCTTGTTGCAGAATTCACTAGAGGTTCTGGAGAATGTACCATCAAGAGTATGGAATTCAACCCATCCTCTAATTACCTTTGCGTCACCAGCAACAAGGAAACTGTTCATCTGTTTGCCGTAGCGAATCAATCTTTGAATCAAACTGGCTGGATTCAATATGGTCAATGGGCTTTCGCCAAGTACTACACGAAGTCCGCGACTCCTTGTATCGCTGGCTTCAGTCAAGAACACGAGAACCTGCTATACATCGTTTGTGAGGACGGCACCTTCTGCGAGATTCTCTTTGCTGAGAATGGCAAGATCTCAGTGAAAAGATCAGCACAGCTCCTCAATGGAACTGCTCAAATGTTGACAGTTTAGAATGGAAATTAGCAAATCGAATATTTAATTTTTTAATGGGAACCCTCAAAAATGTATTATTTATGTACTTTTAATAAATTTTCGTTAATGTTTTAATTTCTTTGTGACCCATTATTTGTTTTATTTCGTTTTAAAAATGTTTTTATTTCTCAAATTATTTTCAATCCTTTTTGATCTTTTAAAAGTTTTATTTATTTTTTGAGAGAATGAATATTCATTCTTCAATGTTTTTCATTCCTTTGTGATTTTTGAATTCTTTGCTTTTTTTTCAAATAAAATTATATATAAAATGATTGGTTTTACATCTTTTCTCTCTTACCCCTTACTAATTGAATTTTGACTTATACTGGTAAATGGTTTTGCTTTCTCTAAGTTAGAGTAGTATATTTCTTTTTTTTTTTTTCAAAAAAATAAAATTTACCTTTTGAATTTAATTCAATTCTTAATGAAATTGCTCGTGTCTTGTTATATATAATAAAAGTATGGGCAAATTTTAGAATGTTTATGATGTTTAAAAATTGTATTAGACTAGAGCATCTGTCACATTGTTATATAAGTAACTGAGAAAGATGAGGCTATTTGTTATGTACACCTATCCCATGATTTACACGGTAGATATGTTCCTGAGAAAAACGTGTAAATCGGGGGATAGGTGTACACAGAAATAAAAATAAAATGCATTGACAGGTTAAAATATGTAGTCAGCACATAAGCTCGGGATTCCTCGTGAGATGTGTACACGGCGCATGTGTTCAATCACAGTAGCATTTAGTATAGTGCGATAAAAAAAAACTTATTTGGAAAACCGTGTAAAAGCGAAAACGTGTAAAAAAAGTACGGTGTAAATCGGGGGATAGGTGTATATGATTTAGTTTGACCCGTCCTGTATATACTGCAAAGCAGTGTTGGCCAAAATTTTCAAGGAGGGCTAAATTTAGGCGATAATATTTCCTGCCTGGTGTCACTTGTTTATTCTTCTGAAGATATCTTAGTGATACATACCTTGAAGTTGACATTTATCAGCATGTAACCTAACTTAGTGGGCTTCGACTTCCTACAGGCCGTAGGTGGGTAGTGTAGTAGTGCCGTAGTGTAGGTTTTATGTTATCATTTCTGTTGTAAGAGCTCTCTTTAATCAGCTTCTGTTCTCTATTATTCATTTCATTATATATAGTCAAGCCTTTTGGGTTAGGGTTCTCCAGCGCGATGGATTTTTATAGGAAACTAGACGGGTGACCCGGGCTTCGCCCCGGGATTGACCCGTGAGCATATCTACCCGAGTGATATATATTTAGATGAGATTTTTTTCATAATTGTTTGTTATTAGCATTATCTATTTGTTTGCATCAGCATAATTTAATCTAATCTTTGATAGAGGGCGCTGTTCGTGAGCTAAGTAGAATAATTTGAATATATAGTTTTAATAATTGATTTATATATATTTTTAAAATAGCCTATCGTCTTTCCCGTTTTTTTTTACCTATGTATGGAAATTTTGGTTTGAATTAGTGAACTACTGCGAATTTGTATACCGGACATACAAACAAACAAACAAACAAGCATACAAATATTGATTTTAATATATATAGATATCTCAAAGGAGCAGCCTATTAAATTAAGGAGTTACCTAATATTATAACTTCCAAATTCCTTACTGCCTCCGATTCTTCTACTACTGCCTACTACCGTTAAAAGTTCAAAACTGTCACCCTCCTAGGAATAAGCATATTCACCTCTGAAGAGCTATATATATATAATTGTTGCAAATGATCCCGTCGATGTATAGATAAACTGGCAGTCGTGTACGTGAGGCGAGTGTTGATGTTCTTCCACACGCGGACAATAAGAAGCAGATGCAGGGCCAGATATTAGCACCGAGAGTGATCTGAAACAGCCCACGGGAGAGATGTAGAGGCCCTGACACAAACCTGAATTACTAACACCGAGACAAGGATAGAAAGATGGAGAGAGACAGAAGCGGGCTGCTGATAGACCCATTGTCGCACACACCGCGCTGACCCTCTGTTAAAACTGTACTGTTGACAAGGGTCATCTATAAAAAGCCCTGGAGAGAGGCCCCATCTAGGCGTCGGCTATTTCCTTCCCCTCTGCCCGCAGCTGACCACTCTTTGGCTGTTTTTATTTTGACGTCATCATTTTCAGTTTAAAAACAAATAAGGGAGTACAGGTTATATTATATATAACATAAATACAAAATATGGGCGTGGTAGCAAATAGGAAGTGTACATTTTAATAGAAGGGTATGTTCTGATAATAATTGGCCCTAACCTTTTGGAAGATATGTGAAATATATTAAAAGTTTCAATATTATGCAGTTTAAAATACACTAGACAGATATAGTTCAAATCAGCCTGGTGACATCTGATCAACTTCATGTCCACCATTAGACTTTTAGTCTGAAGGCTAACTCGGTTAGTTGGTGACTTCTGTACGTGGCTCCAGGAGTCCAGGTTAGATCAATAAGAAAGAGGAGGAAGAAATCATGCGAGTTAATATCATATTTTAAAGCCTTTACTCTTCGATTGACGATTTTTTGTAAAGGATGAAGGTCTTAAAATAAAATATTATGCATGTATGTATCATATGTGTAATTAGGCATGTTTTATTATATTATTCACTCTATTTTTCAACATTTTGTTTTCCTGGTCGTCCCTCTCTAACATCACCATTAGAATATGAGCTGAACTTCTTCTGAAACCAAGACAGCACAGGGAGAAGAAAAGACAATAGCATTAGGTCGCCATGCTGCCTGATTGACCAGAAAGATCCCTGGACATCTTATAGCCATCTCCACCTTCCTGGGTACTGCCCCCTCTAAACCGAGGTAATCATGTTCCTATGCGTGTAGATTCCATTTGTCTTTAGACTAGTGTGCTCTCACTCTGTCCAATGACTGCATGTTGGATTAGTAGCCCGCTGCGACGTTGAAGTCTTCACACGACACAGAAATATATATATTTATTGAGTTGTAAAAAAGGTTTGTTCAGTTTTTATATCCCTTTTTTTATAATGGTTTTGTTGTTATACAGTAAAATATTTATATTTGTTAAATAGTACCTATTATGCTCTACAAGCCCTTTATTATATAATTTTTGAAAAACGTAATTTTTTGTTCTTTTTCCAGGATTGAAAATGGAATATCCAGCAGGCAAAAATCAACATTTTCTACATCTGCTTTTCTTCGCTTTTCATCGATTTCAAAAAGCAACCGAAGCAGCTCGGGACATATGTAACGTGTATTGAAAATGTATCACAAGGGAGCGAGCAGCACAAAAATGGCTTGTACAGTTTAAAAACGGCGACTTGGACCTTGAAGACATGCCTCGAAGCGGAGCTGCTCAACATCTCGCACGCCATCAATCAACACGGGGCCATAAACAACGATTTTTATACCGAATCGTTATGAAAGATGAAAAATGGTGTCTATACCTGAATATGAAGCAAACAAAAGAGTGGGTCGTTCCAGGAGATATGCCAAAGCCAAAAATAAATCAAAATTTTCACCCACAAAAGGCTATGATCTGCGTTTTTTGGGATTGCGAAGGTGTACTGTACTCTGAAACGCTCGAAAAGAATGCCAGGGTCAATAAGGATCTCTACATTGCCCAATTGCATCGCGTGAATGAGGCTATTCAACAGAGAATAAAATATCGATAAGGTCAAATCATTCTCCTTCACGACAACGATAGTCCGCATGTTGCACAAGTCGTCAAAGCCGCCCTTCAAGAGCTCGAATGGGAAGTTCTACAGCACCCGCCGTATTCTCTGGACCTTTCACCAACTGATTACCACCTTTTCCGATCCATGTCAAACCATATGAGACACACTACCTTCGATGATGAAGAGGACCCCAAAACCTGGCTCAATAACTTCTTTGACACCAGACCGGGCCTTTTTGGCGGAACGGCATTAACAAACTAGCCTGAAGTTGGGAGAAGGTCGTAAATAATAACGGAGAATACATAATTGATTAATTAATTATTATTATTAATGTTTTTGTCTAAATAAAATTGTCGAATAAAACCGAACGAACTTTCTTTACAACCCAATAGTGATAAATATCAATATACACTAGATTTTCATATCTACCATTATTATAAATGGTTTGACAGCCCCTAAATGTAGATAAAACTCAACGGGCTAGCTTGGCCATCATGTAAACACAAATAAAGCAGAAAGGTTTTATTGAGAGTCCGCCGTGGCGCTCAACCAACCGATATATTGCCAAATAAATATTTTATTTAAACATAATATGCCTTTTTATTATCTAAATATCAAATATAACCTGGTTTACTAATAGATTAATGCATGGTTTGCAGAGATGCTGGCCTAGGAATAAATCCAGAGTCCAAATCTTTTATTCACTTCTATTAAAGTAGGAGCATAATTTTGTTGAATCATGTTTGATTCATGTATTTTTCGCTGAGTAATATTTAATCAGCGTCGATATATGAATGTGAATTGGCCTGCAGAGAGACACTGGTGTTTGTCAGTCAGCCAGTTGATTTGGTTCAGGATGCAGCGTTCAAATACTTTCATATAGTAAATATTTTAACCAATATTATACATTGAGTAATTACCTGGAGAATAATCAAAAGAAGAACAAAATTAAATATTTAAGGTTTTTATAGATGCGTGTATGGCCAGTCAGCTAGCGTTACATCCATTGATGATGCCTGGTGATCGTTGGTACAAATTCAAGTATAGAAATGGTCCAATAAATTAAAAGTTTTTTAAGTGTGCAAAGTTTTCCAGTTTGGTACAGCGTGCATCTAGCTTTGAGTTGAGGCCCACATGGATGATTACACGTTTGTATCCGGGCCTAGAATGTAGGAGTTGTCGAAACCAATGTTTGTGGATTCTAGCTCCAATGGTGGAAATATACAGAACACACTAGAATAGCTTTATTTCCCAGCTAAATCAGCGTCGTACTCTTTCTTGGATCAGAAGTTAACATGCTAATGTGTTACACTCTATCACAATCCCAGGTTTGGAGATTGTTGGCAGTGTAATGGGATGAAGTTTTTTAATGGTCACGAATATTATTCATTAGAAAGATATTCAAATTTGTTTTCAATAAAATTGGAAATATTTAGTTTATCGTGTCACTGGAATTGAGGACTTTCTCCTTTTAGGATTTTAATTAGTCTAGATATATAAAATATCGATGATTTGTCCAGAAATAGGTTTCTATATCTTTCATAGGAAATAAGATGGAGCTTTGATTAATTAATTGATAACAGGGAATCAATTCCTATTGATCTAGACATTGTTGTGAATGATGCGAACTTTAATCGAAGGACATTCTTGGAAAATGCGCAAATGCTGAGTTTTTCATTAAAAGTTTTTATTTAACTTGCCTCCCTGTCTATCTGTCAATCTGTCTGCCTGTCTGTCCACAAATCTTTCAATCGAATTTTGGTATACTTCTAGATCACCTAGAATTCTGAAATGTTCTACACTTATAAGAAGTTGATGACAATGTAAGTTGACAAATTTTCAGACTTTGCGGTTGTCTAAATGGCCAGAAATAGACACATTTACAAATTGCCTTTCAAAATTTTAAATTTAATTTAATATGCTTCCAGATGACATAGAAGTATGAAACTTTGAACCTTCACTCATACCCATGAACAATGCAAGTGTACTAATTTTCAGACTTCTAAGTGGTCGATTGGCCAAGAATAATAATAAAAAAAAGTAAGTCTTATGTTACCCCTCTTACAAGAAATTGACTAATCCGCCGTAAGCAGGCTTCCATATATTTAAGGCCTTATCCCCAGTGAACTTTTGATTCTAAGTATTGTAAATTCATGTGTATAATCTAAATAAATAATTATTTTTATAACAATTTTTTTAATGTAATAGACACATTAATTTTAATATGCTTCCAGATCACATAGAAGTATGAAACTTTGAACCTTCACTCATACCCATGAACAATGCAAGTGTACTAATTTTCAGACTTCTGAGTGGTCGATTGGCCAAGAATAATAATAAAAAAATAAGTCTTATATTACCCCTCTTACAAGAAATTGACTAATCCGCCGCAAGCAGGCTTCCATATATTTAAGGCCTTATCCCCAGTGAACTTTTGATTCTAAGTATTGTAATTATAATTAATAAATAAAATTACATAAAAAAAGCTTTTATTCAAATGCACTAAAGAGTAAAATAAAATATCTTATCTTTTGCCATTGAGCAATTAGATGTATCTGAGTGAAAATAAAAGCGACTAGAGGCGATCATATTTAGAGAATGGGTGAAATATAGCAAACACTTATAATAAAAAATGGTTATAGTTTGCTATATATTCAATCACATTAAGCACAAAATTCAGGGGGGCGAGGTGTAGCTGTTCGCGCTGTATCCTTATAATAATAGCATGGTGGCGGCGAGGTGTAGCTGTGAGCGTTTAAGCCTTATAATAATGGCATGGGGGCGGCGAGGTGTAGCTGTGAGCGTTATAGACTTATAATAATGGCATGGGGGCGGCGAGGTGTAGCTGTGAGCGTTTAAGCCTTATAATAATGGCATGGGGGCGGCGAGGTGTAGCTGTGAGCGTTATAGCCTTATAATAATGGCATGGGGGCGGCGAGGTGTAGCTGTGAGCGTTATAGCCTTATAATAATGGCATGGGGGCGGCGAGGTGTAGCTGCTCGCGCTGTAGCCTTATAATAATGGCATGGGGGCTGCGAGGTGTAACTGTGAGCGTTGTAGCCTTATAATAATGAACTGAGGGCGGCGAGGTGTAGCTGTGAGCGTTGTAGCCTTTTAATAATGGCATGGGGGCGGCGAGGTGTAGCTGTGAGCGTTGTAGCCTTATAATAATGGCATGGGGGCTGCGAGGTGTAGCTGTGAGCGTTGAAGCCTTATAATAATGGCATGGGGGCGGCGAGGTGTAGCTGTGAGCGTTGAAGCCTTATAATAATGGCATGGGGGGCGGCGAGGTGTAGCGGTGAGCACTGTAGCCTTATAATAATAGCATGGGGGCGGCGAGGTGTAGGTGTTAGCGTTGCAGCCTTATAATAATGGACTGGAGGAGACGAGGTGTAGCTGTAAGCTTTGAAGCCTTATAATAAAGGGATGGAGGCGGCGAGGTGTAGCTGTGAGCGTTGAAGCTTTATAATAATGGCATTGGGGCGGCGAGGTGTAGCTGTGAGCGCTGTAGCCTTATAATAATGGACTTGAGGCGACGAGGTGTAGCTTTGAGCTTTGAAGCCTTATAATAATGGGATGGAGGCGGCGAGGTGTAGCTGTGAGCGTTGAAGCTTTATAATAATGGCATGGGGGCGGCGAGGTGTAGCTGTGAGCGTTTAAGCCTTATAATAATGGCATGGGGGCGGCGAGGTGTAGCTGTGAGTGTTGTAGCCTAATAACAATGGCATGGGGGCGGCGAGGTGTAGCTGTGAGTGTTGTAGCCTTATAACAATGGCATGGGGGCGGCAGGTGTAGCTGTGAGTCAATGCAAGTGTACAAATGCTTTGAGTATAATGAAAGTGTACAATTTTTCAGACTTCTGGGTGGTCAGAGTGGCCAAAAAAAAATTAAATCTTATGTTACGCCTCTTACAAGAAATTGATTAATCAGCCGCGAGCAGGCTTCCATATATTTGAGGCCTTATCCCAGTGAACTTTTGGTTCTAAGTATTGTAAATTCATGTGTATAATCTAAATAAATAATTATTTTTATAACAATTTTTTTAATGTAATAGACACATTAATTTTAATATGCTTCCAGATCACATAGAAGTATGAAACTTTGAACCTTCACTCATACCCATGAACAATGCAAGTGTACTAATTTTCAGACTTCTGAGTGGTCGATTGGCCAAGAATAATAATAAAAAAATAAGTCTTATATTACCCCTCTTACAAGAAATTGACTAATCCGCCGCAAGCAGGCTTCCATATATTTAAGGCCTTATCCCCAGTGAACTTTTGATTCTAAGTATTGTAATTATAATTAATAAATAAAATTACATAAAAAAAGCTTTTATTCAAATGCACTAAAGAGTAAAATAAAATATCTTATCTTTTGCCATTGAGCAATTAGATGTATCTGAGTGAAAATAAAAGCGACTAGAGGCGATCATATTTAGAGAATGGGTGAAATATAGCAAACACTTATAATAAAAAATGGTTATAGTTTGCTATATATTCAATCACATTAAGCACAAAATTCAGGGGGGCGAGGTGTAGCTGTTCGCGCTGTATCCTTATAATAATAGCATGGTGGCGGCGAGGTGTAGCTGTGAGCGTTTAAGCCTTATAATAATGGCATGGGGGCGGCGAGGTGTAGCTGTGAGCGTTATAGACTTATAATAATGGCATGGGGGCGGCGAGGTGTAGCTGTGAGCGTTTAAGCCTTATAATAATGGCATGGGGGCGGCGAGGTGTAGCTGTGAGCGTTATAGCCTTATAATAATGGCATGGGGGCGGCGAGGTGTAGCTGTGAGCGTTATAGCCTTATAATAATGGCATGGGGGCGGCGAGGTGTAGCTGCTCGCGCTGTAGCCTTATAATAATGGCATGGGGGCTGCGAGGTGTAACTGTGAGCGTTGTAGCCTTATAATAATGAACTGAGGGCGGCGAGGTGTAGCTGTGAGCGTTGTAGCCTTTTAATAATGGCATGGGGGCGGCGAGGTGTAGCTGTGAGCGTTGTAGCCTTATAATAATGGCATGGGGGCTGCGAGGTGTAGCTGTGAGCGTTGAAGCCTTATAATAATGGCATGGGGGCGGCGAGGTGTAGCTGTGAGCGTTGAAGCCTTATAATAATGGCATGGGGGGCGGCGAGGTGTAGCGGTGAGCACTGTAGCCTTATAATAATAGCATGGGGGCGGCGAGGTGTAGGTGTTAGCGTTGCAGCCTTATAATAATGGACTGGAGGAGACGAGGTGTAGCTGTAAGCTTTGAAGCCTTATAATAAAGGGATGGAGGCGGCGAGGTGTAGCTGTGAGCGTTGAAGCTTTATAATAATGGCATTGGGGCGGCGAGGTGTAGCTGTGAGCGCTGTAGCCTTATAATAATGGACTTGAGGCGACGAGGTGTAGCTTTGAGCTTTGAAGCCTTATAATAATGGGATGGAGGCGGCGAGGTGTAGCTGTGAGCGTTGAAGCTTTATAATAATGGCATGGGGGCGGCGAGGTGTAGCTGTGAGCGTTTAAGCCTTATAATAATGGCATGGGGGCGGCGAGGTGTAGCTGTGAGTGTTGTAGCCTAATAACAATGGCATGGGGGCGGCGAGGTGTAGCTGTGAGTGTTGTAGCCTTATAACAATGGCATGGGGGCGGCAGGTGTAGCTGTGAGTCAATGCAAGTGTACAAATGCTTTGAGTATAATGAAAGTGTACAATTTTTCAGACTTCTGGGTGGTCAGAGTGGCCAAAAAAAAATTAAATCTTATGTTACGCCTCTTACAAGAAATTGATTAATCAGCCGCGAGCAGGCTTCCATATATTTGAGGCCTTATCCCAGTGAACTTTTGGTTCTAAGTATTGTAAATACATGACTAAAAACGAACTATAAATGAATAAATAAATAAAATTACATTTAAAAAAAAAAGATTTTATTCAGATGACTAAAAAAAGAAATATCTTATCTTCTGTCATTGGAAATTAGATGTATCTGAATGAAAATAAAAGCAGCGGGGGAAGATCATATTTAGAGAAGGGGTAAAATATAGCAAACACATAAAATTCGCTATCAGTTGCTATATATTTAATCACATTAGGTTCATTATTCATGATGATCGTCCTCGACGCTTTTATTTTAACTCAGATACATCTATTTGCTCAATGACAGAAGATAAAATACTTTATTTTCACTTTTTAGGGCATTTAAATGAAATCTTTTTTAAACTATATTTTATTAATTAATTATTATTTATGAAAGCGCTAGATTTTTTGCTGCAATTATCTTGTTGCTGATAAGGTGCCGTTGAAGTACTTATTTTTAGCAATTTGGTCATTTGGCCGTGTATGCTGAGGCCGTTTATTAAAACAAGAATACATTTGTGGAAACATTGCCTAAGTAATTGGCCTATTTCATATTTGAGAATAAGATATAAGATTCAGAATTCCACGATTTCCAAACATTTTGACTGTTTCTTCACCAACAGATATCGATATTCTAATTGTATTGTCTCAGGATCAGTCAACCACATTTATCATCTACTTTTCAGGGAAGTTTTGGATGTTTAGGTTTGACACCATACAGTCAATTATGTGTGTTGGTTTTGAATCCATATATCCAATATCTTGTGAGAATGGTTGATCGTTCTTTACAGAAGAGATGGCTGAAATTCATTTGTTTGGCTTCAGTTTTGATGTCAATATTGTTGCTCCTTCTGCAGTTTTGGTGTGAAGAACCAGCTTAGTCCCTTTACATAATCTACTGCATCACTGTGCAAAGTGTTTGTCTGATTTCTTGAGGTTTATAAAAATATTTCTGACATCATCAGTTTAATCAGAAAATTCTACAACATTGTAAATTTCAAATCGTTGGACCAATTTTTCCAAATTTATTTATTTTTATCCTTTTTAAAATACATATTTTTAAAGAAAGTGGCTTTGAGCAAACCTAGTTGTTTATTCCTTGTATAATAAATTCAATTTAACTCTAAGACGACAGATTTCTGTATCTTCCCTTGCCCACTCTATGAGATTAAAAATGCCAGAATTGTTTTCTTGTTTGCATTTGTAATTCTGCCGTTTTTGAGACAGTTTTCATTTTCTCTCACACAATTCCACACACATTTCATACACACAATTAAAATATATAAATATATAAAATTGAATGTCTGTCTGTCTGTTTGTCTGTCTGTTTGTTTGTACTCTATAGATTCAAAAACCATACATCCAATCGCCGTGAAATTTTGGGATATTATTAGGTATATCACCGGGAAGGTTTTAGAAAAATAATTTCATGAATATCTTGAATATCCTTAGAGTTATTTGCAGATTTGTAGATTTAACTCGCAAGCAGCGCCCCCATTGTGACGATGATAACAAGTTTTCTTATCATTAAGTTTGTTATCTTAAATATTATTTATCAAAAGTAAGATTATCTCAGGATGACACGGCAATGTGACACGGAAAAAAATGTTCACTAGATAAAACTATGATTTTCTATATGATATAAAAAGCCAACAATGAAGAGTGAATGTAATATAAAAAGCCAACAATGAAGAATGAATGTAAGATAAAAAGCCAACAATGAAGAGTGAATGTAAGATAAAAAGCCAACAATGAAGAATGAATGTAAGATAAAAAGCCAACAATAAAGAGTGAATGTAAGATAAAAAGCCAACAATGAATAGTAAATGTAATATAAAAAGCCAACAATGAAGAATGAATGTAAGATAAAAAGCCAACAATGAAGAGTAAATATAATATAAAAAGCCAACAATGAAGAGTAAATATAATATAAAAAGCCAACAATGAAGAGTGAATGTAAGATAAAAAGCCAACAATGAAGAGTGAATGTAATATAAAAAGCCAACAATGAAGAATGAATGTAAGATAAAAAGCCAACAATGAAGAGTAAATCTCTATCTATCTATATATATAAAATTGAAATAATATTATCATGCATATAGAAAAAAATGATTATATGCCTCTTCTTTATGCCGGACCAAACTACTCATTTCATCGACATTTTTGAAAGTAAAACAGTGTAAACGGTATTAAATATGTATAATGGAACAATGGCTTAAAATATAATAGAAAGTGAGCTGAATGAAGACAAAAAAAAATGTTAAGAATTCCCTATGAATTGAAATGAAGTGATTTTGGATATAAAATATAAAAAAAAAACTCGATTGATACACATTTAAAATGGTTAAAATGGCATTTATTAAGCCAAACAGTGTGAAAAAGTAGATACAGTAGAGCTTCCATTGAGAGGATGCCTAAAATCGTAGCTTAAACCGTCTCTCCGAGAGGCAGTCTCTTATTAAAGGTCTATTAGAGATTCTTTAATATCAATTAGAACCTCCAATGAGAGACCACCTACTGGAGAAACAAGTTGAGTCATGTTTTTAGGTGGTCTTTCTTAAGAGACTCTATTTACATATATTAAAATAAACATTTTCTTACTGTTACGTTTAATTACTGCTAATATATATATATAAAATTGAATGTCTGTCTGTCTGTACTCTATAGATTCAAAAACCATACATCCAATCGCCGTGAAATTTTGGAATATTATTAGGTATATCACCGGGAAGGTTTTTGAAAAATAATTTCATGAATATCTATATATATAAAAATGAATGTATGTGTGTGTGTCTGTTTGTTTGTTTGTCCTTTATGCCTGACCAAACCACTCATTGAATCGCCATGACACTCTGGGAAGTTATTTAGTATAGTACTGGGAAGGTTTCTAGCAAATAAAATTTTTGAAATAACTTTTCGCCTAGAAATAATCAAGATAAATATTCTAATTTATCTGTTATAATTCAACAATCTGCTCTAAATATTATCATGATGATACGATGATTTTGTAATGTATAAAATTAGGAAAGACAAAATTCAGGATGACACGACAATTTATTTGAGACAAGAATAATGATACAATTCCAAGGCAAGATACTATTCCTTTAACTTCCAATTACCGAGGGAACCAATTAATAATGATTTTATTCAACTTATCGAGTATTTTTCAAGGGACCGGGAAAAAATGTTCACTTTATCGAGAGATTTGTTATACAAACCTTTACTCGGGTAAAACCCGGGCGAAGCCAGGTACGTCCATACAAGAATAATTATACAATTCCAAGGCAAGATACTATTCCTTTAACTTCCAATTACCGAGGGAACCAATTAATATTGATTTTATTCAACTTATCGAGTATTTTTCAAGGGACCGGGAAAAAATGTTCACTTTATCGAGAGATTCGTTAGACAAACCTTTACTCGGGTAAAACCCGGGCGAAGCCGGGCGGGTCCGCTAGTATTTTTATAAAATTCTCTCTGTGTTAATGAAGAAATTATTATATATAAATTTGAATATAGGACAATTCATATTTAAATCTTCAGATAATAAAAGGAATATATTGGGTTGAATAAAAATATTTATTTTCCAATATATCAGTTGGCTGAACGCCAAGGTATTGCATTTTAATAATATAATATATTGGCGAATAAATATTTTTATTCAATTCAAGATATTCATTTTTTAAATCTGAAAACATAAATATTTAAAAACAGATTATTGATTTTAAATGTCAACTCTGCAATACATATGAGTTCCTAATTTTAAAAAAATCTTTTGTATTATATATTATAGCCTTTATAAAATTCATTTTAAACACCTTTTTATTCAACCATGTCCTGCGAGAATTTCAAAACAGTTTCTTTGAACACTCAGAAAAGTCGTATCATTGGCTATGTCGAGAGTGAAGGGCTCTTTGTCTACAACTGCCAAGATCTAAAAGTCAGTAGCTTTATAAAGTATGAAAAATGTAAGAATGTAACTTTAGTAAGAATGCTGGGAACTGAAGTTGTATTATTTACTTATGGAGATGGAAGCAAGCTTGGAATTGTTGACATCAACTCTTCTAAGGGCATAGGCAAAATTGTCGAAGAAAGAAAGATCCTTAATATTATGGTAAGAGATGATCTAATTTTTGTTTCAACACTAAAAACATTAAATGTCTACAAATATCCTGAATTAAAACGTGTTTATAACATTGAGGATATTTACTCTAACACTGGAATGTTCACTATGACACAAAATCCTCAATTAGAAAAACAAGTGATTCTATACCCTGCCGCTAAAAAGGGTCAGGTCAATATATATAACATGAATAAAAAAAAAGCCAGCAAGCAATTTATAACTTTGAAAGAGGAAATTGGATTTCTTTCACTTGATAGCAAGGGTGAACGTGTTGCCATTGCGGACGCTAGTGGAAGAACCATTAGAATTATTGATGTCAACAACCAGTCTCTTGTTGCAGAATTCACTAGAGGTTCTGCAGAATGTACCATCAAGAGTATGGAATTCAACCCATCCTCTAATTACCTTTGCGTCACCAGCAACAAGGAAACTGTTCATCTGTTTGCCGTAGCGAATCAATCTTTGAATCAAACTGGCTGGATTCAATATGGTCAATGGGCTTTCGCCAAGTACTACACGAAGTCCGCGACTCCTTGTATCGCTGGCTTCAGTCAAGAACACGAGAACCTGCTATACATCGTTTGTGAGGATGGCACCTTCTGCGAGTTCCTCTTTGCTGAGAATGGCAAGATCTCAGTGAAAAGATCAGCACAGCTCCTCAATGGAACTGCTCAAATGTTGACAGTTTAGAATGGATATTTGAAAATCGAATATTTTATTTTCCAATGGGAACTCTTAAACATGTATTATTTATGTACTTTTAATAAATCTTCGTTAATGTTAATGTTTCCATTTCTTTGCGACCCATTATTCGTTTTATGCCTTTTTGAAAATGTTTTTATATCTTAAATTATTTTCAATCCTTTTTGAACTTTTAAAAGTTTTATCTATGTTTTAAGAGAATGAATATTCATTCTTCAATGTTTTCCATTCCTTTGTGATTTTTGCATTCTTTGTTTTTTTTTTCAAATAAAATTATATTTAAACTGATTGGTTTTACAACTTTTCTCTCTTACCCCTTACTAATTAAAATTTGCTAATACAGGTAAATGGTTTTGCTTTCTCTAAGTTATAGAAGTATATTTCTTTTTTTTTAAAAGCAATTTACCTTTTGAATTAAATTAAATTCTTAATGAAATTGCTCGTCTCTTGTTATATATATTAAAAGTATGGACAAATTTCAGAATGTTGATAATGTTTAAAAATTATAATAAACTAGAGCATCTGTCAAATTGTTATATAAATAACTGAGAAAGATGAGGCTATTTGCTTTGTATATGATTTAGTTTGACCAGTCCTGTATATATTGCAAAGCAGTGTTGGCCAAAGTTTTCAAGTCGGTTAAATATAGACGATAATATTTCATGCCAGGTGTTATTTGTTTATTCTTCTGATGATCCTTTAGTGATACATACCTTGAAGTTGACATTTATTAGCATGTAACCTTACTTAGTGGGCTTCGAATTCCTACAGACCGTTTGTGGCTCGTGGTTTTTTTATCATTCCTGTTGTAGTAGCTCTCTTTAATCAGCTTCTGTTCTCTCTTCTTCATTTCATTATATCAAGGCAAGCCTTTTAGGTTAAGGTTCTCCAGCGCGATGGATTTTCATAGTAAATATCTCGAAGGAGCAGGCGATTAAATTAAGGAGTTACCTAATATTATACCTTCCAAATTCCTTACTGTCTCCGATTCTACTACTACTGCCTACTACAGTTAAAAGTTCAAAACTGTCACCCTCCTAGGAATAAGCATATTCACCTCTGAAAGCTATATATATATACATAATTGTTGCAAATGATCCCGTCGATGTATGGATAAACTGGCAGTCGGGTACGTGAGGCGAGTGTTGATGTTCTTTCCACACGCGGACAACAAGAAGCAGATGCAGGGCCAGATGTTAGCACCGAGAGTGATCTGAAACAGCCCACGGGAGAGAGTTAGAGGCCCTGACACAAACCTGGATTACTAACACCGAGACAAGGATAGAAAGATGGAGAGAGACAGAAGCGTGCTGCTGATAGACCCATTGTCGCACACACCACGCTGACCCTCTGTTAAAACTGTACTGTTGACAAGGGTCATTTATAAAAAGCCCTGGAGAGGGGCCCCATCTAGGCGTCGGCTATTTCCTCCCCCTCTGCCCGCAACTGCCATCAACTGACCCCTCTTTGGTTGATTTTATTTTGACGTCATAATTTTCAGTTTCAATACAAATAAGGATGTACAGGTTATATTATATATAGCATAAATACAAAATATGAGGGTGGTAGCAAATAGGAAGTGCACATTTTAATAGAAGGATATGTTCTGATAATAATTGGCCCTAACTTTTCGGAAGATATGTGAAATATATTAAAAGTTTCAATATTATGCAGTTTAAAATATACTAGACAGATATAGTTCAAATCAGCCTGGTGACATCTGATCAACTTTATGTCCACCATTAGACTTTTAGTCTGAAGGCTAACTCGGTTAGTTGGTGACTTCTGTACGTGGCTCCAGGAGTCCAGGTTACATCAATAAGAAAGAGGAAGAAGAAATCATGCGAGTTTATATCATAATTTAAAGCCTTTACTCTTCGATTGACGATTTTTTGTAGAGGATGAAGGTCTTAATAAAATATTATGCATGTATGTATCATATGTGTGATTAGGAATGTTTTTTTTTATATTAAACCCTCTATTTTTCAACATTTTGTTTTCCTGGTCGTCCCTCTCTAACATCACCATTAGAATATGAGCTGAACTTCTTCTGAATCCAAGACAGCACAGGGAGAAGAAAAGACAATAGCATTAGGTCGCCATGCTGCCCGATTGACCAGAAAGATCCCTGGACATCTTATAGCCATCTCCACCTTCCTGGGTACTGCCCCCTCTAAACCGAGGTAATCATGTTCCTATGCGTGTAGATTCCATTTGTCTTTATGCTAGTGTGCTCTCACTCTGTCCAATGACTGCATGTTGGATTAGTAGCCCGCTGCGACGTTGAAGTCTTCACACGACACAGAAATATATATATTTATTGAGTTGTAAAAAAAGTTTTATATCCCTTTGTTTTATAATGGTTTTGTTGTTATACAGTAAAATATTTATATTGTTTAAATAGTACTCATTATGCTCTACAAGCCCTTTATTATATAATTTTTGAAAAACGTAATTTTTTTTCTTTTTCCAGGATTGAAAATGGAATATCCAGCTGGCAAAAATCAACATTTTCTACATCTGCTTTTCTTCGCTTTTCATCGATTTCAAAAAGCAACCGAAGCAGCTCGGGACATATGTAACGTGTATTGAAAATGTATCACAAGGGAGCGAGCAGCACAAAAATGGCTTGCACAGTTTAAAAACGGCGACTTGGACCTTGAAGACATGCCTCGAAGCGGAGCTGCTCAACATCTCGCACGCCATCAATCAACACGGGGCCATAAACAACGATTTTTATACCGAATCGTTATGGGAGATGAAAAATGGTGTCTATACCTGAATATGTAGCGAAGAAAAGAGTGGGTCGCTCCAGGAGATATGCCGAAGCCAAGAATAAATCAAGATTTTTACCCACAAAAGGCTATGATCTGCGATTTTTGGGACTGCGAAGGTCTACTGTACTGTGAAATGCTCGAAAAGAATGCCAGGGTCAATAAGGATCTCTACATTACCCAATTGCATCGCGTGAATGATGCAATTCAACAGAGAATACAATATCGACAAGGCCAAATCATTCTCCTTCACGACAACGATAGGCCGCATGTTACACAAGTCGTCAAAGCCGCCCTTCAAGAGCTCGAATGGGAAGTTCTACAGCACCCGCCGTATTCTCCGGACCTTTCACCAACCGATTACCACCTTTCCCGATCCATGTCAAACCATATGAGAAGCACTACCTTCGATGATGAAGAGGACCACAAAACCTGGCTCAATAACTTCTTTGACACTAGACCAGGCGATTTTTGGCGGAACGGCATCAAAAAATTAGCCTAACGTTGGGAGAAGGTCGTAAATAATAACGGAGAATACATAATTGATTAATTAATTATTATTTGTAATGTTTTTGTCTGAATAAAATGGTCGAATAAAACCGATCGAACTTTCTTTACAACCCAATAGTAATAAATATCAAAATACCCTAGATTTTCACATCTACCATTATTATAAATGGTTTAACAGCCCCTAAATGTAGATAAAATTCAACAGGCTAGCTTGGCCATCATGTAAACACAAATAAGCAGAAAAGTTTTATTGAGAGTCCGCCGTGGCGTTCAATAAACCCGAAATATTGCCAAATAAATCTTTTATTCAAATATAATATGCCTTTTTATCATTTAAATATCAAATATAACCTGGTTTACTAATAGATTAATGCATGGTTTGCAGAGATGCTGGCCTAGGAATAAATCCAGAGTCCAAATCTTTTATTCACTTCTATTAAAGTAGGAGCATAATTTTGTTGAATCATGTTTGATTCATGTATTTTTCGCTGAGTAATATTTAATCAGCGTCGATATATGAATCTGAATTGGCCTGCAGAGAGACACTGGTGTTTGTCAGTCAGCCAGTTGATTTGGTTCAGAATACAGCGTTAAAATACTTTCATATAGTAAATATTTTAATCAATATTATAAGTTGAATAATTACCTGGAGAATAATCAAAAGAAGAACAAAATTATATATTTAAGGTGTTTATTTATAGGAATTTGCGAGAATTTTGCCTTTATTTTCCTTCTATTTTTATTCCTGTTGAAAGGCAGAAATGCTCGAAGGCTCATATAAATGATTATTATTATTGAGGTTTGTTGTCTATCCGTCTAAGACGGCTCTAGATGCGTGGTTGGCCAGTCAGCTAGCGTTACATCCATTGATGATGCCTGGTGATCGTTGGTACAAATTCAAGTATAGAAATGGTCCAATAAATTGAAAGTTTTTTAAGTGTGCAAAGTTTTCCAGTTTGGTACAGCGTGCATCTAACTTTGAGTTGAGGCTCACATGGGTGATTACACCTTTGTATCCGGGCATAGAATGCAGGAGTTGTCGAAATCAATGCTTGTGGATTCTAGCTCCAATACGTTCGTGGTGCAAATATACAGAACACACTAGAATAGCCTTATTTCCCACACGAAATCAGCGTCATACTCTTTCTTGGATCAAAAGTTAACATGCTAATGGGTTAAACTCTATCACAATCCCAGAAGATTTGGAGATTGCTGGCCGTTGTAATGGGTTGATGTTTGTTAATGGTCATGAATATTATTCATCAAAATGATATTTAAATTTATTTTCAATAAAATTGGAAATAGTTAGTTTTTCGTGTCATTGGAATTGAGGACGTTTCTCCTTTTAGGATATTAATTGGTCTAGATATTTAAAATATCGAAGATTCTCCAGAAATAGGTTTCTATATCTTCATAGGAAATAGGATGGAGCTTCGAATAATTAATTGATAACAGGGAATCAATACCTATTGATCTAGACATTGTTTAGAAGGTGAATGATGCGAACTTTAATCGTAGGACATTCTAGGAAAATCGCGCAAAGGCTGAGTTTTTTCATTAAAAGTTTTTATTTAACTTGCTTCCCTGTCTAACTGTCCATCTGTCTGCCTGTCTATCCACAAATCTTTCAATCGATTTTTGGTATACTTCTAGAGCACCTAGAACTCTGAAATGTTCTACACTTATAATAAGTTGATGACAATGTAAGTTGACAAATTTTCAGACTTTGCGGTTGTATGAATGGCGAGGAATAGACACATTTACAAATTGCCTTTCAAAATTTTAAATTTAATTTTAATATGCTTCCAGATCACATAGAAGTATGAAACTTTGAACCTTTACTCATGCCATAAACAATGCAAGTGTACAAATTTTCAGACTTCTGGGTGGTCGATTGGCCAATAAAAAAAATGTAAGTCTTATTTTACGCCTCTTTCAAGAAATTGACTAATCCGCCGCAAGCAGGCTTCCATATATTTAAGGCCTTATCCCCAGTGAACCTTTGATTCTAAGTATTGTAAATTCATAAATAAAATCTAAATAAATAATTAAAATAAATAAAATTACTTTAAAAAAACTATTATTCAATTGCACTAAAAAGTAAAATATCTTTTCTTCTGTCATTGAGCAATTAGAGGTATCGGAGTGAAAATAAAAGCGACGAGGGACGATCATATTTAGAAAAGGGGTGAAATTAAGCAAACACTTATAATAAAAAATGGTTATAGGTTGCTATATATTCAATAACATTAGGTACAAAATTCAGGATGATTGTCCTCGACGCTTTTATTTTAACTCAGATACATATATTTGCTCAAGGACAGAAGATAAAATTTTTTTTTTTTCACTTTTTAGGGCATTTGAATGAAATCTTTTTTAAAACTATATTTTATTTATCAATTATTATTTGTGAAATCGGTATATTTTTTTCTGCAATTATCTTTTTGCTGATAACGTGCCGTTGATGTACTTATTTATAGCAATTTGGTTATACTGACGTGAACGTTGAGGCGCGATTATCAAATCAACAGAACATTTTGGGAAAACATTGCAATTGTAGGTGGTCTATTTAATATTCGGGAATAAGATATAAAATTCAGAATTCCACGATTTCCAAATATTTTGACTCTTTCTTCACCAACAGATATCGATATTCTAATTGTATTGTCTCAGGATCAGTTAACCACACTTATCTTCTACTTTTCAGAGAAGTTTTGGAAGTGTATGTTTGACATCAAGCTGTCAATTATGTGTGTTGGATTTGACTCCATATATCCAATATCTTGTGAGAATGGTTGATTGTTCTTTACAGAAGAGATGGCTGAAATTCATTTGTTTGGCTTCAGTTTGGATGTCAATATTGTAGTTCCTTCTGCAGTTTTGGTGTGAAGAACCAGCTTGACCCCTTTAACATAATATACTGTTTCACTGTGAAAAGTGATGGTTATGATTTCTTGAGGTTTCTAAACATATTTCTGTCATCATCAGTCTATTCAGCAAATTCTAAAACTACGTAAATTTCAAATCGTTGGACCAATTTTTGTAAATTTATATATTTTAATCCTTTTTAAAATACATATTTTTAAAGAAATTGGTTTTAAGGCAACCTAGTTGTTTATTCCTTGTATAATAAATTCAATTTTAACTCTAAGATGACAGATTTCTGTATCTTCCCTTGCCCACTCTATGAGATTAAAAATGCCAGAATAGTTTTCTTGTTTGCATTTGTAATTCTGCCGTTTTTGAGACAGTTTTTCATTTTCTCGCACGCAATTCCACACACATTTCATACACACAATTGAAATATATTTTAATAAAATTCTCTCTGTGTTAATGAAGAAATTATTATATATAAATTTTGAATATAGGACAATTCATATTTAAATCTTCAAATAATAAAAGGAATATATTGGGTTGAATAAAAATATTTATTTTCCAATATATCAGTTGGCTGAACGCGAAGGTATTGCATTTTAATAATATAATATATTGGCAAATAAATATTTTTATTCAATTCAATATATTCCTTTTTTTATCTGAAATTATAAATATTTTAAAACAGATTAATATTTTTAATATCAACTCTGCAATATATATGAGTTCCTAATTTTTTGAATTTTCCTTTCGTGTTCTATATTATAGCCTTTATAAAATTCATTTTAAACACCTTTTTATTCAACCATGTCCTGCGAGAATTTCAAAACAGTTTCTTTGAACACTCAGAAATGTCGTATCATTGGCTATGTCGAGAGTGAAGGGCTCTTTGTCTACAACTGCCAAGATCTAAAAGTCAGTAGCTTTATAAAGTATGAAAAATGTAAGAATGTAACTTTAGTAAGAATGCTGGGAACTGAAGTTGTATTATTTACTTATGGAGATGGAAGCAAGCTTGGAATTGTTGACATCAACTCTTCTAAGGGCATAGGCAAAATTGTCGAAGAAAGAAAGATCCTTAATGTTATGGTAAGAGCTGATCTAATTTTTGTTTCAACACTAAAAACATTAAATGTCTACAAATATCCTGAATTAGAACGTGTTTATAACATTGAGGATATTTACTCTAACACTGGAATGTACACTATGACACAAAATCCCCAATTAGAAAAACAAGTTATTCTATACCCTGCCGCTAAAAAGGGTCAGGTCAATATATATAACATGAATAAAAATAAAGCCAGCAAGCAATTTATAACTTTGAAAGAGGAAATTGGATTTCTTTCACTTGATAGCAAGGGTGAACGTGTTGCCATTGCGGACGCTAGTGGAAGAACCATTAGAATTATTGATGTCAACAACCAGTCTCTTGTTGCAGAATTCACTAGAGGTTCTGCAGAATGTACCATCAAGAGTATGGAATTCAACCCATCCTCTAATTACCTTTGCGTCACCAGCAACAAGGAAACTGTTCATCTGTTTGCCGTAGCGAATCAATCTTTGAATCAAACTGGCTGGATTCAATATGGTCAATGGGCTTTCGCCAAGTACTACACGAAGTCCGCGACTCCTTGTATCGCTGGCTTCAGTCAAGAACACGAGAACCTGCTATACATCGTTTGTGAGGACGGCACCTTCTGCGAGATTCTCTTTGCTGAGAATGGCAAGATCTCAGTGAAAAGATCAGCACAGCTCCTCAATGGAACTGCTCAAATGTTGACAGTTTAGAATGGAAATTAGAAAATCGAATATTTTATTTTCCAATGGGAATTCTCATACATGTATTATTTATGTACTTTTAATATATCTACGTTAATGTTTCCATTTCTTTGTGACCCCTTATTCGTTTTATGTCTTTCTAAAATGTTTTTATTTCTTAAATTATTTTCAATCCTTTTTGAACTTTTAAAAGTTTTATTTATGTTTTAAGAGAATGAATATTCATTTTTCAATGTTATCCATTCCTTTGTGATTTTTGCATTCTTTGTTTTTTTTTTCAAATAAAATTATATTTAAAATGATTGGTTTTACAACTTTTCTCTCTTACCCCTTACTAATTGAAATTTGCTAATACAGATAAATGGTTTTGCTTTCTCTAAGTTATAGAAGTATATTTCTTTTTTTTTAAAAGCAATTTACCTTTTGAATTAAATTAAATTCTTAATGAAATTTCTCGTCTCTTGTTATATATATTAAAAGTATGGACAAATTTCAGAATGTTGATAATGTTTTAAAATTGTAATAAACTAGAGCGTCTGTCAAATTGTTATATAAATAACCGAGAAAGATGAGGCTATTTGCTTTGTATATGATTTAGTTTGACCAGTCCTGTATATGTTGCAAAGCAGTGTTGGCCAAAGTTTTCAAGTCGGTTAAATATAGACGATAATATTTCATGCCAGGTGTTATTTGTTTATTCTTCTGATGATCCTTTAGTGATACATACCTTGAAGTTGACATTTATTAGCATGTAACCTTACTTAGTGGGCTTCGAATTCCTACAGACCGTTTGTGGCTCGTGGTTTTTTATCATTCCTGTTGTAGTAGCTCTCTTTAATCAGCTTCTGTTCTCTCTTCTTCATTTCATTATATCAAGGCAAGCCTTTTAGGTTAAGGTTCTCCAGCGCGATGGATTTTCATAGTAAATATCTCGAAGGAGCAGGCTATTAAATTAAGGAGTTACCTAATATTATACCTTCTTCTAAATTCCTTACTGCCTCCGATTCTACTACTACTGCCTACTACCATTAAAAGTTCAAAACTGTCACCCTCCTAAGAATAAGCATATTCACCTCTGAAAGCTATACATATATAATTGTTGCAAATGATCCCGTCGATGTATGGATAAACTGGCAGTCGTGTACGTGAGGCGAGTGTTGATGTTCTTTCCACACGCGGACAACAAGAAGCAGATGCAGGGCCAGATGTTAGCACCGAGAGTGATCTGAAACAGCCCACGGGAGAGAGTTAGAGGCCCTGACACAAACCTGGATTACTAACACCGAGACAAGGATAGAAAGATGAAGAGAGACAGAAGCGGGCTGCTGATAGACCCATTGTCGCACACACCGCGCTGACCCTCCGTTAAAACTGTACTGTTGACAAGGGTCATCTATAAAAAGCCCTGGAAAGGGGCCCCATCTAGTCGTCGGCTATTTACTCACCCCTTTGCCCGCAACTGCCATCAACTAACCCCTCTTTGGTTGTTTTTATTTTGACGTCATAATTTTCAGTTTAAATACATGAGGATGTACAGGTTATATTATATATAGCACAAATAAAAAATATGAGGGTAGTAGCAAATAGGAAGTGCACATTTTAATAGAAGGGTATGTTCTGATAATAATTGGCCCTAACTTTTTGGAAGATATGTGAAATATATTAAAAGTTTCAATATTATGCAGTTTAAAATACACTAGACAGATATAGTTCAAATCAGCCTGGCGACATCTGATCAACTTCATGTCCACCATTAGACTTTTAGTCTGAAGGCTAACTCGGTTAGTTGGTGACTTCTGTACGTGGCACCAGGAGTCCAGGTTACATCAATAAGAAAGAGGAAGAAGAAATCACGCGAGTTAATATCTTAATTTAAAGCCTTTACTCTTCGATTGACGATTTTTTGTGAAGGATGAAGGTCTTAATAAAATATTATGCATGTATGTATCATATGTGTAATTAGGCATGTTTTATTATATTAAACCCTCTATTTTTCAACATTTTGTTTTCCTGGACAATATCATTAGGTCGCCATGCTGCCTGATTGACCAGAAAGATCCCTGGACATCTTATAGCCATCTCCACCTTCCTGGGTACTGCCCCCTCTAAACCGAGGTTATCATGTTCCTATGCGTGTAGATTCCATTTGTCTTTAGGCTAGTGTGCTCTCACTCTGTCCAATGACTGCATGTTGGATTAGTAGCCTGCTGCGACGTTGAAGTCTTTACACACAACACAGAAATATATATATTATATATATTTATTGGGTTGTAAAGAAAGTTTGTTCAGTTTTTATATCTCTTTGTTTTATAATGGTTTTGTTGTTATACAGTAAATTCTTTATATTCTTTAAATAGTACTCTTATGCTTTACAAGCCCTTTATTATATAATTTTTGAAAAACGTAATTTTTGTTCTTTATCCAGGATTGAAAATGAAATATCCAGCAGGCAAAAATCAACATTTTCGACATCTGCTTTTCTTCGCTTTCATCGAGGTCAAGAAGCATACGAAGGAGCTCGGGACATATGTAACGTGTATTGAATAGGTGTCATAGGGGAGCGAGCAGCACAAAAATGGCTTGCACAGTTTAAAAACGGCGACTTGGACCTTGAAGACATGCCTCGAAGCGGACAACCATCAAAATTCGATGAGGAACATCTAAAGACTCTGAAGCTCTAAAGGGTCTAAAGGAAGATGGTCGCCAAACAACCAGTGAGTTGGCCGAAAAAAATGAAATGTAGTGCTGTGACCATCTCCAACCATCTTCAATCAATAGTTGTTTTCAAAAATTCGGAGCTTGGGTGCCTCACGAGTTTAATCAACACGGGGCCATAAACAACGATTTTTATACCGAATCGTTATGGGAGATGGAAAATGGTGTCTATACCTGAATATGGAACAAAGAAAAGAGTGGGTCGCTCCAGGAGATATGCCGAAGCCAAGAATAAATCAAGAATTTTACCCACAAAAGGCTATGATCTGCGTTTTTTTGGGACTGCGAAGGTGTACTGTACTGTGAAATGCTCGAAAAGAATGCCAGGGTCAATAAGGATCTCTACATTGCCCAATTGCATCGCGTGAATGATGCTATTCAACAGAGAATACAATATCGACAAGGTCAAATCATTCTCCTTCACGACAACGATAGGCCGCATGTTACACAAGTCTTCAAAGCCGCCCTTCAAGAGCTCGAATGGGAAGTTCTACAGCACCCGCCGTATTCTCCGGACCTTTCACCAACCGATTACCACCTTTCCCGATCCATGTCAAACCATATGAGAAGCACAACCTTCGATGATGAAGAGGACCTCAAAACCTGGCTCAATAACTTCTTTGACACTAGACCGGGCGATTTTTGGCGGAACGGCATCAACAAATTAGCCTAACGTTGGGAGAAGGTCGTAAATAATAACGGAGAATACATAATTGATTAATTAATTATTATTAATAATGTTTTTGTCTGAATAAAATGGTCGAATAAAACCGATCGAACTTTCTTTACAACCCAATAGTAATAAATATCAATATACACTAGATTTTCATATCTACCATTATTATAAATGGTTTAACAGCCCCTAAATGTAGATAAAATTCAATGGGCTAGCTTGGCCATCATGTAAACACAAATAAAGCAGAAAAGTTTTATTGAGAGTCCGCTGTTGCGTTCAACCAACCGAAATATTGCCAAATAAATATTTTATTCAAATATAATATGCCTTTTTATCATCTAAATATCAAATAAAAACAGGTTTACTAATAGATTAACGCATGGTTTGCAGAGATGCTGGCCTAGGAATAAATCCAGAGTCCAAATCTTTTATTCACATCTATTAAAGTAGGAGCATAATTTTGTTGAATCATGTTTGATTCATGTATTTTTCGCTGAGTAATATTTAATCAGCGTCGATATATGAATCTGAATTGGCCTGCAGAGAGACACTGGTGTTTGTCAATCAGCCAGTAGAGTCGGTTCAGGATGCAGTGTTCGAATACTTTTATATAGTAAATATTTTATTCAATATTATAAGTTGAGTAATTACCTGGAGAATAATCAAAAGAAGAACAAAATTAAATATTTAAGGTTTTTATTTATACGAATTTGCGAGAATTTTGCCTTTATTTTCCTTCTATTTTTAATCCTGTTGGAAGGCAGAAATGCTCGAAGGCTCTTATAAATTATTATTATTATTGAGGTTTGTTGTCTATCCATCTAAGGCGGCTCTAGATGCGTGGTTGGCCAGTCAGTTAGCGTTACATCCATTGATGATGCCTGGTGATCATTGGTACAAATTCAAGTATAGAAATGGTCCAATGAATTGAAAGTTTTTAAAGTGTGCAAAGTTTTCCAGTTTGGTACAGCGTGCATCTAGCTAGTTGAGGCCCACATGGATGAATACACGTTTGTATCCGGGCCTAGAATGCAGGAGTTGTCGAAACAAATGTTTGTGGATTCTAGCTCCAGTACGTTCGTGGTGCAAATATACAGAACACACTAGAATAGCCTTATTTTCCACACGAAATCAGCGTCATACTCTTTCTTGGATCAAAAGTTAACATGCTAATGGGTTAAACTCTATCACAATCCCAGAAGATTTGAAGATTGCTGGCCGTAGTAATGGGTTGATGTTTGTTAATGGTCATGTATATTATTCATCAAAATGATATTTTAATTTATTTTCAATAAAATTGGAAATAGTTAGTTTTTCGTGTCATTGTAATTGAGGACATTTCTCCTTTTAGGATATTAATTGGCCTAGATATTTAAAATATCGATGATTTCTCCAGAAATAGGTTTCTATATCTTCATAGGAAATAGGATGGAGCTTCGAATAATTAATTGATAACAGGGAATCAATACCTATTGATCTAGACATTGTTTAGAAGGTGAATGATGCGAACTTTAATCGTAGGACATTCTAGGAAAATTGCGCAAAGGCTGAGTTTTTTCATTAAAAGTTTTTATTTAACTTGCTTCCCTGTCTAACTGTCCATCTGTCTGCCTGTCTATCCACAAATCTTTCAATCGATTTTTGGTATACTTCTAGAGCACCTAGAATTCTGAAATGTTCTACACTTATAATAAGTTGATGACAATTTAAGTTCACAAATTTTCAGACTTTGCGGTTGTCTGAATGGCCAGGAATAGACCCATTTACAAATTGCCTTTCAAAATATAAATTCAATTTTAATATGCTTCAAAATCACACAGAAATATAAAACTTTAAACCTTTACTCATGCCATAAACAATGCAAGTGTACAAATTTTCAGACTTCTGGGTGGTCGATTGGCCAAGAAAAAAAAATGTAAGTCTTATTTTACGCCTCTTTCAAGAAATTGACTAATCCGCCGCAAGCAGGCTTCCATATATTTAAGGCCTTATCCCCAGTGAACTTTTGATTCTAAGTATTGTGATTTCATGAATAAAATCTAAATAAATAATTAAAATAAATAAAATTACTTTAAAAAACCTTTTATTCAATTGCACTAAAAAGTAAAATAAAATATATTTTCTTCTGTCATTGAGCAATTAGAGGTATCAGAGTGAAAATAAAAGCGACGAGGGACGATCATATTTAGAAAAGGGGTGAAATTAAGCAAACACTTATAATAAAAAATGGTTATAGGTTGCTATATATTCAATAACATTAGGTACAAAATTCAGGATGATTGTCCTCGACGCTTTTATTTTAACTCAGATACATATATTTGCTCAATGACAGAAGATAAAATGTAAAAATCTATAAAACGAAGAGAAAAATTATTTTATTAAAATGCATAGGCTACTAGCTTTCGGGCTCCAAGCCCTTCCACAGGTACAACGTGTTGTGAGAAACTAACGCTATATATAGAATCGATATGCGATGAATCTGCATATTTTAACTATGTATGAGGCAACGATATCAAATTAAGATATGGAAAGAAGGCTTTTTAGAAATATTTAACAAATATAGGATATGATAATTGATAAAATTATGAAAGATTTAGCATACTATTAATAGAACTATTGCGAAATAAAATAAACTAAACTAAAAAATAAAAATAATAAGATAACGCGTGATCATCTCTGGTTGCCAAACAACTGAAAAATACCATATACACCGTGACGCTAAAAAGTATAAACAGAGAGGAAAACAGGTTTGACCCGCCATCAGCGTAATCCTCGGACTATGAAAAATAGGGGTCGGGAGGGGGGGGGGGGGGGGGGGGGGGGGTTATGCGGGTGGTTATGGCAAGATCAGGGGAGTGAAGTGGCCGGCCTAAAGATTATTACATATGTCTAGGTACTGCATTGGTATATCAATATGTCTGTTAATACTGTTGTTACTGATGGATAAAACTGCTTCGATAATTAACCTTTGATATTTATTGTTGATATTAGAGTATATGGTGGAAGGGGAGGATAGATTGAATGAGTGGCCAGTGGTGTCTATATGGTTGAAAATAAGGGATCTGTTGTCTTTGTTGGTAATGCATCTACCGTGCTCAGTCATCCTGATGGCTACGGACCTACCAGTCTCGCCTATGTAAGACGCGCTGCAATCGTTACATGAGACTGAGTAGACCGAGCCACCCGAGGACTGAGCAACGGTAGATCTAGGTAGTCTGGTAATAGGATGTCTGAGGATGGCGCCAATACTATTGCTATTAGAGAAATAGGCGTTGATCCCGTGTGATCTGAGGATGCGGGAGATGGCGACTGATTGGGTGGAGAAGGGCAAAAGACAACTGTTTCTGCTGACTGTAGCAGGCCTAACGGAAAGAGGGTTATATCTATATTTATGTATAAAATGGGGAGGGTATTGGGATAGGGCCAGCTGTTTTATGATTAGGGAAAATTCAATAGTTCTGAATAGGGGAAGGGAGCAGTGGGTGACCAATCTCTTGGTAAGCGTTCGAACAGTATTTATTTTATGTGATAGGGGGCATGAAGAATTGAAGTCTGTGTAGAATGTGGGATTATTGATCTTGTGGTATACGGTAGTGTGATAATGGGAGGTAGTACGTATAACAAGTATATCCAGGAACGGCAATACAGATCTGTCCTCCAATTCTAAACTGAATGAAATTTCCGGATGATAGGAGTTAAGACAATCTAAAATACTTATTTCCTGTCCGGTATCACATATGCAGAAGATATCATCAATATATCTCCGCCACATGTGAATGCCCGGTGTGATTTGCTGTTGGATCCAGTGGTCAATGGTGGCCATGACTATTTCTGCAAGGGGGGAGGATAGCGGGCTGCCCATGGGCGAGCCCCTGATTTGTTTGAAATACAGGTTGTTAAAGGTGAAAGTAGTGAAGTCTAAACATAGGGAGGACAGTGCGATTATGGATTCAATGGTATGGGGATCTACGTGGTTATACTGCAAGAATGTTGTCAAGTGGCTAATAATGAGCTGGTGGGGGAGGGAAAGATACATGGAAATAACATCATAAGATACCATAACGGAGTTGGGAACAGGACTGAGGGAATTAACTGATTGCACAAAGGACGGGATATCCCTTATGGCAGAGGACTGTGGGCTGGCTTTCACCAAAGGTGTGAGCCAGCTAGACAGATATTTAGATAGTTTGTAGGCAGGGGAAAGGTGGTAGGCTATGATGGGACGTAGGGGGATGCCAGGCTTATGGGTCTTGGGAAGTCCGTAAATATAGGGAAGATTGCCAAGATCGGAAATGAAAGTACTATATTGAACCGGAGTGATATGACCTGACTTTTTTAATCGCAATAGCTTTAATCTGAATGATTTAACGGAGGTGGATACCTCAGACTGTGCAATGGGGATAAACGTGGTGTTGTCTCTGAGTATTTCCATCATCTTGGAGGTATATTCAACCGTGTCCAAGATGACGGTCTGGGAACCTTTGTCAGACCGGGTGACTAAAATGTTTGAGTTTCGCCTTATGGAGCTAAGGGAGCGGTACTTACCAAGAGATCGGGACTGTGGGGGGGGGGGGGGGGGTAGGCTTCCGGAGGATTTGGGCTATGGAACTGCGTATGTCATACTGGGATGTGTGGGAAAGGGAGCTGATGGCGGGCTCCACTCCAGAGATGATCCTGGGATGTCGGCCTTTGTGGGAGGTCGAAATTTGAGACCTAAGGAGAGAACTTCGGCCTGCAATGGGGACAACACGGTAGAGGACAGATTGAGAAGAGTGGGAGCAGGTTGTCTGTCGGGGTGAAATGTCTCTGGGAAATCATATTTGTAGATCCAATGGGATAGCTTCTCATACTGACGGGCTTTGATGATGCTGTCCTGTCGTCGGATGTCGGAGGTGAGGAGACCCAGGAACTCAACTAGATTGGCTTGGGATAGAAGACAGGTGGCTTGGGAGATGAGGCCTTTAATGGTCTTAGAAAGACAGCGTATTCGTGAAAAGCATCCCTGGGTTCTAGCCTGTAGTAACTGGTATTGGGCTCGGAGGATAATCTTGTTTGAATGGGAATTGCCCACGGGATCTCTGATTCTGAGTGATGGGGGGATGAACCGGGCCTTTTGACAAATCTTGTTAAAGTTGAGGTGCAGTCTCCATCTGGCCAGCTGCAGTGATTTTCGACCCAGAAGGGTTAGGAGTCTGACTATTTCAGGGTTGGGGTTGGTAAAGCGACGAAGTGCGTCCAAGAATAGGTGGGCTTCACGGTCGATCGCCATCGATTCCTTGAGACTAGAACATAAGTAAAAAGATTCCAATTTTAATGAGATTGACGAAATTTCTCTTAATGAATTGTAAAAATCTATAAAACGAAGAGAAAAATTATTTTATTAAAATGCATAGGCTACTAGCTTTCGGGCTCCAAGCCCTTCCACAGGTACAACGTGTTGTGAGAAACTAACGCTATATATAGAATCGATATGCGATGAATCTGCATATTTTAACTATGTATGAGGCAACGATATCAAATTAAGATATATCGATTCTATATATAGCGTTAGTTTCTCACAACACGTTGTACCTGTGGAAGGGCTTGGAGCCCGAAAGCTAGTAGCCTATGCATTTTAATAAAATAATTTTTCTCTTCGTTTTATAGATTTTTACAATTCATTAAGAGAAATTTCGTCAATCTCATTAAAATTGGAATCTTTTTACTTATGTTCTAGTCTCAAGGAATCGATGGCGATCGACCGTGAAGCCCACCTATTCTTGGACGCACTTCGTCGCTTTACCAACCCCAACCCTGAAATAGTCAGACTCCTAACCCTTCTGGGTCGAAAATCACTGCAGCTGGCCAGATGGAGACTGCACCTCAACTTTAACAAGATTTGTCAAAAGGCCCGGTTCATCCCCCCATCACTCAGAATCAGAGATCCCGTGGGCAATTCCCATTCAAACAAGATTATCCTCCGAGCCCAATACCAGTTACTACAGGCTAGAACCCAGGGATGCTTTTCACGAATACGCTGTCTTTCTAAGACCATTAAAGGCCTCATCTCCCAAGCCACCTGTCTTCTATCCCAAGCCAATCTAGTTGAGTTCCTGGGTCTCCTCACCTCCGACATCCGACGACAGGACAGCATCATCAAAGCCCGTCAGTATGAGAAGCTATCCCATTGGATCTACAAATATGATTTCCCAGAGACATTTCACCCCGACAGACAACCTGCTCCCACTCTTCTCAATCTGTCCTCTACCGTGTTGTCCCCATTGCAGGCCGAAGTTCTCTCCTTAGGTCTCAAATTTCGACCTCCCACAAAGGCCGACATCCCCAGGATCATCTCTGGAGTGGAGCCCGCCATCAGCTCCCTTTCCCACACATCCCAGTATGACATACGCAGTTCCATAGCCCAAATCCTCCGGAAGCCTACCCCCCCCCCCCCACAGTCCCGATCTCTTGGTAAGTACCGCTCCCTTAGCTCCATAAGGCGAAACTCAAACATTTTAGTCACCCGGTCTGACAAAGGTTCCCAGACCGTCATCTTGGACACGGTTGAATATACCTCCAAGATGATGGAAATACTCAGTGACAACACCACGTTTATCCCCATTGCACAGTCTGAGGTATCCACCTCCGTTAAATCATTCAGATTAAAGCTATTGCGATTAAAAAAGTCAGGTCATATCACTCCGGTTCAATATAGTACTTTCATTTCCGATCTTGGCAATCTTCCCTATATTTACGGACTTCCCAAGACCCATAAGCCTGGCATCCCCCTACGTCCCATCATAGCCTACCACCTTTCCCCTGCCTACAAACTATCTAAATATCTGTCTAGCTGGCTCACACCTTTGGTGAAAGCCAGCCCACAGTCCTCTGCCATAAGGGATATCCCGTCCTTTGTGCAATCAGTTAATTCCCTCAGTCCTGTTCCCAACTCCGTTATGGTATCTTATGATGTTATTTCCATGTATCTTTCCCTCCCCCACCAGCTCATTATTAGCCACTTGACAACATTCTTGCAGGATAACCACGTAGATCCCCATACCATTGAATCCATAATCGCACTGTCCTCCCTATGTTTAGACTTCACTACTTTCACCTTTAACAACCTGTATTTCAAACAAATCAGGGGCTCGCCCATGGGCAGCCCGCTATCCTCCCCCCTTGCAGAAATAGTCATGGCCACCATTGACCACTGGATCCAACAGCAAATCACACCGGGCATTCACATGTGGCGGAGATATATTGATGATATCTTCTGCATATGTGATACCGGACAGGAAATAAGTATTTTAGATTGTCTTAACTCCTATCATCCGGAAATTTCATTCAGTTTAGAATTGGAGGACAGATCTGTATTGCCGTTCCTGGATATACTTGTTATACGTACTACCTCCCATTATCACACTACCGTATACCACAAGATCAATAATCCCACATTCTACACAGACTTCAATTCTTCATGCCCCCTATCACATAAAATAAATACTGTTCGAACGCTTACCAAGAGATTGGTCACCCACTGCTCCCTTCCCCTATTCAGAACTATTGAATTTTCCCTAATCATAAAACAGCTGGCCCTATCCCAATACCCTCCCCATTTTATACATAAATATAGATATAACCCTCTTTCCGTTAGGCCTGCTACAGTCAGCAGAAACAGTTGTCTTTTGCCCTTCTCCACCCAATCAGTCGCCATCTCCCGCATCCTCAGATCACACGGGATCAACACCTATTTCTCCAATAGCAATAGTATTGGCGCCATCCTCAGACATCCTATTACCAGACTACCTAGATCTACCGTTGCTCAGTCCTCGGGTGGCTCGGTCTACTCAGTCTCATGTAACGATTGCAGCGCGTCTTACATAGGCGAGACTGGTAGGTCCGTAGCCATCAGGATGACTGAGCACGGTAGATGCATTACCAACAAAGACAACAGATCCCTTATTTTCAACCATATAGACACCACTGGCCACTCATTCAATCTATCCTCCCCTTCCACCATATACTCTAATATCAACAATAAATATCAAAGGTTAATTATCGAAGCAGTTTTATCCATCAGTAACAACAGTATTAACAGACATATTGATATACCAATGCAGTACCTAGACATATGTAATAATCTTTAGGCCGGCCACTTCACTCCCCTGATCTTGCCATAACCACCCGCATAACCCCCCCCCCCCCCTCCCGACCCCTATTTTTCATAGTCCGAGGATTACGCTGATGGCGGGTCAAACCTGTTTTCCTCTCTGTTTATACTTTTTAGCGTCACGGTGTATATGGTATTTTTCAGTTGTTTGGCAACCAGAGATGATCACGCGTTATCTTATTATTTTTATTTTTTAGTTTAGTTTATTTTATTTCGCAATAGTTCTATTAATAGTATGCTAAATCTTTCATAATTTTATCAATTATCATATCCTATATTTGTTAAATATTTCTAAAAAGCCTTCTTTCCATATCTTAATTTGATATCGTTGCCTCATACATAGTTAAAATATGCAGATTCATCGCATATCGATTCTATATATAGCGTTAGTTTCTCACAACACGTTGTACCTGTGGAAGGGCTTGGAGCCCGAAAGCTAGTAGCCTATGCATTTTAATAAAATAATTTTTCTCTTCGTTTTATAGATTTTTACAATTCATTAAGAGAAATTTCGTCAATCTCATTACAGAAGATAAAATATATATTTTTTTTCACTTTTTAGGGCATTTGAATGAAATCTTTTTTAAAACTATATTTTATATATCAATTATTATTTATGAAATCGTTATATTTTTTCCGCAATTATCTTTTTGTTGATAACGTGCCGTTGATGTACTTATTTATAGCAATTTGGTTATACGGACGTGAACGTTGAGGCGCGATTATCAAATCAACAGCACATTTGTGGAAACATTGCCTAAGTAATTGGCCTATTTCATATTTGAGAATAAGATATAAGATTCAGAATTCCACGATTTCCAAACATTTTGACTGTTTCTTCACCAACAGATATCGATATTCTAATTGTATTGTCTCAGGATCAGTTAACCACACTTATCTTCAACTTTTCAGGGAAGTTTTGGATGTTTAGGTTTGACACCATGCAGTCAATTATGTGTGTTGGATTTGACTCCATATATCCAATATCTTGTGAGAATGGTTGATCGTTCTTTACAGAAGAGATGGCTGAAATTCATTTGTTTGGCTTCAGTTTTGATGTCAATATTGTCTCTCCTTCTGCAGTTTTGGTGTGAAGAACCAGCTTGATCCCTCTGACATAATCTACTGCAACACTGTGTAAAGTGATGGTTCTGATTTCTTGAGGTTTCTAAACATATTTCTGACATCATCAGTCTAATCAGCAAATTCTAACACTACGTAAATTTCAAATCGTTGGACCAATTTTTGTAAATTTATATATTTTAATCCTTTTTAAAATACATATTTTTTAAAGAAAGTGGTTTTAAGGCAACCTAGTTGTTTATTCCTTGCATAATAAATTCAATTTTAACTCTAAGATGACAGATTTATGAATCTTCTGTTGCCCACTCTATGAGATTAAAAATGCCAGAATTGTTTTCTTGTTGGCATCTGCAATTCTGCCGTTTTTAAGAGTTCCTATTTTTACACCCACAATTCCACACATATTTCATGAAAACAATTAAAATATATTTTTATAAAATTCTCTTTGTGTTTATGAAGAAAATATTATATATACATTTTGAATATAGGACAATTTTTTTTCATATTTAAATATTCAGATAATAAAAGGAATATATTGGGTTGAATAAAAATATTTATTTTCCAATATTTCAGTTGGCTGAACGCCCAGGCATTACATTTTGATATATAAAATACTAGCGGATGTACCCGGCTTCGCCTGGGTTTTACCCAAGTAAAGGTTTGTCTAACGAATCTCTCGATAAAGTGAACATTTCTTCCCTGTCCCTTGAAAAATACTCTATAAGTTGAATAAAATCAATATTAATTGGTTCCCTCGGTAATTGGAAGTTAAAGGAATAGTATCTTGCCTTGGAATTGTATCATTATTCTTGTCTCAAATAAATTGCCGTGTCATCCTGAATTTTGTCTTTGCTAATTTTCTACATTACAAAATCATCGTATCATCATGATAATATTTAGAGCAGATTGTTGAATAATAACAGATAAATTAGAATATTTATCTTGATTATTTTTAGGCGAAAAGTTATTTCAAAAATTTTATTTGCTAGAAAACTTCCCAGTACTATACTAAATATCTTCGCAAAGTTTCATGGCATTCCAATGAGTGGTTTGGTCAGGCATAAAGGACACACACACATACATTCATTTTTATATATATACTAGCGGATGTACCCGGCTTCGCCCGGGTTTTACCCGAGTAAAGGTTTGTCTGATGAACATTTGTTAAAACAATTCTCTATAAACTTATAAAAAAATAATAGATATATTTTGATAATTTGAAACTCGTAAATTTGAATCTCTCGATCAGGTGAACATTTTTTCCCGGTCCCTGTGTGCCGTGTCATCCTGAATTTTGTCTTTCCTAATTTTCTACATAAAAAATCATCGTTTTATCTAGTGAACATTTTTTCCCGGTCCCTTGAAAAATACTCGATAAGTTGAAGAAAATCAATATTAATTGGTTTCCTCGCTAATTGGAAGTTGAAGGAATAGTATCTTTGCCTTGGAATTGTATCATTAAATTTATTATTGAATTGCCGTGTCATCCTGAGATAATCTTACTTTTGATAAATATTCTTTAAGATAATAAACTTGGTGATAATAAAACTTATAGATAAAAAACTTGTTATCATCGTCGCAATGGTGGCGCTGCTTGCGAGTTAAATATACAAATCTGAAAATAACTCTAAGGATATTCAAGATATTCATGATATTATTTTTCAGAAACCTTCCCAGTATTATACTAAATAACTTCCCAAAGTTTCATGGCGTTCCAATGAGTGGTTTGGTCAGGCATAAAGGACAGACACACACACATACATTCATTTATCTATCTATATATATATATATATACTAGCGAACCCGGCCACGCGTTGCTGTGGCTAAGTTGTAATATGTTAAATTAATATTATACTAAACTATTCAGTACAGTAAAGTTAATATTCACTTATAAAGATAAAAATGTTTTAGCCGATCTAAAGCCCTACGGGATTGAGAATGGAACGTTACGTTAAAATTTGAAAGTGATTTTTATATATATAGATAATATAGCCCTTTATAATCACTGCATTAATAAATGTCAGTGAACTTGTTTATATGTATTGTTTTTTGTTTTTGAGATATTCTAATAGAACGTTCTCACAATTTTTGTAAAATATTTATATACCCACAAACACAGAATTTAAAAATATGTCTTAAAATTTGCTATAAATATTGTTATAAATATTATTTTAAAATAATTCGCCAGAAATCGTCCCGGTAGTATACTAAACAACTTCCCAAAGTTTCATGGCAAACATCTAAAATAAAATAATACTTTTAATACTTTGCTACAATATTAAAAAGAGGGGTGCTTAGGTGTTTAAAATGTAAAATGTGCTCTGAATAGTATTACATAGAGCCTTCATAACAAACATATTTAAAATAAACCAATTAAAATATAATAATGCTGTAAAAAAAGACTTTGCTACAATAATATAAAAGAAATGAAAATAAAAAAAGACACCCACGCTGAGCCTCGAACCTAGGTTTGTTATAAATATTATTTAAAAATTGTTTATGTTAATTTTATTTTAAAAAGCCTACATTTTAAATAAAATAATATTTCTAATAATTTGCTACAATAATATAGAAGAAATGAAAAAAAAAACACCCACGCTGAGCCTCGAACCTAGGTTGTGGGGGTACGAAGCTGTGTACCTAACCTATAGGCTAAGCTTGACGTTACAAATACGCTCATGCGAGGCTATTTCAGGCCATACGCCTACCGCGAGGGGGCGCTGATTGCGAGTGAATTTACGTTTTATTGTAAATAAAAATGCAACGAAAGGTTATTTCTAAAGAGTAATTAGCCAGAAACCATCCCGGTAGTATACTAAACAACTTCCCAAAGTTTCATCACGATCGGTTGAGCGATGTAGAAGATTATCACTTACGGACGGACCAACAAACATTCATTTTTATATATATATAGATAAAATTGAATGTCTGTCTGTCTGTACTCTATAGATTCAAAAACCATACATCCAATCGCCATGAAATTTCAGGATATTATTAGGTATATCCCCGGGAAGGTTTTTGAAAAATAATTTCTTGAATATCTTGAATATCCTTAGAGTTATTTGCAGATTTGTAGATTTAACTCGCAAGCAGCGCCACCATTGCGACGATGATAACAAGTTTTTTTATCTATAAGTTTTATTATCACTAAGTTTATTATCTTAAAGATTATTTATCAAAAGTAAGATTATCTCAGGATGACACGGCAATTTGAGACAAGAATAATGATACAATTCCAAGGCGAAGATACTATTCCTTTAACTTCCAATTACCGAGGGAACCAATTAATATTGATTTTATTCAACTTATCGAGTATTTTTCAAGGGACCGGGAAAAAATGTTCACTTTATCGAGAGATTCGTTAAACAAACTTTTACTCGGCTAAAACCCGGGTGTAGCCGGGTACATCCATACAAGAATAATGATACAATTCCAAGGCAAGATACTATTCCTTTTACTTCCAATTACCGAGGGAACCAATTAATATTGATTTTATTCAACTTATCGAGTATTTTTCAAGGAACCGGGAAAAAAATGTTCACTTTATCGAGAGATTCGTTAGACAAACTTTTACTCGGGTAAAACCCGGGCGAAGCCGGGTACGTCCGCTAGTTTAAGATAACAAATTAAATGATAATAAAACTTATAGATAAAAAACTTGTTATCATCGTCACAATGGGGGCGCTGCTTGCGAGTTAAATCTACAAATCTGCAAATAACTCTAAGGATATTCAAGATATTCATGAAATTATTTTTCAAAACCTTCCCGGTGATATACCTAATAATATCCCAAAATTTCACGGCGATTGGATGTATGGTTTTTGAATCTATAGAGTACAGACAGACAGACATTCAATTTTATATATATACTAGCGGACCCGCCCGGCTTCGCCCGGGTTTTACCCGAGTAAAAGTTTGTCTAACGAATCTCTCGATAAAGTGAACATTTTTTTCCTGGTCCCTTGAAAAAATACTCGATAAGTAGAATAAAATCAATATTAATTGGTTCCCTCGGTAATTGGAAGTTAAAGGAATAGTATCTTGCCTTTGAATTGTATCATTATTCTTGTCTCAAATAAATTGCCGTGTCATCCTGAATTTTGTCTTTCCTAATTTTCTACATTACAAAATCATCGTATCATCATGATAATATTTAGAGCAGATTGTTGAATTATAACAGATAAATTAGAATAATTATCTTGATTATTTCTAGGCGAAAAGTTATTTCAAAAATTTTATTTGCTAGAAACCTTCCCAGTACTATACTAAATAACTTCCCAAAGTTTCATGGCGATCCAATGAGTGGTTTGGTCAGGCATAAAGGACAAACAAACAGACATACATTCATTTTTATATATATAGATATTAACAGTAATTAAACATAACAGTAAGAAAATGTTGATTTTAAAATATTTTAATTTTAAAATATTTTAATTTTTTCATATTTTAAATATGTAAATAGAGTCTCTTAAGAAAGAACACCTAAAAACATGAATCAACTTGTTTCTCCTGTTGGTGGTCTCTCATTGAAGATTCTAATTGCTATTAAAGAATCTCTAGTAGACCTTTAATAAGAGACTGCCTCTTGGAGAGACGGTGTAGCTACGAAATGGATATTCCCGGCTTCGCCCGGATTTTACCCGAGTAAAGGTTTGTCTAACGAATCTCTCGATAAGTGAACATTTTTTCCCGGTCCCTTGAAAAATACTCGATAAGTTGAATAAAATCATTATTAATTGGTTCCCTCCGTAATTGGAAGTTAAAGGAATAGTATCTTGCCTTGGAATTGTATCATTATTCTTGTCTCAAATAAATTGCCGTGTCATCCTGAATTTTGTCTTTCCTAATTTTCTACATTACAAAATCATCGTATCATCATGATAATATTTAGAGCAGATTGTTGAATTATAACAGACGGTCCCTTGAAAATACTCGATAAGTTGAATAAAATCATTATTAATTGGTTCCCTCCGTAATTGGAAGTTAAAGGAATAGTATCTTGCCTTGGAATTGTATCATTATTCTTGTCTCAAATAAATTGCCGTGTCATCCTGAATTTTGTCTTTCCTAATTTTCTACATTACAAAATCATCGTATCATCATGATAATATTTAGAGCAGATTGTTGAATTATAACAGATAAATTAGAATAATTATCTTGATTATTTCTAGGCGAAAAGTTATTTCAAAAATTTTATTTGCTAGAAACCTTCCCAGTACTATACTAAATAACTTCCCAAAGTTTCATGGCGATCCAATGAGTGGTTTGGTCAGGCATAAAGGACAAACAGACATACATTCATTTTTATATATATAGATAGATATATATTTTTATAAGTTTATAGAGAATTGTTTTAACAAATGTTCGTTAGACTAACCTTTACTCGGGTAAAACCCCGGGCCAAGCCGGGTACATCCGCTAGTATATATATATAGATAGATTAACAAATAAATATTTTTATTCAATTCAATATATTCCTTTTTTATCTGAAAATATAAATATTTTAAAACAGATTAATATTTTTAATACCAACTCTGCAATATATATGAGTTCCTAATTTTTTAAATTTTCCTTTCGTGTTATATATAATAGCCTTTATAAAATTCATTTTAAACACCTTTTTATTCAACCATGTCCTGCGAGAATTTCAAAACAGTTTCTTTGAACACTCAGAAAAGTCGTATCATTGGCTATGTCGAGAGTGAAGGGCTCTTTGTCTACAACTGTCAAGATCTGAAAGTCAGTAGCTTTATAAAGTATGAAAGATGTAAGAATGTAACTTTAGCAAGAATGCTGGGAACTGAAGTTGTATTATTTACTTATGCAGAGGGAAACAAGCTTCGAATTGTTGACATCAACACTTCTCAGGTCATAGGCATAATTGTCGAAGAAAGAAAGATCCTTAATGTTATGGTAAGAGCTGATCTCATTTTTGTTTCAACACTAAAAACATTAAATGTCTACAAATATCCTGTATTAGAACGAGTTTATAACATTGAGGATATTTACTCTAACACTGGAATGTTCACTATGACACAAAATCCACAATTAGAAAAACAAGTGATTCTATACCCTGCTGCTAAAAAGGGTCAGGTCAATATATATAACATGAATAAAAATAAAGCCAGCAAGCAATTTATAACTTTGAAAGAGGAAATTGGATTTCTTTCACTTGATAGCAAGGGTGAACGTGTTGCCATTGCGGACGCTAGTGGAAGAACCATTAGAATTATTGATGTCAACAACCAGTCTCTTGTTGCAGAATTCACTAGAGGTTCTGCAGAATGTACCATCAAGAGTATGGAATTCAACCCATCCTCTAATTATCTTTGCGTCACCAGCAACAAGGAAACTGTTCATCTGTTTGCCGTGGCGAATCAATCTTTGAATAAAACTGGCTGGATTCAATATGGTCAATGGGCTTTCGCCAAGTACTACACGAAGTCCGCGACTCCTTGTATCGCTGGTTTCAGTCAGGAACACGAGAACCTGCTATACATCGTTTGTGAGGACGGCACCTTCTGCGAGATTCTCTTTGCTGAGAATGGCAAGATCTCAGTGAAAAGATCAGCACAGCTCCTCAATGGAACTGCTCAAATGTTGACAGTTTAGAATGGAAATTAGAAAATCGAATATTTAATTTTCCAATGGGAGCTCTCAAACATGTATTATTTATGTACTTTTAATAAATATTCATTAATGTTTCCATTTCTTTGTGACCCTTTATTCGTTTTATGTCTTTCTAAAATGTTTTTATTTCTTAAATTATTTTCAATCCTTTTTGATCTTTTAAAAGTTTTATTTATGTTTTGAGAGAATGAATATTCATTCTTCAATGTTTTTCATCCCTTTGTGAATTTTGCATTCTTTTGTTTTTTTTTCAAACAAAATTATATTAAAAATAAAGAAGGCATCTCCTGACCACGAGCACATGTGCTTTTTAGATGGCAGAGCGCCATCTAGTGGAGCAAAAATAAACTAAACGTTTATTTAGCTTGCTCCGAGATATTTGGCCAACCCAATTTCTTGATAAATCAAGAAAAGCCATCCACGAACGCGTTTCGCGCTGTTGGCGCTCGTCAGCGTGGAGAAGGCTGTAACCACTGCGACCAAAATGATTTTTGGTCCCAATGGTTTCCCGAAAAATCAAGAAATGGGTATTTAAGGCCAAATTTGCGTAAAGACGCTTAACACATGAAAAAACAATAGAAAAAAAAAAGAAAAGTGGGTCAGGTGTTGATATTAAAAATAAAGAAGTTTAGTTTATTTTTGCTCCACTAGATGGCGCTCTGCCATCTAAAAAGCACATGTGCTCGTGGTCAGGAGATGCCTTCTTTATTTTTAATATCAACACCTGACCCGCTTATCTTTTATTTTTTCTGTTGTTTTTTCATGTGTTTAAACGTCTTTACGCAAATTTGGCCTTAAATACCCATTTCTTGATTTTTCGGGAAACCATTGGGACCAAAGATCATTTTGGTCGCAGTGGTTACAGCCTTCTCCACGCAGACGAGCGCCAACAGCACAAAACACGTTCGTGGATGGCTTTTCTTGATTTATCAAGAAATTGGGTTGACCAAATATCCCGGATCAAGCTAAATAAACGTTTAGTTTATTTTTGCTCCACTAGATGGCGCTCTGCCATCTAAAAAGCACATGTGCTCGTGGTCAGGAGATGCCTTCTTTATTTTTAATATCAACAACTGACCCGCTTATCTTTTATTTTTTTCTATTGTTTTTTCATGTGTTAAACGTCTTTACGCAAATTTGGCCTTAAATACCCATTTCTTGATTTTTCGGGAAACCATTGGGACCAAAAATCATTTTGGTCGTAGTGGTTACAACCTTCTCCACGCTGACGAGCGCCAACAGCGCGAAACGCGTTCGTGGATGGCTTTTCTTGATTTATCAAGAAATTGGATTGGCCAAATATCTCGGAGCAAGCTAAATAAACGTTTAGTTTATTTTTGCTCCACTAGATGGCGCTCTGCCATCTAAAAAGCACATGTGCTCGTGGTCAGGAGATGCCTTCTTTATTTTTAATATCAACACCTGACCCACTTATCTTTTATTTTTTTCTATTGTTTTTTCATAAAATTATTTATAAAATGATTGGTTTTACATCTTTTTTCTTTTACCCCTTACTAATTGATTTTTAACTAATACTGGTAAATAGTTTTGCTTTCTCTAAGTTATAGTAGTATATTTCTTTTTTTTTTCAAAAAAAATCAATTTAACTTTTGAATTATATTCAATTCTTAATGAAATTGCTCGTGTCTTGTTATATATAATAAAAGTATGGACAAATTTTAGAATGTTTATGATGTTTAAAAATTGTATTAAACTAGAGCATCTGTCACATTGTTATATAAGGACTGAGAAAGATGAGGTTATTTTCTATGCATATGATTCAGTTTGACCAGTCCTGTATATATTGCAAAGCAGTGTTGGCCGAAATTTTCAAGGCGGGCTAAATTTAGGCGATAATTTTTCCTGCCAGGTGTTATTTTTTTATTCTTCTGATGATCTTTTAGTGATACATACATTGAAGTTGACATTTATTAGCATGTAACCTAATTTGTGGGCTTGGACTTCCTACAGGCCGTTTGTGGCCCGTGGGTTTTGTGTTACCATTCCTGTTGTAGTAGCCCTCTTTAATCAGCTTCTGTTCTCTCTTCTTCATTTCATTATATCTAGTCAAGCCTTTTAGGTTAACATTCTCCAGCGCGATGGATTTTCATAGGAAATATCTCAAGGGGAAGCAGGCTATTAACTTAAGGAGTTACCTAATATTATAACTTCCAAATTCTCTACCGCCCTCGATTCTACTACTACCGTCTACTACAGTTAAGAGTTCAAAACCGTCATCCTCCTAGGAATAATTATTGTTGGAATAATAATTGTTGCAAATGATCCCGTCGATGTATGGATAAACTGGCAGTCGTGTATGTGAGGCGAGTGTTGATGTTCTTCCCACACGCGGGCAATAAGCAGATGCAGGGCCAGATGTTAGCACCAAGAGTGATCGGAGACAGCCCACGGGAGAGAGGTAGAGGCCCTGACACAAACTTGGATTCCTAAAACCGAGACATGGAGAGAAAGATGGAGAGAGAGATAGACGCGGGATGCTGATGGACCCATCGTCGCACTCACCGCGCTGACCCTCTGCTAAAACTGTCCTGTTGACAAGGGTCGCCTATAAATAGCCCTGGAGAGAAGCAACATCTAGGCGTCGGCTAATTCCTCCCCTTCTGCCCGCAGGTGCCATCAGTTGACCACTCTTTGGATGTTTTTATTTTGACGTCATCATTTCCAGTTTAAATACAAATAAGGGTGTACAGGTTATATTATAATGGTGGTAGCAAATAAGAAGTGTACATTTTAAAAAGAAGGGTATGTTCTTATAATAATTGGCTCTAACTAATTAGAAGATACGTGAAATATATTAAAAGATTCATTATTATGCAGTTTAAAATATACTATACAGATATAGTTCAAATCAGCCTGGCGACATCTGATCAACTTGATGTCCACTATTAGACTTTTAGTCTGAAGGCTAACTCGGTTAGTTGGTGACTTCTGTACGTGGCTCCAGGAGTCCAGGTTACATCAATAAGAAAGAGGAAGAAGAAATCATGCGAGTTAATATCATAATTTAAAGCCTTTACTCTTCGATTGACGATTTTTTGTGAAGGATGAAGGTCTTAATAAAATATTATGCATGTATGTATCATATGTGTAATTAGGCATGTTTTATTATATTAAACCCTCTATCTTTCAACATTTTGTTTTCCTGGACAATATCATTAGGTCGCCATGCTGCCTGATTGACCAGAAAGATCCCTGGACATCTTATAGCCAATCTCCACCTTCCTGGGTATTGCCCCCTCTAAACCGAGGTAATCATGTTCCTATGCGTGTAGATTCCATTTGTCTTTAGGCTAGTGTGCTCTCACTCTGTCCAATGACTGCATGTTGGATTAGTAGCCCGCTACGACGTTGAAGTCTTTACACAACACAGAAATATATATATTTATATATATTTATTGGGTTGTAAAGAAAGTTTGTTCAGTTTTTATATCCCTTTGTTTTATAATGGTTTTGTTGTTATACAGTAAGTTATACAGTAAATTCCTCATATTCTTTAAATAGTACTCTTATGCTTTACAAGCCCTTTATTATATAATTTTTGAAAACGAAATTTTTTGTTCTTTATTCAGGATTGAAAATGAAATATCCAGTAGGCAAAAATCAACATTTTCGACATCTGCTTTTCTTCGCTTTCATCGAGGTCAAGAAGCATACGAAGGAGCTCGGGACATATGTAACGTGTATTGAATAGGTGTCATAGGGGAGCGAACAGCACAAAAATGGCTTGCACAGTTTAAAAACGGCGACTTGGACCTTGAAGACATGCCTCGAAGCGGACAACCATCAAAATTCGATGAGGAACATCTAAAGGCTCTGAAGACTCTGAAGCTCTAAAGGCTCTAAAGGAAGATGGTCGCCAAACAACCAGTGAGTTGGCCGAAAAAATGAAATGTAGTGCTGTGACAATCTCCAAACATCTTCAATCAATAGTTGTTTTCAAAAATTCGGAGCTTGGGTGCCTCACGAGTTTAATCAACACGGGGCCATAAACAACGATTTTTATACCGAATCGTTATGGGAGATGAAAAATGGTGTCTATACCTGAATATGTAGCGAAGAAAAGAGTGGGTCGCTCCAGGAGATATGCCGAAGCCAAGAATAAATCAAGATTTTTACCCACAAAAGGCTATGATCTGCGATTTTTGGGACTGCGAAGGTCTACTGTACTGTGAAATGCCCGAAAAGAATGCCAGGGTCAATAAGGATCTCTACATTACCCAATTGCATCTCGTGAATGATGCTATTCAACAGAGAATACAATATCGACAAGGTTAAATCATTCTCCTTCACGACAACGATAGACCGCATGTTACACAAGTCGTCAAAGCCGCCCTTCAAGAACTCGAATGGGAAGTTCTACAGCACCCGCCGTATTCTCCGGACCTTTCACCAACCGATTACCACCTTTCCCGATCCATGTCAAACCATATGAGAAGCACTACCTTCGATGATGAAGAGGACCTCAAAACCTGGCTCAATAACTTCTTTGACACTAGACCAGGCGATTTTTGACGGAACGGCATCAACAAATTAGCTTAACGTTGGGAGAAGGTCGTAAATAATAACGGAGAATACATAATTGATTAATTAATTATTATTAGTAATGTTTTTGTCTGAATAAAATGGTCGAATAAAACTGATCGAACTTTCTTTACAACCCAATAGTAATAAATATCAATATACACTAGATTTTCATATCTACCATTATTATAAATGGTTTAACAGCCCCTAAATGTAGATAAAATTCAACGGGCTAGGTTGGCCATCATGTAAACACAAATAAGCAGAAAAGGTTTATTGAGAGTCCGCCGTGGCGTTCAACCAACCGATATATTGCCAAATAAATCTTTTATTCAAATATAATATGCCTTTTTATCATATAAATATCAAATAATAACAGGTTTACTAATAGATTAACGCATGGTTTCAGAGATGCTGGCCTAGGAATAAATCCAGAGTCCAAATATTTTATTCACAATTATTAAAGTAGGAGCATAATTTTGTTGAATCATGTTTGATTCATGTATTTTTCGCTGAGTAATATTTAATCAGCGTCGATATATGAATCTGAAATGGCCTGCAGAGAGACACTGGTGTTTGTCAATCAGCCAGTTGAGTGGGTTCAGGATGCAGCGTTCGAATACTTTTATATAGTAAATATTTAATCAATATTATAAGTTGAGTAATTACCAGGAGAATAATCAAAAGAAGAACAAAATTAAATGTTTAAGGTTTTTATTTATACGAATTTGCGAGCATTTCTGCCTTCCATTTCCCCCTATCTTTTTTCCTGTTGAAAGGCAGAAATGCTTGAAGGCTCATATAAATGATTATTATTATTGAGGTTTAAAAGAGAAAACGAAAATATAGCGTGGTGAGTTTCTTTTATTGAAAATACAAGCTTTCAAGCAAAACGCTTTTCTTCAGGTAATCCAAGAAAATGTGCGGAGAGGTATATATACCCAATTAAAGAAGATTTGAATATTTTTACAATAGAATATGTATAAAACGGGATAAAACAAAGTTAAGCTAAGAGATAAAATATACAAACATTTTAAAATAAATAAAAAATAAAATATGTAAATCGGGGAAACACTTGAGGTTAAAATTCCTTATGCGGGATCCATGCTATTACAAAAAGCTATGTACTGCGGGGGTAGTTCAATTTTCCTATTGAGGCTCGGAATTTTATTGGAAACCAAAGCCTCCAGGACCAGTCGTTGATATTTTCCGCGGATGTTACTGTAAATACAGTAAATACATTGGGTGGCTGTGAAATCAAATGAATGCTGTGTTTCTGCCATGTGCTGATAAATCTGGGAACGGCTGTCTTTGTTCATGATGTTTCTATTGATTTCTTTAGTCCTGATTTCAATGGTTCTGCCGGTTTCACCAACATAATGTAGTTCGCAATTTGAGCATTTAATTTTGTACACTGCGTTAGGGGCGGATAGTGGGTCCTGCTTTTTCGAACTTTTCGTGATGGGATGCCGGAGTTTGAGTTCGATGGAAGGTGAATTACTAAAATACGTACGAACACCGTATTTTCTCAAGAAACAGGCAATATCGACGTTGGTTTCGGAATACGGGAGAACGTAAGTCGATTTGTAAACGGTTGGGGTTGCATATGTACGTTGTTGGTACGTATGGCGGCGGATAAAATCTATAGGGTAACCGAAAGACGAAAGGTTGCGATAAACGTTATTTCTCTCGACCGTCCTAAAGATTTCTAGAGAACAATGGGTGGAGATCCTTTTTGTTAGTGTTTTGATAGTTGTGATATTATGAAATGCAGGTGCATGAGAACCGTAGTGAATATACGTAGGGTTAAATTCTGGTTTGTAGTATACCGTGGTTTCAATGCTGCTGCCGGTATTAATGACCAGCACATCCAGAAACGGGATGACACCATTCTTGTCCTGGTTTTGGGTGAACTTAAGGCATTCGTGATATGAGTTGAGGGCATCTGTGATGAGGGAGTTATTAGCGTTGGGATACATGCTAAATATGTCATCGACATATCTTACCCATAGTTTAATTCCTAGGTCATCACGGTTCGTGATCCAGGAGTCAAGGCCAGACATTTCGAGTTCAGCTGCTATGTTTGATAAAGGGCTACCCATGGGGGAACCTCTCTTCTGTAGGTAGTAATGACCGTCAAATTCAAGGGTGTTCATATTAAAGCATATTTGGAATAGGTCTGTGATGGTGCAACTGTGAGTATGGGGGAGATCGGAAGATGCCAGGAGCTTGCTGAGTTCTTTGATGATGAGGTCGTGGGGGAGACACAAAAAGAGGGATTTTACATCATATGTGCAGATGGAGTAGTTTTCTAAGTTATCTATTTCTTTTAATTTGTGGATAAAGTTGCTTGAGTCTTGAATAGAATGGGAGTTATATGTCTTGATCAAAGGTTTTAGGACATCTGAAAGGTATCTAGCCAGGTGTGCTGCAGGGGAAAGATGATATGCAACAATTGGTCTAAGGGGGATGTCCGGTTTGTGTACCTTCGGGAGGCCATAAATATAAGGGGTGTTGGAGAGATTTGAAGTATAGCTTTGGAATTGTGCGGAGGTGATTTGGTTGGTTCTTTTCAGGCGACTTAGTGATGACTTGTAGGCCTTTTGGATGTTGCTGACCTGGGCAGGTGAAGCACCCTCGAAAGTATCCAAATCGCCTAGGATGTCCAGCATTTTGCTCTTATATGCTTCCAATTTGAGAATCACGACCTGTGAACCTTTGTCTGATCTGGTGACCACTATGTCTTTCTGATCTCTCTGAGGGATTTCAAAGCCTTGACTTCATTCTAAGTGGATTGGGTAGGGTTTGAGTGGCCGGAGGCGTATAGTTTGTTGGTGATTGTGGTGCGGATATGGTATTTGTCAAAATTACTTTGGTTCTGTAGAGAATACTCAACACAGCTGATGATGCGTAGGGGGTCTTGTTTAGTGGGTAGTCTATACTTGAGTCCTTTGGTTAAGAGAGAAATATGATCTTCCGAGAGGTTTATATTGGCGAGGTTTAGTATGACATCTTTCTGGGTGTTATGGCAGGAGTAGTAAGAGGGAAATTGGTATTTATGTGTCCAGAATTCAAATTTCTTCCGATGTCGGTTTTCGATAAACTGATCGAGCTAGTGAACGCCGGTGATGCCGGAGATTAGGGACGTAAGTTCTTCAAATGGAAGTCTGATGGTTAGAAGTGAGAGTAGTCCTTTTACAGTAAACGATTGATTAAAACGTTTAATAATGCTCTAGCTTTCGGGTATGGTGGCCCTTCTACAGGAGCAACGCGAATGAATTGCGAAATTTACAAATTGCCTTTCAAAATTTTAAATTTAATTTTAATATGCTTCCAGATCACATAGAAGTATGAAACTTTGAACCTTGACTCATGCCCATGAACAATGCAAGTGTACTAATTTTCAGACTTCTGAGTGGTCGATTGGCCAAGAATAATAATAAAAAATAAGTCTTATGTTACCCCTCTTACAAGAAATTGACTAATCCGCCGCAAGCAGGCTTCCATATATTTAAGGCCTTATCCCCAGTGAACTTTTGATTCTAAGTATTGTAAATCTATATATATAAAATTGAATGTCTGTCTGTCTGTACTCTATAGATTCAAAAACCATACATCCAATCGCCGTGAAATTTTGGGATATTATTAGGTATATCACCGGGAAGGTATTTGAAAAATAATTTCATGAATATCTTGAATATCCTTAGAGTTATTTGCAGATTTGTATATTTAACTCGCAAGCAGCGCCCCCATTGTGACGATGATAACAAGTTTTCTTATCACTAAGTTTGTTATCTTAAATATTATTTATCAAAAGTAAGATTATCTCAGGATGACACGGCAATTTATTTGAGACAAGAATAATGATACAATTCCAAGGCGAAGTTACTATTCCTTTAACTTCCAATTACCGAGGGAACCAATTAATATTGATTTTATTCAACTTATCGAGTATTTTTCAAGGGACCGGGAAAAATGTTCATTAGATAAAACTATGATTTTCTAATGTAGAAAATTAGGAAAGATAAAATTCAGGATGACACGGTACACAGGGACCGGGAAAAAATGTTCACTTTATCGAGAGATTTAAATTTTCGAGTTTCAAATTATCAAAATATATCTGTTTTTTATAAGATTTTAGAGAATTGTTTTAACAAATGTTCGCTAGACAACCCTTTACTCGGGTAAAACCCCGGGCGAAGCCGGGTAGGCGTCCGCTAGTTCATTTATAAAAACTAAATAAATAATTATTTTTATAATATTTTTTTATGTAATTTTATTTATTAATTATAATTAATAAATAAAATTACATTAAAAAGCTTTTATTCAAATGCACTAAAAAGTAAAATAAAATATCTTATCTTTCGTCATTGAGCAATTAGATGTATCAGAGTGAAAATAAAAGCGTCGAGAGACGATCATATTTAGAGAAGGGGTGAAATATAGCAAACACTTATAATAAAAAATGGTTATAGGTTGCTATATATTCAATCACATTAGGCACAAAATTCAGGGGCGGCGAGGTGTAGCTGTTCCCGCTGTAACCTTATAATAATAGCATGGGGGCGGCGAGGTGTAGCTGTGAGCGTTGTAGCCTTATAATAATGGCATGGGGGCAGCGATGTGTAGCTGTGAGCGTTGTAGCCTTATAATAATGGCATGGGGGCGGCGAGGTGTAGCTGTGAGCGTTTAAGCCTTATAATAATGGCATGGGGGCTGCGAGGTGTAGCTGTGAGCGTTATAGCCTTATAATAATGGCATGGAGGCGGCGAGGTGTAGCTGTTCGCCCTGTAGCCTTATAATAATGGCATGGGGGCGGCGAGGTGTAGCTGCTCGCGCTGTAACTTTATAATAATGGCCTGGGGGCTGCGAGGTGTAACTGTGAGCGTTGTAGCCTTATAATAATGGACAAAGGGCGGCGAGGTGTAGCTGTGAGCGTTGAAGCCTTTTAATAATGGAATGGGGGCGGCGAGGTGTAGCTGTGAGGGTTGTAGCCTTATAATAATGGCATGGGGGCGGCGAGGTGTAGCTGTGAGCGTTGAGGCTTTATAATAATGGCATGGGGGCGTCGAGGTGTAGCTGTGAGCGTTGTAGCCTTATAATAATGGCATGGGGGCGGCGAGGTGTAGCTGTGAGCGTTTAAGCCTTATAATAATGGCATGGGGGCTGCGAGGTGTAGCTGTGAGCGTTATAGCCTTATAATAATGGCATGGGGGCGGCGAGGTGTAGCTGTTCGCCCTGTAGCCTTATAATAATGGCATGGGGGAGGCTAGGTGTAGCTGCTCGCGCTGTAACTTTATAATAATGGCATGGGGGCTGCGAGGTGTAACTGTGAGCGTTGTAGCCTTATAATAATGAACTAAGGGCGGCGAGGTGTAGCTGTGAGCGTTGAAGCCTTTTAATAATGACATGGGGGCGGCGAGGTGTAGCTGTGAGGGTTGTAGTAGCCTTATAGTAATGGCATGGGGGCGGCGAGGTGTAGCTGTGAGCGTTGAAGCTTTATAATAATGGCATGGGGGCGGCGAGGTGTAGCTGTGAGCGCTGTAGCCTTATAATAATGACATGGAGGCGGCGAGGTGTAGCTGTGAGCACTGTAGCCCTATAATAATGGCATGGGGCGGCGAGGTGTAGCTGTTAGCGTTGTAGCCTTATAATAATGGACTGGAGGCGACAAGGTGTAGCTGTGAGCTTTGAAGCCTTATAATGATCGGATGGAGGCGGCGAGGTGTAGCTGTGAGCGTTGAAGCTTTATAATAATGGCATGAGGGCGGCGAGGTGTAGCTGTGAGCGCTGTAGCCTTATAATAATGGACTTGAGGCGACGAGGTGTAGCTGTGAGCTTTGAAGCCTTATAATAATATGATGGAGGCGGCGAGGTGTAGCTGTGAGCGTTGAAGCTTTATAATAATGGCATGGGGGCGGCGAGGTGTAGCTGTGAGTGTTTTAGCTTTTAACAATGGCATTAGGGCGGCGAGGTGTAGCTGTGAGTCAATGCAAGTGTACAAATGCTTTGCGTATAATGAAAGTGTACAATTTTTCAGACTTCTGGGTGGTCGGAGTGGCCAAAAAAAAATTAAATCTTATGTTACGCGCCTCTTACAAGAAATTGATTAATCCGCCGCGAGCAGGCTTCCATATATTTAAGGCTTTATCCCCAGTGAACCTTTGGTTCTAAGTATTGTAAATTCATGACTAAAATCGAACTATGAATGAATAAATAAATAAAATTACGTTTCAAAAAAATGATTTTATTCAGATGCACTAAAAAAAGGAATATCTTGTCTTCTGTCATTGGAAATTAGATGTATCTGAATGAAAATAAAAGCGGCGAGGGACGATCATATTTAGAGAAGGGGTAAAATATAGCAAACACATAAAATTGGCTATCAGTTGCTATATATTTAATCACATTAGGTTCATTATTCATGATGATCGTCCTCGACGCTTTTATTTTAACTCAGATACATCTATTTGCTCAATGACAGAAGATAAAATATTTTATTTTCACTTTTTAGGGTATTTAAATGAAATATTTTTTAAACTATATTTTATTTATTAATTATTATTTATGAAAGCGCTAGATTTTTTGCTGCAATTATCTTGTTGCTGATAAGGTGTCGTTGATGTACTTATTTTTAGCAATTTGGTTATTTGGCCGTGTATGCTGAGGCGCGTTTATTAAAACAAGAATACATTTGTGGAAACATTGCCTAAGTAATTGGCCTATTTCATATTTGAGAATAAGATATAAGATTCAGAATTCCACGATTTCCAAACATTTTGACTGTTTCTTCACCAACAGATATCGATATTCTAATTGTATTGTCTCAGGATCAGTCAACCACACTTATCTTCTACTTCTCAGGGAAGTTTTGGATGTTTAGGTTTGACACCATACAGTCAATTATGTGTGTTGGCTTTGACTCCATATATCCAATATCTTGTGAGAATGGTTGATCGTTCTTTACAGAAGAGATTGCTGAAATTCATTTGTTTGGCTTCAGTTTCGATGTCAATATTGTTGCTCCTTCTGCAGTTTTGGTGTGAAGAACCAGCTTAGTCACTTTTACATAATCTACTGCATCACTGTGCAAAGTGATTGTTCTGATTTCTTGAGGTTTATTAATATATTTCTGACATCATCAGTTTAATCAGAAAATTCTACAACAAGTTATATTTCAAATTGTTGGACCAATTTTTGCAAATTTATTTATTTTTATCCTTTTTAAAATACATATTTTTAAAGAAAGTGGCTTCGAGACAACCTAGTTGTTTATTCCTTGTATAATAAATTCAATTTAACTCTAAGACGACAGATTTCTGTATCTTCCCTTGCCCACTCTATGAGATTAAAAATGCCAGAATTGTTTTCTTGTTTGCATTTGTAATTCTGCCGTTTTGGAGACAGTTTTTCATTTTCTCGCACACAATTCCACACACATTTCTTTCACACAATTAAAATATATTTTTATAAAATTCTCTCTTTGTTAATGAATAAATTATTATACATAAATTTTGAATATAGGACAATTCATATTTAAATCTTCAGATAATAAAAGGAATATATTGGGTTGATTAAATATATTTATTTTCCAATATATAAGTTGGCTGAACGCGAAGGTATTGCATTTTAATAATATAATATATTGGCAAATAAATATTTTTATTCAATTCAATATATTCATTTTTTAAATCTGAAAACATAAATATTTAAAAACAGATTAATTATGTTGAATGTCAACTCTGAAATACATATGAGTTCCTAATTTTAAAAATTTTCTTCTGTATTATATATTATAGCCTTTATAAAATTCATTTCAAACACCTTTTTATTCAACCATGTCCTGCGAGAATTTCAAAACAGTTTCTTTGAACACTCAGAAAAGTCGTATCATTGGCTATGTCGAGAGTGAAGGGCTCTATGTCTACAACTGTCAAGATCTGAAGATAAGTAGTTTTATGAAGTACGAAAATTGTAAGAATATAACTTTAGCAAGAATGCTGGGAACTGAAGTCCTATTATGTACTCATGGAGATGGAAACAAGCTTCGAATTGTTGACATCAACTCTTCTAAGGGCATAGGCAAAATTGTCGAAGAAAGAAAGATCCTTAATGTTATGGTAAGAGCTGATCTAATTTTTGTTTCAACACTAAAAACATTAAATGTCTACAAATATCCTGAATTAGAACGTGTTTATAACATTGAGGATATTTACTCTAACACTGGAATGTTCACCATGACACAAAATCCCCAATTAGAAAAACAAGTGATTCTATACCCTGCCGCTAAAAAGGGTCAGGTCAATATATATAACATGAATAAAAATAACACCAGCAAGCAATTTATAACTTTGAAAGAGGAAATTGGATTTCTTTCACTTGATAGCAAGGGTGAACGTGTTGCCATTGCGGACGCTAGTGGAAGAACCATTAGAATTATTGATGTCAACAACCATTCTTTTGTTGCAGAATTCACTAGAGGTTTTGGAGAATGTACCATCAAGAGTATGGAATTCAACCCATCCTCTAATTACCTTTGCGTCACCAGCAACAAGGAAACTGTTCATCTGTTTGCCGTAGCGAATCAATCTTTGAATCAAACTGGCTGGATTCAATATGGTCAATGGGCTTTCGCAAAGTACTACACGAAGTCCGCGACTCCTTGTATCGCTGGCTTCAGTCAAGAACACGAGAACCTGCTATACATCGTTTGTGAGGACGGCACCTTCTGCGAGATTCTCTTTGCTGAGAATGGCAAGATCTCAGTGAAAAGATCAGCACAGCTCCTCAATGGAACTGCTCAAATGTTGACAGTTTAGAATGGAAATTAGAAAATCGAATAATTTATTTTCCAATGAAAAGTCTCAAATATGTATTATTTATGTACTTCTAATAAATATTCGTTAATTATTTCATTTCTTTGTGACCCATTATTCGTTTTATGTCTTTTTAAAAATGTTTTTATTGCTTAAATTATTTTCAATCCTTTTTGGTCTTTTAAAAGTTTTATTTATTTTTTAAGAGAATGAATATTCATTCTTCAATGTTTTTCATCCCTTTGTGATTTTTGCATTCTTTTGTTTTTTTTTTTCAAATAAAATTATATACACTGTGTGACATTGAAAATGGAACACCAAGAAAATGTGGCCAGAAAATTATGCAAATATCAGGGTAGACGCGCCTAACCGAGTTATGCAAAAGATGTAAATTGCGCAGCTCTCGTGCGCACATGAAGTAAGATATAAGGGAAGGAACTTGCAGAAAGGACAGTATTCGTGTCGTTATTTCTTCAAGGAAAATCATTGTAGAAATTTTGTTCTTGTGTCAAAAGACACGTGTAATAACAGAGAATGCCAGGTCATCGTAAACGGAGGCAGTTCAAGCAGACAGACGCTTTTACGAGGGGCATGATGATCGGACTGAAAAGGGCAGGTTGGTCCATACGTCAAATCGCAGCTGATACACACCTTGGTGCGTCCACGGTGCACCGACTGTGGAGAAGATGGTTGGAACAAGGAAATGTGGCAATTTATAGGAATGCCGGTGCAACCAGAGTGACGTCAGCACGTGTGGATCGGCGTGTCCTTCGACAAGTAGTGGCGGCCCCACAAGCCACTTGTACCGCCATCCTTCAACATGTGCAAGACATCCTAGATCATTCCATCTCGACCAGAACCATTTCCCGTCGATTGGTTGCTAATGGCTTGCACTCATGCCGTCCGCTAAGAAGACTGCCATTGACCCCACCGAATAGGCGCCAACGTTTGGAATGGTGCCAGGCTAGATCGACGTGGATGACGGAATGGCACAGGGTCGTGTTCTCAGATGAGTCGCGTTTCTGCTTGTCCAGTGATAGTCGCCGTGTACGCGTATGGCGTCGACGTGGAGAAAGGTCCAATCCGGCAGCAATTATGGAACGCCCCACCGTGCGACAACGTGAAATCATGGTTTGGGGCGCAGTCGCGTATGATTCCAGGTCACCTTTACTTCGTATTCAGGACACTATGACGGCCCAACGATACGTTGATGATGTGCTGCGACCGGTGACACTCCCCTACCTTCAGGGGGTACCCAATGCCCTTTATCAGCAGGATGCACACTGCTCGCATTAGCCAACAAGCTCTGCAAGATGTACAGATGCTTCCCTGGCCACCGTACTCTTCTGATCTCTCACCAATCGAGCACGTCTGGGACATCATTGGACGCCGTTTGCATGCCTTGCCACAGCCGCGTTCAGTAGACGAACTGTGGCAAATGGTTGAGAGGGAATGGAGAGCCATCCCTCAGGACGCCATCCGTACTCTGATTGACTCTCTACCTAGACGTGTTGCTGCGTGCATCGCCGTCCGCGGTGGTCCTACTTGCTACTAAGCCGACGCCGTTCTCGCTCTGTATTATGACTATCATTTTGAAATAAAGATCACTTATTGTTCGTCCCTGTCTCTCTCTCTGTCTGACGAGTTTCATCACTTTCTGGCCACTATAACTTGGTGTTCCATTTTCAATGTCACGCAGTGTATAAAATGATTGGTTTTACATCTTTTCTCTCTTACCCCTTACTAATTGAATTTTGACTAATACTGGTAAATGGTTTTGGTTTTTCTCTAAGTTATAGTAGTATATTAGTTTTTTTCAAAAATCAATTTACCTTTTGAATTAAATTCAATTCTTAATGAAATTGCTCGTGTCTTGTTATATATAATAAAAGTATGTAAACATTTTAGAATGTTTATCATGTTAAAAAATCGTATTAAACGAGAGCATCTTTACATTGTTATATAGGTATCTGAGAAAGATGAGGTTATTTGTTATGTATATGATTTAGTTTGACCAGTCCTGTATATATTGCAAAACAGTGTTGGCCAAAGTTTTCAAGGAGGGCTAAATTTAGGCGATAATATTTCCAGCCAGGTGTCACTTGTTTATTCTTCTGATGATCATTTAGTGATACATACCTTGAAGTTTACATTTATTAGCATATAACCTAACCTAGTGGGCTTCGACTTCCTACAGGCAGCTTTTGGCCAATGGGTTTTGTGTTATCATTCCTGTTGTAGAAGCTCTCTTTAATCAGATTCTGTTCTCAACTTTTCATTTCATTATATCTAGTCAAGCCTTTTAGGTTATGGTTCTCCAGCGCGAAGGATTTCATAGAAAATATCTCAAAGGAGCAGGCTATTAAATTAAGGAGTTACCTAATATTATAACTTCCAAATTCCTTACCGCCTTCGATTCTTCTACTACCGGCTACTTCAGTTAAGAGTTCAAACCGTCACCCTCCTAGGAATAAGCATATTCACATCTGAAGATCTATATATTATATATAATTGTTGCAAATGATCGCGTAGATGTATGGATAAACTGGCAGTCGTGTACGTGAGGTGAGTGTCGAAGTTTTTCCCACACGTGGACAATAAGAAGCAGATGCAGGGCCAGATGTTAGCACCGAGAGTGATCTGAAACAGCCCACGGGAGAGACCTTTCACTCACCGATTAAACATTTTCCGCTCCATGTCGAACCATATGAGACGCACTACCTTCGATGATGAAGAGGACCTCAAAGCCTGGCTCAAAAATATCTTAGACACCAGACCGGGCGAATTTTGGCGGAACGGCATCAAAAAACTAGTCGAAGGTTGTAAATAATAACGGAGAATACATAATTGATTGATTGTTATAATTAATGTTTATTTTTGTCTGAATAAAATGGTCGAATAAAACCGATCGAACTTTCTTTACAACCCAATAGTAATAAATGTCAATATACACTAGATTATCATACGTACCATAATTATAAATGGTTAACAGCCCCTAAATGTAGATAAAATTCAACAGGCTAGCTTGGCCATCATGTAATCCCAAATAAAGCAATACAAATTTATTGAGAGTCCGCCGTGGCGTTCAGACAACCGAAATATTGCCAAATAAATCTTTTATTCAAACATAATATCCGTTTTTATTATCTAAATATCAAATTATACCAGGTTTTCTAATAGATTAATGCATGGTTTGCAAAGATGCTGGCCTAGGAATAAATCCAGAGTCCAAATATTTTATTCACATCTATTAAAGAAAGAGCATAATTTTGTTGATTCATGTTTGATGCATGTATTTTTTGCTAAGTAATTTTTGATCAGCGTCGATGTATGAATCTCAATTGGCCTACAGAGAGACACTGGTGTTTGTCAATCAGCCAGTTGAGTCGGTTCAGGATGTAGTGTTCAAATACTTCCATATAGTAAATATTTTAATCAATATTAAAAGTTGAGTAATCACCTGGAGTATAATCAAAAGAAGAACAAAATCAAATGTTTAAGGTTTTTATTTATACGAATTTGCGAGAATTTTGCCTTTATTTTCCTTCTATTTTTATTACTGTTGAAAAGCAGAAATGCTCGAAGGCTCATATAAATTATTATTATTATTGAGGTTTGGTTGTCTATCCGTCTAAGACAGCTCTAGATGCGTGGTTGGCCAGTCAGCTAGCTTTTCATCCTTTGATGATGCCGGGTAACCGTTTGTACAAATTTAAGTGGTAAAGATGATTCAATAAATTGAAAATTTGAAGTGGGCAAAGTTTTTAGGTTGGTACAGCGTGCATCTAGCTTTGAGTTGAGGCCCACATGGATGAATATAATTTGTATCCGGGCCTTGAATGCAGGAGTAGTTGAAATCAATGTTTGTGGATTCTAGATTCAGTACATTTGTGGTGAAAATATGCAGAACACACTAGAATAGCTTTATTTCCCAGCTGAATCAGCGTCGTATTGTTTCTCGTATCTGAAGTTAACATCCTAATGGATTCAACTCTATCACAATCCCAGAAGGCTTGGAGATTGCTGGCAGTAGTAATGGGATGATTTTAGGATCTTAATTGGTCTAGATATTTAAAATATCGATGATTCCTCCAGAAATAGGTTTAAATATATCTTCATAAGAAATAGGATTCCCTGGAAGCCTGATATTTTAACCTTAATATTGATACAAAGGATTATTTTATTATATAAGGCCAAAGTATAGATTGGGAAATTTTGTTCCGGAGAGGATATTGATCTATAAAAATAAAGGGTACCTCTCCCGTCATGGTATCTAGTTTTGAAATCTATTTTGACGGAATAGATGGCAGTTATAGATAAATATCCTCCCGTCAAAATTTCCATATCAATAAATATAATTTCAGGGCTGTGTTTAGAAATCACAAGAGTACATTAGGATTTTTATTTTATTCAGTAAAATTATCTTATCTTCATTAAAAATAAAGAATAATCCTATTTTTAAAAAAATCTAAAATGTCCCAAACTTGAATCGAGCCCAACAGACTTCTGGAAAAAAAACAAAACCCATTAGGAAAAAAAAAACTGACAAAATTACTAGTTTAAATGCAAATGGGAAAACCTTGCTGACCGACAAAGAGATTGGAAATGATCTTTCAGAGCATTTTTCAGAACACTTTTCCAAGGTGGAGGATGAGGTTCCGTCTTACCTAACAGATAACACTTGCCATCATCCCCAAGAGAATATACTATCAATGACAACGCCAAATGAAGTCAAGGAAGTGATTAAAAACCTATGAAATCACAAAGCTCCAGGCCACGACAATATTACGCCGCAAATGACTAAAAACCTCCCCATCAAATGGATAGTTTTCCTCGCTGGGATCTTCAATGCTGCATTACACCTGTGCTACCTTCCGAAGACATGGAAACATGCCATCATCATAACCATTCCAAAAAAATCACCTGTCAAATCACCTGAAGATCTCAGACCAATCAGACTCCTCTCTACCAATGGTAAGGTATACGAGAGGATTGTTCTTCGCAGATTGAAGACATACATGGATTCTATTAACTTTATCATTCCTCAACAATTTGGATTCAGAAAAGGACATTCCACAACCCACCAGATAATCACAGTAATAGACTACATCCAAATAAGAATGTCCCACAAGGAGGCAGTAGGTGCTGTTTTTCTAGACTTTACCAAAGCCTTTGATAGAGTATGGCATGATGGCTTGATAACAAAAATAACCAAAAATAAATTTCCAAGGGATTTTATCAAATTATTGAAAAACTATCTCCAGGACAGAACCTTTTCAATTAAGCAAGGGAATTATATAACTACGGCAAAACCAACCCAGATTGGAGTCCCTCAAGGCTCTATCCTTGGACCCTACCTATTCAACATCTACATCAACGATTTTCCTCCACATCCAAAATGTCAAAAAACTTTTCGCAAGTGACGCAGCAATTTTAGCAAACTCCAAATCAATAGGAATAATAACTACACAACTCCAAAATTACATAAACAGTATAATCAAATGGTGCAATGATTGGAAATTAGACATCAACCCAAAAAAGTCTCAGGCAATAATTTTTCCTCCACTAGACAATAAAAAATTCAAGCCACAATCCATCCTAAAGGTAAACCAGAGCCCTATTAACTGGACTGACAGCGTTAAATATCTTGGAGTTACCTTAGACTCCAAGTTGAAATTCAACATGTATGTCAAAAATATCATAAAGAAAGCAAAAATCGCAAAAATAACATTATCAAGCCTGTTCAACTATAGAAGAAAATTGACTACAAAACAGAAAAGTTTACTCTATACAGAAGTTGTATCCTCCCGATAGTAACATACGCACTCCCAGTTTGGTGCAAATATATTACAACCACAGACAAAAATAAGATAAACGCATTTATGAGAATCTGCCTTCGGACAAGTATAGGAGCTCCATTCAACCTATCAAATAAGCTATTGAAGGAGACTGAACCAACCCGATCTAAAAGATATGTACTAAACTTCCCCGTTAAGAAATTATACCTTCAAATGCAAAATTCAAATAACCCAACCATTCAAGATATTCTACAAAATAAAGGAGATATCAATCCCCGATTCCGACGACCCGGCCCTGACGCTTAGTTAAGAGCTCATCGCCCAACAGCTGCCCTCCTGCAAGGTCCGGGGGGACCACCTCTACTCCACCAACTCGTCATGTGTAAATAGCCAGGACAAGGTGAGCTGTGCTCGAATGTAACACCTGTAAATTGAGACGAAATAAATAAATAAAAATGTCCCAGTTGTCTAGCTAATTCTCTAGTGCAAACATATAATGCAAAAATAAAATTCCTCTTTTAATAATGCATTAAATATATGCATTTATTATATGAATTGTTTTATGCATTTTTCAAAAGGGAAAAGTATCTTTTAGCACATACAATAATAGCATACTCTCTTTTACAATGTGTTTGCATATATTGTTACATAATCAAAATTAAATGAGAGAGACTAATTGAAGTTTTATACACTACTAGCGGACGAACCCGGCTTCGCCCGGGTTTTACCCGAGTAAAGGTTTGTCTAACGAACATTTGTTAAAACAATTCTCTATAAGCTTATAAAAAAAAGATATATTTTGATAATTTGAAACTCGTAAATTTGAATCTCTCGATAAAGTAAACATTTTTTCCCGGTCCCTTATTTCATCTTGTTTCAAATAAATTGCCGTGTCATCCTGAATTTTGTCTTTCCTAATTTTCTACATTACAAAATCATCGTTTTATCTAGTGAACATTTTTCCCCGGTCCCTTGAAAAATACTCGATAACTAACTTTGACTTGTTCGCAATTAATAGGTAGAAATCTTACTTTTGATAAATAATCTTTAAGATAATAAACTTAGTGATAAAAAAAACTTATAGATAAAAAAACTTGTTAATATCGTCGCAATGGGGGCGCTGCTTGCGAGTTAAATATACAAATCTGCAAATAACTCTAAGGATATTCAAGAAATTATTTTTCAAAAACCTTCCCGGGGATATACCTAATAATATCCCAAAATTTCACGGCGATTGGATGTATGGTTTTTGAATCTATAGAGTACACACAGATAGACAGACAGACATTCAATTATATATATATAATAGATAACTCTAATTAAAAATTGTTATTTAATTCAAATTGTTTAATCAAATGAGTTTTGTTTTGGTATATTGGATTTGAAATTTTTAAAAGGCCACAGTAGGAGATCCCTATAAAGAATACATAGACGCAGAGCTCCAATACAGAGAGGTGTCCTCTAGCCTGACAGTTACTAAAGAGTAAACGGTAATCTCTTGGCAATGGAAACTGTCCTTTGTAAAGAGGTGTCCTCTAGCGGGAGTGTCTTCTCATGGAGGTGTTCTACTGTATATATAAACTTCGTGGAAATGCTTTTATTAAAAGTACACAAATAAAATAATTCTTTCAGCTTTCCAATATTTTTAAATTATAAAATAGGTTTATATATGGCTAAAAATAAAAGTTGTGGGGATACAAATATTGAGTAAACATAAATATTTGCCTATGTATTGAGTAAAATCGTTAATATTAATAAAGAGAAATTTATTTAGAAATTAACAAAATAAATAGATGTTATACTAAATTTGAAAAATCGTGTGAAAACGCTTTTGCAACCTCAGAACAATTTTTAACGCTTTGCCAAATACTTTATTTTTATTTCTCCTGACGAAGACAAAATAATTTTGTTGAAACTTTGAGAAAAT